>JAEUBA010000192.1:0-28543 GCA_018257865.1 Stereocaulon alpinum | reverse complement strand
CTAAGGAAGCCCTCTATTAGGCTAAAAGGGAAAAGGTTACTACCCTATAGAAGGCTAGGATAATAGCTTTTAGAGAGGGAGTCTATAAGGTATTACTAAGACTAGGAGGAGTATAATAACTCGTTAAGTAGGGAAGGGAAAGGAGTATACGCCTTAAAGAGCTACCGTAATTCCCAGCTATTAAAGACGGAAACGGGAATAAAGTAATAGACTTTAAGGGGAAGGTAGAGGCCCTAAGGAGGGTCCTCTTCCCACTCTTACCCTTAGTAGACCTAACGGATATAGAGGGGGCCGACTACTTAGAACCTATAGCGATAGATAGCGAGATTACCTTAAAGGAGGTAAAGGATATAATTTAGTACCTAGCAGCGGATAAGGCCCTAGGGATTTTAGAGATCCTAAATAGGTTCCTAAGAGCGGTATATATAGAGATAATAGAGACGTTTAGGAGGATATTTTAAGCGTACTTAGATTATAGATACTACCTAAAGAAGTTCTAGGAGGCGAATATAGTAATACTAAAGAAACTAAAAAAGACTAACTATTTAGAGCCTAAGGCGTACCAGCCTATTATATTACTAGATATACTTAGGAAAGCGTTAGAGACGGTAATAGCGAAATATCTTAGTAGAATAGCTAAAAGGAATTACCTACTCCTAAAATACTAAATAGGGGGTAGAAAGAGACGCTTAGTAGAAATAGCCTTAGAGACTATTATAGATTCAGTCTATATAATATAAAACTAAGGTAAAGATAATATAGCGAGCCTACTATTACTAAATATAGTAGGGGTATTCGATAATATATCCTATAAAAGGCTACTCTATAACCTAAAGATAAAAGGAATCCCTAAGGGAATTATTTAATAGACTGTAAGCTTCCTTAAAGATAGAGCGATATTAATTACTTTAAGAGGTAAAACTAGCCTAGTAGAGGTAATAGAGACGGGGATTCTATAAGGATTACCTATATTACTAATCCTATTTCTCTTCTTTAATATACTACTAATTAAAGTATACTCAAAAGCAAAAATCCTAGTATAAGTAGGAGGATTCGTAGATAACGTATACCTACTAGTATATAGTAAGATAATAGAAACGAACTATAGGTAGCTAGAATAGGCCTATAAGCTCTACTAAACGTAGGCGAAAATATACGGGGCGACGTTTACGCCTTAGAAGTATAAACTAGTATATCTATTACGCGCCCCTAAAAGGTTTAATATAAAGGAGACGGTATAATTTAGTAATATAGAGGTTAAGCTAAAAGCGAGTATTAGGGTCCTAGGGCTATATATTAATACTAAACTCCGCTAGGGCCTATATATAGCGTAGATAAAGGTAAAGGCCGCTACTTAAGCCTAAGCGATTAAGTGCCTAGTAGGGTTAACTTAGGGAGCTATATTTAAGAAGTATAGGAAGGTATATAGTATAGCGGTAAAGCCTATACTTATATTCGCTACTCTAATATAGTATACCCCTACTAGGGGGCGGGGAGCTATAGAAAAGTATATTAAGACGCTCGTAATAATATAGAACGACTGCCTATAGATAGTACTTAGAGTATATAAGGTAATACCGGTCTAAGTCCTAGAAGCAGAGGTAGTTATTATACCTATCTAAACCTATCTAGACGCCTTAGTTATAAGATACTAGGTACTAAGGGGAGTATACCCCTTAATAATCGAAGGTAACCGCTTAATCTATAGGAGACTACGGGGAAGGAAAGGAAGGGCGCGCTTAATATACCTAACCCTATTACTAGAAAAGGAAGAATAGGCCCTATAGGAGCTTAAGGCGAAGGATTAGGATTAAGCGGTAATAGTAATAAAGAGGAAGGTATATTAGTATAATCTAAAAATAGATATTAAGGAGTATTAAGACGTAGGTGTCCTAGCTAAGAAGATATAAGGCTAAGTAATAATAAAGTAGATTAAGCGGTAGGAGGTATATAAGGATACTATTCCTAAGCACTCTCATATACCTATATAGAATAAACTATTATTCGGAGGAAGGTATAACTACTACCTAAAGCTTAAGAAGGTAGAAAGCTTAATAGCAGTCTAACTCTAAAGTAGGAAGAATAGGTTTAACTACTTCCTTTATAAGGTAAGGGTACTAGGGGTCCGTAGTGCCTGCTATAGTTATAGATAGAGGAATTAGGATATAAAGTATATTCTCCTATACTACCTAAAGCTTAGCGATACTTAAAGGGAGCTTATTAAAGAGGTAGAGACTTATAATATTAGAACTATACTAGCTAAGGTTACTAGTATAAGAGTAGCTATAAGATAGCTAGTTAGGTTAGGATTCCTAACGTAGTATTAACTTACTAGGGAATAGCTCTCCCAGTCTAAACTCCCTATTAGAGTAGAACTAGTAATAAAAACCCTAAAGATAAAGAAGCCTAAGCGTAAGTAGAAGCTAAAGGCGGCGGAGCTACCGGAGTATTATAGGGCCTATTAGGGTAGCGGAGATTATTATTACTAGTATTATAGAGCCTAGCAGCGAGGTTAGATAGGTAGAGTAGGATAATAAGTAAGCTAATAAGCGAAAGTTTTTAGCTAGAAGGGGCGACTTTAGAAAGGTTTCTGTTAGGGCTCCGGGGTATACTACACCCCCGGACTACTAAGCTATATAGAGTCTAATAGTATCGCCCTAGCAAGCACCGAACATTTTGAGTTTTGCCCTTAGGGGTTCAGCGGTAACTGCGCCTATAGTTACTAAGTTGATAAGTATATTCGGTGCGATAAAGCTCGATAATCTTAACCTAAATTATAAAGGTCCGGGGTTTAATACCGTTAAGGGGGTAATTTCTAAGGGATTTTTTCAGGGAGCGCAGCTGTAATTAGCTACTAAGCGACCTAATAGGGTTCCCGCCCTCCTAACCCCGCTGCACTGCTTTAGCGCGCAGCCTGTGGTATTAAATTTTCGCTAGGGGAGGCACCCTTCAGGGGCCTATTACGGAGTACCCTATAGGGGCTTTAATTACACTATTCGCTAAGTCCTACGGGTACGAATAATTAATTCGCTAAGTCCTTCAGGTACGAATATTCCGGTAGGGGCGCCCTTCGGGGGCCTACTACCTAGCGGAAGCGTCCTTTAGGGAGGCCGCTAACTAGAAGTTCCCTTCGTAGGCTTTAACTTTCTTAATTCGCTAAGTCCTTCGGGCACGAATATTCCGGTAGGGGCGCCCTTTAGGGGCCTACTTGTAAAGGCTAGCGACGCCGGCTCTAAGCTGGCGCACTAAGGTATGAGAGACGTGAAGTTACTGGATTCAGGTATCAAGCAATAGACATAATTATATTACTTGGTAGTTAAGTAGTAGCAGAACTAATTTCTAAAGATCCCCAAAACACGGGGGAGTCCTAGGTAGCAATACTATTGCTAAGCCCCTAGACCCTAATTAATATTATTGCGTTAGCGTAGCTATAACGCGCACACGCTTGAGGGTTAACAGGGGGGGAGAACTATAGGGGCAATCTAATTAGCTGTAAAGGCGGAATTGCTCCGAAAGTCGCGATATTCTGTTATTATAAGAAAGATATTCTAAGTAGTTAGTTTAGAAACCCTAAGCTAGCCTTATAGGTCCTACTATACACTACTAATAATATACGTAACGCCTCTATATATTTCTGGGTAGTAAAGAAGTTATCGGTAAAGAGATAATAGCGATAGGGTAGGTTTAGAAGGCTTTATACGAGTTATAAGATAACTCTATATAAGGCTGAGAATTTAGACTCTTCTAGGAAGCCGAGCTGTAAAGTTAACTTTAACTTAGATACTTTCGCCGTCTATATATATATTAGTATATATATTAAGCTAATTATTCGTAAAGTTTAATAGAGATACGACTATAGTTAAGTCTAGTATATATTTTTAAAGAAAACATAGTAATTCTTAACTTTTACTAAAGTTATAACTTTTACCCGTAATAACTCCGCAATAACTCCGTAGGCTAATATTCTAATATTTTTAAATAAATTCGCCTTTAAATTATACACTCGTTCTACTATAATATAGTAGGGAAGTTATAGACTCTGAGGATAAGCTAAATTCGAAGTATTACGTACCTTAGACGAAAATAAAAAGTTAATTAAATAATTACCGTAGGTAATAGTATAGATCTTAAAGCCTTTACCGCCTACTTTTATAGTAATATTTATCGTATAACGTAATCTCCCTTTAAACTTTACTAATAGTTTATTAATAGAGACGTAACTCCTAGGGGTATAGTATTTTAAATACCCTACGCGAAAGCCCTAGATAAACGGCTCGATTTTCTACTAGAAGTCCTTCCTTTACCCTATCTCTTATAGCTCTAATCGAAGATCGTTAATCTTTAAAAAGCGGCGTATTTGCTCGAGCCGTCTAATAGTTATTACGGACTGAATAGCTATAAAGATAGCTCCGTTATAGGATATATTCTAGTACTATTAATAAGTCGCTACTCGCTTTAGACCTATAAGTAGACGTACCCTAATCTAAGCTTTAATTTCTAGTCTATCTATAGTCTCCTAGGGGCGAGTATATTTTTACTTTTTCTTAGAAGGGTCTCTCTACTACTATTCTACCTTAATATTAGTAAATAGAGTAACCTAATTAAGTATATAGGGTATAATAAAGATACTAAATAGCTCGTAGGGTATAGGGTCCTTCTAGGGAAGCTTAATAGCTAGCGCTCGCGATTTAATAGGTATACGATTATAGGTTAATATATTATACTAACTTTCTACCTCTTCTAGAATATCTACTAAGGAGCGCTTCCTATAGGCTACTTTCTCTTTTCCGCTCTATAGGAGCTCGTCTGAGGGACCTTCTATCTCAACCTTATCGATACGTATAGATTAAATAGGTAGGAGTTAATATTTAGAAGTTATTATTTAATAGAGTAATTATATAGGCGTATTAGTATATAGAAAGCGCCTTAGTAGTATACATAGCCCTATAGGGCTTAGTTCCCGTAGGGTGTATATCTCTACCGGTTAAAGGGATATAGGGCTTTAGGAGCGAGATATAAAAGACTAGATATACACGGAATATTCTTAGTAGGTCTAGCTTATAGGTATATTCCCTAATATATTAAAGTACCTTAAATAGTCCTAGGTACCTATATAATAGCTTCTTTAATAGCTATATAAGCTTAATATTCTTCGCGCTTAATAGTAGTTAATCTCTAATAGTATATATTATTAGCTTTCTACGCTTATTTATATATTTCGCCTAAGCTACTTAGGTATTATATAGATAGTCTTCTAGAGTTTATCTATTCTATTATAGTATTTCTACTCTATTTCTAGTAGAGGGGATATCTCTAGTATAAGGCTCCGTTAGCTAAACGTCGACTATTAGGAGGTACCTATATAGCGCTTTATACGGAGGTAACCCGATACTTACTTACTTTATATAGTTATACGCGAACTCTACTAAGTATAATAGTCTAGCCTAATTATCCTACTTCTAGTTAGAGTAGTAGTATAGATACTACTCTAATATACTATTCTACCTTTCTATCTATCTATCTATCTAAGGGTAGAATACTATACTCAGCTTCCTCTATATATTTATATAATAATATACTACTACTTAGAAGTTATTTATAAAAACTACCCTACGGTTACTAACGATCCCCTCTAGCTATCTATACTCTAAGAATATATTATAATATACTAGGTTAGCTACTCTAATAGCGTCTACTATCTTTATTATAAGTAGATACTTAGAGACCTTAGTATAGCAGTCTACTACTACTAGGATTATATTATAGATACTACTCCCTAGCTTACTTAGAGGAAGATCTATAATAAAGTCTATTATAATCTCTTAAAACAGCCTTATTAGTATTAGTAGGGGAGATAGCGTACCGTATATAGTATATCTATATAGTTTTATTAGTTAGTAGGTTAAGTATTTCTATATATAGTTATAAATATCTTAACTTATTATCTTTTAGTAGAACTTACGCTTAATAAGCTCCTACGTCCGTTTCTATAAGTAGTAGCTAGTATATAGGTCGTTATAATAGAATTTTATAATTTTATACTTAATAGCCTCGTTATTAGGTATATATATTAAACTACCCTTATATAGAATCCCTACTTAGTCTATTATTAAAGAAGCGTCTATACTACTTAACTAGTACTATAGCCGTAGTACCGCCTTTTTACTAAGTATATCTTTATCTCCCTCTTAGAGATATTAGAGGATTTCTAATATTAAGTTAGTATACTCTCTTTAAGTACGCTCCGCTCTTAATATAGCTATAATAAGCCCTCTTAATATTATTCGTTTATAACCGAACTTACTAATAGTAGGGTTAAGGCCGTCGCCTACGCTATATTACGTTACTAAGAGTATATTACTTTTCTCTAATTATAGGGTATAGAGTTCTATAAGCCTTATTAACCTTTTATTCTCTTTTTAAGTATAGGTCTAATAATTACCTTAGGAGCTATATACCTAAGTATCTACTAAAGAAATATATCTTATATTCTTTAGCTTATTCTATAATATTAGTAGATATATATCTTCTTTATCTATCCCTACTCCGTAGTCTAGCCGCCTAGACGGCGCGTTAGCTAGGTTTTTAGTACCCGTATAGTAATAGATTTCGAAGTTATATATAGTAAGCTTTATTACTTAGCGGGCTTACCTTCTAGTTAATAACGCTATTAACCGAAAATATCTTAGGTTATTATAATTCGTAATTACTATTACTAGATATAGACTTCCTTCTAAGTACCGCTATACTTAGAACGCCTTAACTATTATAAGAAGCTTTTAATTATAAGTTTTATACTTAGTCTCTACTAAATAAAACTTCCTTAAATAGAATATAACTAAGTACTACTCTACCTCCGCTCCGTCTACGCTAGAGGAGATCTTTTAGG
The DNA here is from genome assembly GCA_018257865.1 of Stereocaulon alpinum. NCBI lineage: Eukaryota > Fungi > Ascomycota > Lecanoromycetes > Lecanorales > Stereocaulaceae > Stereocaulon > Stereocaulon alpinum. The sequence goes on along the minus strand of JAEUBA010000192.1, from coordinate 21,654 downwards.
ATAGTATAGCTATAATAGCTAAAACTAATACGTCTATTTCTAATTAAATCTCCTTAGTTAGGTTGAAGTAGATAAGGAGGGGTACCCCTTAAAAGAGGCGCTTAAGCTATTTAAACGCTGCTCGTATATTATTACTTAATATTAGTTTCCCTCCCTTAATAAATAGGTAGTCGTTTTTTAAGTAGTCCGTTAATACTACTATAATAGAGGAGTAACGCTTAATAAAATATTAATAGAAATTAGTAAACCCTAAAAATATCTAAATATCTTTTATACTCTTTAGCTTTAGCTATTAGGATATTATATTAACCCTAATATTATATTAACCCTACGTACGTCTATACGTACGCCTACGCTACCTATAATAAACCTAAGGAACTCTACCTTAGATACTATAAAATTATATTTCTTAAGACTTATATAAAACTTAAATTCCCGTAGCCGTTAGAGTACCGACTTTACTACTTTAATATATAACTCTTAGTCCTAGGAATAGACGAGGATATTGTTACGGGCTAGCCTTACGTTACTTGCTAGTCCTTTATTACTTGCTAGTATTTATACACTTCGGACTAGGTCCGGTTCGACTTGTGTCCGACTTAGCTAAGTCTAACGCTAGGCCTCTTTAGCCTTAGCGCCTACTAAGCTGCGTCCCTAATATATTATATATACGCTCTATATATATAGCTTTCCTTCCTTAGATTTATTCTCCTAGTCTAATAATACCCCTATTAACTCGCTCTAGGCCGGCCCCTAATATTAGAATAAATCTTACCACTTACCCCTGCCCTCGTAAGTGTATCAGCGAGGTTAAATAAATAGTATAAACCTACTTAGTATTCGACCCTACTAAGGTAGTAGAAGAAACTAAATAACCCGCTAGAGGCGAAGACTATAAGGAGTAGTTACTAGTAGATAAAGCTGAAGAGGCAGAGGCCTATAAACTATTAATAATCGAAAGAGGCTACGGCCTACTACTATAATATTACTAGTACTAGCGGGTGTTAAAGAAAATTTCTATAAACCTAATAATATAATTCTAATCCTACTATAGTAACCCTACTTACCTAAATACTAGGCACCTCGGTCTTCGTCCCTCTACCTACCTATCTACCCTAATACCTCCTACTACCCGTATACTACCTCGTAAGAGTATACGCTAAAGCGTACCTCCTAACCGTCTAGGATTTTTATCTTAGAGCTAATCTCTAGTACCTATACCCTCTTCTTTAGATCCTAATAACCTACTACCCTTAATCGAAACTTCTAAACTAGAAGACGCAGAGAACTTAAGCTCTAAGGAAGATACTAAAAAAATAGTTACTATACCCCCTCTACTAGCTACTAGTATAGGTGATACGCTAGCTTTTACTAAGGCCTAGACTGCCTTTATAACGACTACTATCTAGGCTGCTATAGCGGCGGCCTTTATAGCGAATACCCTCCTATATACGCCTCCTAATCCCTAATATTAGTAGAGAGCCCTTACTGCGGACCTCTAGCTATTAATAGACTATTACCTTCTAAAGCTTACCCCTAGTAGCTCTCCTATTAATCTATCTATAATTAAATATCCCCGTAATCGTTTTAGTAACTATAAGGGTGAGGTAGAGTATAATTTATAGAAGATAGTAATAAAGCTATTTATTAAGGAATACTCCGCTAACTTTTAAGAAGGATTAAAATAAGTCTCTACCTACTTTAAGTACTCCTCTAGTAAAGCTTAAACCCTAATCCTTTAATATATAGATCCCGCCTATATAAGCCCAGCTAAGAACGCCTCCGATATCTTAAAGATACTAGACTAGCGCTTCTTCGACTATAACTATATCTAGTCTACCCGCCTTACCTATTATAAGCTCGAAATAGGATTAATAACCTATAATAACTTCCGGATTAAATTTACCTAGCTTATAACTACTAGTAAAATTAACGCTAAGCGATAGTTCGAGGATTTATATAAGAAAATCTCCCCCGCCCTAAAAAGGGATATCTATATAGAGAAATATAAGATAAATAAGGACTATTCTACTCTTAACGAGTTTCTTATAATTATTAACTAAGAGATATATAATATCTGAGCTGAGGAAGCTACTATAAAGCCTTAGGCTAATACCGACCCTTATAGTATCCTTAGAATAAAGAGCTGGCGAGGCCTCTTACCTACTCTAAGCCCTTATATAGATCGCTAAGTTACCTTTAGAAATATAACTACCCGCTCCCCCTCTAATACCTATAAAGAGGAATATTATAAGGAGGAGCGTCCTATATCGAAGGATAAGCTAAGGTATTTCTATTATAATAAGGAAGGCTACTTCGCCCCCGAATACCCTAAGCGTCTCCGCGAAGTTATAACGGGGTAGTTTAACTCCTGCGGGTAAATCATATAGTATATTAAGTACTAGAAGGTAATAGAGATAGATAGTTATTAAAGTATTTTTAGCTAAGACTCCTCTCTATTATATAAGTTAAATATAAAGAGATAAGAAAATATTCTGCTAAAGGAAAGCCCTTCCTTATATATTTACCTTAATTATACTAAGCCCTAATATAATCTAGGTGATTTAGCCCTATATCTACTATATTACCTTATAATCTACCTAATATACCCTAGATTACTTATATTACTAGGTCCTCTCTTAATAGTCCTTTACCTACTAACCCTATTATATACCTTACCTATAACCTTACGGGGTTACCCGTAATATAATCCCCTTATTTAGTTATTTTCGTCCTGAAAGTAACTTAATAACCTAAGTATTTCTTCCTTATACTAAGGATTAAGAAACTAACGAACTCCCTTACTTATTATTATTAGTTAGTCCTAAAACTTAGGATAGCTTCCTTATTAAAACGCTCCTATATATAGTATACTAACTTAGGCCTCCTATATTATACGGGGGAAGTATCCGACTAATATATTAAGTATATTTATAGTAGTAATAAGTATAAGCTATCTCTACTTAATATTCTAAAATAGAAACGGATAGAGGAATAGCGTACTAAATTATATAATAAGGAGGATAAAGCCTTTATAAAGCTTTCTCGCCTATAGAAGTAGATTTAAAGGATTAAAGCGAACTAAGTAAAAATAGTCTAATAAGAGGTAAGAAATATTAAGTTTTTAGAGAAGGAGGAGGAAAGGGAGAAGGAAGCTACTATTTTTAAGATCCTAAATAACCTACTATCCTTTAATATAAGTAAGATTAACTTTTCTAAGTAAGATCCCCTAACTATAGATTTCGTTTCTAAAACTACTCTAGCTTCTTAGGGTAGTTAAGTATAGATAGTAACTCCTATATATTCTCTAACTAGTTATAGTCTAACTACTTTATTAGATACCTCTTTCTTCCTTTAATTACTTAGTAATCTAGAATTTCCTTAATATTATACTCCTTATTATTCTAATCTAGGAGTAACGGTGCGGTCCTTAGTAGTATTTCGGGGTCTACTTTCTTAAGTAATAATATATAGAATACTAGGTACTTCCTCGTTAGTTATAGGAGGTCTAGTATATAGTTTATATCCCCTTTATATTCCTTTATAAGGAACGGTCCTAGCTTTATATAATTAAGCTTATTACTAGGCCTATTAGTTTTAAAATTTCTATAAAGAAGATATACCCTATCCCCTTCAGAAATATTCGGTTCTATCGAACGTTTTTAATTATAATATATTATTAAGTAGTTACTTAGGAACTATAAGTCCTTCTATAATTCTTAATAGATTCTTACTATTTCCTTAGTAGTAATAGTTACTTTTTATACTTTTAATTCGATTCCCTTTAGTAATAGGGTTATACGTAGTTCGAACCCGTAATTAGCTCGAAATAGAGTTATACCTATTAGGTTAGATATTAATCCGTTATATACTAGCTACGCTACTAGTAGGTAGGATACCTAATCGTCTTATTAGTAGTTAATATAATACCGAAGATATTATTTTAGTATTTAGTTAGTTCTCTCCGTCTAACTATCTATCTACGGGTAAAATACTATACTTATCTTCGTCTTAATTCCTATTATATCTATTAACGATCTCTAAAACTTAGAGGTGAAGAGTTTATCTCTATCTAAGATAATCTCTTTAGGAAGCCTATAGTTAGCTACTACTATTCGTAAGAACGCGTACGCTAGATCCTTAGCGTTTAATACTTCCTTATATAGTATAAAGTACGCTATCTTAGTTAACTAGTCGTTAATTACTAAGATTATATTATAGTATATACCTATTAGTCGTTCCTTCAACTTTAGGAGTTTAATAACGAAATCCTATATAATACTTTTCTACGGACTATCTAAGATTACTAGCGATTTTAACTCTTTATAAGGTTTATATTAGGAATACTTCGTCCTAATATATATATTATATTTATTAATATAATCCTCGATATACTTTTATATCTAAGGGAAGTAGAAGTTATAAGATATCTTCTTAAGTATTTTCTTAATCCCCTAATATCTACTAAAGCTCTCTACTTTATAGTAAATCCTAAAAATTTCTCCTTAAGTACTTATAGGGATATAAATCTATTCTTAGAAGGTTAGTAGTCCTAAATCTATTTTTTTAAATAAGTTATAGCTATTAATATCTTTATAAATCTTAGATATAACTTTATCCTTTAATAAGTCTTTTAGTATCCTCTTAGTTAAATCTTTGCTATTAATAGTTATTTATTACTGCTATATATAGTCCGGCTATATTAGGTCGTAATAATCTATCCTTATAACGTATTAGAACCGTTCTAGAACTCTACTAAATATTTAATATATAGTTAGCTCTTCTACTAAGTGCGTCTATAGTATTATTCTCGCTACCCTTAACGTATTCTATTCTAAAATTAAATATTAATAACTCTTTATACTACTAAGCTAGACGTCTATTAAGCTCCTTAGTTAATAGAAAGAACGTTAAGTTCTTATAGTCTATTAAGACTTAAACCTAGTATTTAGTTCCTTCTAGATAAACCTTCTAAATACGAAATACGTCTATAATAGCGAGTAATTCCTTATTATATATTAGATATCTAGTTTTAGCGTCTAGTAACTTCCTACTATAGAAGGCTATAAGGTACTAATAATAAGCTACGCCTATTTTCCCTATTTTTCCTATATTAGGGCTATTATTTATAGATAGTTAGCTAATTACTACTCTAATTACTCCGTTAGAGGTATTAGTATAGAGACGAATAGGCGACTCTAGGTTAAACTAATATAATATTAGACTAAAAGCGAACTACTTCTAAAGGGTCCTAAAGGATATCTCTGCTTCCTTCGACTATATAAATAGTACTTTATTACGGGTTAAGCTAGTAAGAGGTATAGTAATTTTTAAATATCCGTAGATAAACTTCTAATAGAAATTCGTAAAACTAAGAAATAATTATACTTCCTTCTTATTTATAGGTATAGGCTACTTAACTATACTTTTTACCTTTTTTAGGTCTATCTCTAAACCTTAGTTAGAGATAATAAACCTTAGAAACTTAACTCTTTTCTAGTAAAATTTATACTTTAATAACTTTAAGTATAGTCCTACTTACTTAAACTTCTTTAGTACCTTCTATACCTACTTAATATATTCCTTATACGTATTGTTACGGCTCGCCTAGAGGTGATCGTAGGAGAAGGCAGCTTTGAAGAAAACCACCTTATATTAGGATTTGGCCAATAGGCTACGCTTGGTATTTAGAAAATAGGACGAAGAAGAAAGGAAAGAGCTAGTGAGCTCGTAAGCCTAAATACCCCTAGGGCTAGCTCGCCGCTAGTCCCTATCCGGGAACCGTATTGACTAGTATACCAAGCTATCTCTATACTAATACGCCACCTCTATACTAGTAGTAGGGCCTCTAGATTAGGATCGTAACACGTATCTAAGTATATAAGTATATCGTTAATATATACTAGGACGAAGTCGTCTAAATATTCTTTTAGGATATTATTAATAAATACCTAAAATATTATAGGTATATTCGTTAATCTAAATAGTATTATAAGGTATTCGTAGAGACCCTATCTTATATAGAAAGCTATTTTCCACTCGTCGCCTTTCTTTATATATATTTAGTTAAATACTCCTAGAATATTAAACTTAGTAAACTATTTCTTACCTTAGAGCTTATCTTAGAGTTCTCCTATTAATAGTAAGGGATAACTATTCTTTATAGTTATATTATTAAGTACTCTATAATCTATATATAGACGTAATTCTCTACTTAGTTTAGGTATAAATAGGATAGGATATCCTATAAGTAACTAAGACTTTTAAATAAACCCCTTCTATTTATTTTCTTTAATATACTTTATAAGAGTAATAGCTTTATCTTATAATAGTAGGTATATTAGCTTCTTTATAGATTCTTTACCTAAGATTAGTTTAATCTTATAGTCCTATAGTTAGTACTTAGGAAGGGCTTTATTAATACTCTCTTTCTAAAATAGAGTTCTAAATTCTACGTATTTATTTAGGATTTTTATAGTAGTAGTCTTATTTATAAGTCTAACTTAACTCTATAGTACTATAATATTTCCTAACTTAAAATTATCCTTTATCTCCTCTTAGGTCTAAGCTACTACTAAGAGAGATTTATATTCTTAGATTAGTAGAACTCTATTTAGTATACTATCTATAAATATTATATTCTAAGAACCCTATTCTATTAATAGGTTAGCTTTTTTTAGCTATAGAATTCCTAAGGTAATATTATTAACCCCTCCTAATACTAAATTAAAGGTATACTTCTTATATCTTCGTCTTATCCTTAGGTTAAGTATTTTAGTACTTCTATTAATAGTCCCTATTATTAACCTATCGAAGTTCGTTAACGCGTATAGCTCGCGTTTTTATATAGGTAAACTATATTTCCTTATAAAGCTTAGTTTAATTAAATCCTTACTTAATCTACTATTAATAATAACCTTTACCGGAATACTATTAACTTTTACTTAAAACCGGAATCTAATATTATTATATAATTCGGCTAAGGCGACTTATTTAATCTTTTAGCTAGTTCCTCTAAGCGGCCTATTCGCTAGGGAACTTCCTAGTTTTTTAAAGATAAGTATTTTATAACTAGAGTATACAGCTCTACTTCGTTTCTAATAAACTAGTTAATAGGAATCTTCTCCCTATACTCTAAGAGGTTCTTAACTTTTTATTTAAGGGCTCGTATAGTTAGTTAGACTTTATACGGAATAAGCCTCTAATTAGGTAGTAGTATACTCTTATCCTTTAAGAATTTTAATCCTAGGGGAACTCTTTAATAGATTATATTCCTTAGATCTATATACTTATCCCCTTATAATACTTCCTAAATCTTTCGGGTAACTAAGGCCTTAAACGCTTTAAGTCCTTTCTTTATCCCTATTTTAGTTATCTTCTAGAAGAATTCTATAAATTCGATAATTAAAGCTAGCCTATTCCTATATTTCGTAAGGTTCTCTTTTTCCTTATAACTTATTAACGCTATTAATACTTATATTAGAAACTCTAATATAACCTTCTTAGCGTACTTATTAGCTTTATCTAGCTTATTATAAAGATTAGTTACTTACTATTCTACGTACTCTAGTCGCTATTAATAGGATTCTAGTAGTTCTTCTTAAGTCCTTTAGGTATCTACCCTTAAAGCCTTAATTCTATCGAGGGTTTTATTATCTAATAAGGCTTCTCCCTCTATAAGCTCTTCTAACTCGCTTCTAGAGAATAGTTCTTAGTAAGGGTCGTTAACTTAATCCTTACTAAAGTATTCTTTACTATTTACTATAGATACTTAGTACCTTAGCTTCTAAGGGTACTATCTAGATCCGTCCTTCTTACTAAGATATATTTAGTACGAATTATTATAGTAAGCCGTCTAACTTAAGTAGTTATACTCCTTATTAGTTAATTATACTAGTCGTTCCGGCTACTCCTATTTATTATAGTCAGGGTTTATATCCCCTATTATAGCTACCTATTCTTATTAAAGGTACTTATTCTAATAGTATCCTTTCTTATAGTATCTATAATATTCTATATTAGATAGGTCCTTCTTCTACTTCTTCCCTTTATAAGGTTTCCTAAAGAATTTCGCTTTTATAGCCGAAATATTTTCTTTTCTCCTAAACTTAATAACTAGGCCTAAAGACTTCTATTCTATCTTTCTTTTATACAGCCTATTATTAATAGAGTAGACCTTAGATACTAATTATATAAAGTTTCTAATATTATTAAAATAGGTAAGCTTATCCTTAACCTTATCCTTAGTTCCTTTTTAATATATAGCGGCTTAAGTATCTTCTAACTATTTAAGCTAATAGGTAATTCCTCTAAACTACGCTATATATTCTATTACGGGTCCCTTCTACTAAAGATTTATAAGCTTTTGTTCTAGCCTTCTCTCTTTAGTACTATCCCTAAAATAGAACCTTAACAGGTTCCTAATATATATCTTATTAGAGATAATCTTTAAAGAGTTATCTTCTATTATATTAGGGTTCTAAATTAAGAGATATTCTTCTAACTAAGGTTAAAGTACTACTACTATATTACCTTTAAGGTATAATAAGTAAAATATATTCCTAGCCTTTATAGTATAGAAGCTTAATACGTTAAATACTATATATAGGTCGATTTATTAGAGAAACGTATTTAACCCTCCCTTCCTACTAAAGAACTTAGTAGGGGTAGGTAACTTTATTCCTCCTTCGCTAATAGTAATTCTATCCTTAGGAATAGGAGCTACCTCCTTCCCCTTAAATTTACTTATTACTTTAGATATAACGCGCCGTCTCTCCCCTAAGGTAGAACCGGAAGTACTTATACTATATAGTCTAAAGTATAGTATTTAAAGTATAATAGGGTAGTTTAACTCCTACGGGTAAATTATATAGTATATTAAGTACTAGAAGGTAATAGAGATAGATAGTTATTAAAGTATCTTTAGCTAAGACTCCTCTCTATTATATAAGTTAAATATAAAGAGATAAGAAAATATTCTACTAAAGGAAAGCCCTTCCTTATATATTTACCTTAATTATACTAAGCCCTAATATAATCTAGGTGATTTAGCCCTATATCTACTATATTACCTTATAATCTACCTAATATACCCTAGATTACTTATATTACTAGGTCCTCTCCTAATAGTCCTTTACCTACTAACCCTGTCACGTGCCTTGCCCGTGACCTTGCGGGGTTACCCGTAATAGAAGTAGTATAAGAAGTTAGTAGCGAAGATAAGGACGCTAGAGAGGCTAGAGAAGTTAAGGAGACGTTAGATTTAGAAAACTAGCTATCTTTAGGGAAGTCGCCCCTAAGGACCTACTATTCTTATTATCCGTAGAATTCTATAATCTCTTTAGTAGGCGTTTATTTATATATCCTATTACCTTAATAGCCTAGGATAAGGAATATAAATTAAAGGCTCTTATTAATACTAGTACTACTATATACTTATTTATTAATAAAAAAGAAGTATAAACCCTTTCTAATACCCTTAATATTATCCCTATTCCCCTTTCTAAACCCTAATACCTTTACGGATATAATAGTAAGATAAGAAGGAAGCCTATTACCTACGTAATCTATCCTTCTATATAAGTTAGCGATTATATAGAGTCTACCGTACCTATACTTATTACTAACTTAGGTAATTAATATATTATCCTTAGTAAGCTATAGATAAATAAATATAAGGTTCTACTAAATATAGTAGATAATCGTATTATCTTCGTACTAGGGCGTTACGACTATATAGGTATACCTACGCCTAAGCCGCCTACCTCTAGTCTAGGAGTTAAAGCTAAATTAACTACCTCTAAGCCGGCAAAGTCTACTAAGATCGCCGTAGTAAAACCTAAGCCGAAGAAGGTTAATACCCCTTAGCCCCCTCCTCCCCCGCCTAAAGAAAATAAGGCGTTAGATATTAGTTAAATTAGTATAGCAGCCTTCTACCTGCTTACCTAGAACCTAAAGAAGTACTAAGTTTAGTACTTCTCTATAACCCTTACGGGAATAGAATATAAACTAAGAAAGAATACCCCTACTAAAGTAATACGCGAGACTACCGTCTACCCTAAGGACGACCTTAAAAAGAAGCTCCTAAAGGAGTACTACGACTTAATCGATATCTTTAATAAAGAGAAGGTAAAAGAGCTCCCCCCGTATTAACTATATAATTATAAAATCGAGCTGGAGCTAGGAAAGAGGCTACTATAGAGTTAACTATACCTAATATCTAGTTTTAAGCTATAGAAGGTAAAAGAATACCTTAAAGAGAACCTAAAGAAGGGCTTTATCTTACTAAGTACTACTCCGTACGCGTCCCCTATACTATTCGTATAGAAGAAGGATAGTAGTTTAAGATTCTATATAGACTACCGTAGGCTTAACGTAATAATAATTCGGAACCGCTACCTAATTCTATTAATTAAAGAAGCTTTAGCTCGTATAGTAGGTTATAAGTACCTTACGAAGCTCGATATTATTACTATATTTAATAAGCTTAGAATATACTTAGATAGTAAGGACTATACTACCTTTACTACTTCCTTCGGAGCTTTTAAATACTACGTATTACCTTTCGGACTAATAGGAGGTCCTACCTCCTACTAGCAGTATATAAATAATACCTTATTTAAGTATCTTAATAACTTTTACTAAGTATACTTAGATAATATCCTAATTTATAGTAAGACGAAGAAGGAGTACTAAGAGTATATCTAAAAGGTCCTTATACAACTGCGCGAAGTAGGCCTCTAAGTAAATATCAATAAATACGAGTTCTATATATAGGAAACGAAGTTTTTAGGGCTAATAATCTCTACTAGCGGATTAAAAATAAACCCGAATAAAGTTAACGTAGTTACTAACTAGGAAACCCCGACCTACCTAAAGGAGGTTTAAGTATTCGTCAGATTTTATAATTTCTACCGTCGATTTATTAAGGACTTTTTAAAAATAGTAAAACTACTAGTAGCGCTTACTAAGAAAGATTACCTATTCCGTTAGTTAGAAGTATATTAATTAGCCTTTAAAGAGATAAAGGATCTAGTAACTAGTGCCCTAGTACTAAGGTACTATAAAAGATCTTAACTAGTAGTACTAGAGATAGACTCCTTAGACTATATTAATAGTAGAGTATTATTATAAGCGGACGACGACGGAGTACTATACTTAGTAGTATTCTATAGTAAGAACTTACTACTAGTAGAATATAACTATAAGATCTATAATAAGGAACTACTAGCGATAGTTCGCTACCTAAAATACTAGCGCCCTAAACTTAAGTTAACTAATATCCTAATTTAGATCTTTACTAATTATAAGAGCTTAGAGTACTTTATATAGATAAAGGAGCTAACTCGCCGTTAAGCGAGATAGGCTGAGAAGTTAGTAAACTATAACTTTAAGATTATATACTATACTAGGAAGTTAAATAGGAAAGTAGATACCCTAACTAAGTTACCTAACTTAGTACCTATAGATAAGGACGACTTACGTCTAAAGTACTAGTATTATACGCTGCTATTACCTAAGTATTTCTAAGGCTATAATCTAGGCTCCCTAGAGCCTACGGAGGATTAAATTAACGTACTAACGGATAAGGACTTACCTCTCTACGCCCGAATTATATTAGCGAATTAGGATAATAAGGACTATACGTAGGTATAGGAGGCTATTAAGAAGAACCCTACCTAGATCTTTAAGGGTATTAATCTAAGGTACTGCTCCTAACGCTATTATACCCTTTTTTATAAAGAACGCCTTTAGGTCCCCGCCTTACTAAAGCTTTATATCGAACTTATAAAGGAAAGCTATAATCTCCCTATAAGCGGTTATCTAAGAAGAGACTATACGCTAGAGATCCTAAAGGATTAATTCTACTAGCTAGGTATAAAAGAGGAAGTAGTATATTATATCCGTAACTGCTATACGTATTAAAGAAGTAAGGTACTAAGAGATTAGTATAATAGACTCCTATAGCTACTACCTACCCTAAAGTAACACTAGTAGGATATCTTAATAGACTTTATTATAGGTCTTCCTATCTTAGATAACTATAATACTATTTATATACTAGTAGACCGTCTTACTAAGGAACGGTACTACGCCCTATATACTACTATTAATAAAGGAACCTCTATAGAGGCTACGGTAGATATCTTACTTAACTACGTCTTCCGCACCTATAGTCTACCTAACTTAATTATATTAGACTAAGGTCCCTAGTTCGTCTTATTAGTATAGAAGGTATTATACGAGCGATTACGAATTAAGGTAAAACTATCTATAGTATTCTACTTAGAAACTAATAAGTAGACCGAAAGGGCTAATTAGGATATTAAGCGGCTACTAAGGATATATTACTCCTATATATAGGATAATTAGGCCCGTTAGCTACCTATCGTAGAATTCGCTAATAATAATACGGTCGCTAACGCTACTAGTATATCTCCTTTCTTCGCTAATAAAGGCTTCTATCCCTATATATCGTTCTCGCCGCTAGTAGAGCCTAGTCCCTCCGCCTAAGAAAGGACGTAGGCGGCTAAGGCTAATAATATTATAGATAAAATAGTAGGTATATTAGAATTTATTAAGGAGTAATCCGTATAGAGCTGTAACTAGATAATAGACTAAGTAAATCGCTACTAATCTAATATATCCTATAAAGTAGGAGATTTAGTCTTCTTATCTAGTAGAAATATTACTATAGCACGGCTGAGTAAAAAGCTAGACGATAAAATACTAGGGCTATTTAAAGTTATAGAGAAAGTAGGATATTCCTACCGCCTAGAGCTCCTAGTAAGTATACGGATCTATAATATATTCTACCCTAGCCTATTATATAAGGCTACGGGCGATCCCCTACTTAGATAACGCGCTAAACCGCTAGGGCCGGTAATCGTCGATAATAAAGAGGAGTAGGAACTAGATAAGATATTAGACGCCTAATAGATAGGTAAGAACCGCCGGCTATAGTTCTACGTCTAGTAGAAAGACGAAGGGCAACCTAACCGTTAATAGTATAATACGGATAGTAATAAATTCGAAAACGCAGCTAATATTATCGCGGATTTCTACTACTGCTACCTTAGAAAGCCTAGTAGTCCTAGCTAATAGGAAGCTACTTATATATATTAGGGTCGATACTTTCTTAAGGGGGGGGGTGATATTACGGGCTAGCCTTACGTTACTTACTAGTCCTTTATTACTTACTAGTATTTATACACTTCGGACTAGGTCCGGTTCGACTTGTGTCCGACTCGGCTAGGTCTAACGCTAGGCCCCTTTGGCCTTAGCGTCTACTAAGCTGCGTCCCTAATATATTATACACACGCTCTATATACATAGCTTTCCTTCCTTAGATTTATTCTCCTAGTCTAATAACACCTCTATTGACTCGCTCTAGGCCGGCCCCTAATATTAATAGCTTTTTCCTAAATCTACTCTTATAATTAAGGTCCTTGCGGTATATAGCTACTATAAATAAAGAGAATAGGGTTAGTAAGATATAATACTAAGCCTATCTAAATAGCCTTAACCGAAGCCTTTAGTACCTTGGGTCGATAGTTAAATAGGACCTATAAAATATAAATACCGCTAACTAGGCGACGATAATAGGGATTAGTATAAAATTATTAGAAGGAATTCCTCGTACTTAGGTCTTAAGTGTCGGATATTAGGCTATACTTATAGGCCATAAATTATTCCTTGCCTAATCAGTAGAGTTAATACGTCGGGAATTAGTAGGCCTTAGGATCGTAACAAGTAAGGTAGCTGAAATCACCCTGTTAAGGAATACGGAGATACGAAGCTTAGCTGCTTATACGTTTACTCTACTTAATAGATATCGGAAAGTACCTGAAGCAAGTAAAGCACCTAAAGTAAGTAAAGTACCTGAAGCAAATAAGACACCTATGGCTAGTAGATTAAACTAGGAAACAGACGAGAAAGGAACTCAGCTAATAATACCTATCGAGTAGAATCTACGTCTACTAACTCTCTTTGTTTAATAAGTCTTAAACGGGTATCGCTACTACTATAAGTAATCCGGAATACCGAACTACTATTTAACACTAGGCTGAGATCAAAATCAAGCAAGATATAAGCGAATCTGCTGAGATATAGAAGGCTAGGGAACGGGTTAGAATTAAGTAAGAATTAATAGCAGATTTTATAAAGAGCTATTAAAGATACGTAGGAGAGGAAGTAGCTAGGGTCGACTACTAGGCTTACTAAGGTATTTAAGACGAGCAATATAATTAGTAGAAGTTAAGCGGTCTCGTAGGGGACTCGACTTCTAAAAGGTTATAATATATAGAGTAGGAATTTCGCTCTTAGTAGCGGTCTTGGCTTATTAAGCCTAATCGAGGCTAGCGTTTTACTTAGATAGCTTACTACTAAGTAGAATAATTTATTATCCTTTTATACTACTAGAATTACCTCTCTTATCGGTCCCTAAGCGCTTATATTCTAGGCGTTAGGATAGTATTAACCCTTAAGCGTGTACGCGTTATAGCTACGCCAACGTAATAATATTAATTAGGGTCTAGGGGCTTAGCAATAGTATTACTACCTAAGACTCCCCCGTATTTTAGGGATCTTTAGAAATTAGTTCTGCTACTACTCTACTACTAAGTAATATAATTATATCTATTGCTTAATACCTAAATCTAGTAACTTTACGTCTCTTATACCTTAGTGCGCTAGCTTAGAGCTGGTATCGCTAGCCTTTATAGTTCTAATTTCTCTACCTTTTGTTACGGGCTAGCCTTTCGTTGCTTGCTAGTCCTTTGTTACTTGCTAGTGTTTATATACGTTAGCGTTAATCTAACGCTAGGCCCCTTTGGCCTTAGCGTCTACTAAGCCGCGTCCCTAATATATTATATATACGCTCTATATATATAGCTTTCCTTCCTTAGATTTATTCTCCTAGTCTAATAATACCCCTATTAACTCGCTTTAGGCTAGCCCCTAATATTAGAATAAATCTTATAACTTACCCCTGCCCTCGTAAGTGTATTAGCGAGGTTAAATAAATAATATAAACCTACTTAGTATTTAACCCTACTAAGGTAGTAGAAGAAACTAAATAACCCGCTAGAGGCGAAGACTATAAGGAGTAGTTACTAGCAGACGAAGCTGTTAGGACGGTACTTTAAAGCTAAAGAGGCACTAGCCTATAAACTATCGATAATTAAAAGAGGCTGCGGCCTACTACTATAATATTACTAGTACTAGCGGGTATTAAAGAAAATTTCTATAAACCTAATAATATAATTCTAATCCTACTATAGTAACTCTACTTACCTAAATACTAGGTACCTTAGTCTTTATCCCTCTACCTACCTATCTACCCTGCCTAAATTCGCTACCGTATACTTATATACTATCTCGTAAGAGTATACGCTAAAGCGTACCTCCTAACCGTCTAGGATTCTTATCTAGAAGCTAATCCCCAGTACCTATACCCTCTCCTTTAGATCCTAACGACCCCCTACCCTTAATTAAAACTTCTAAGCTAGAAGACGTAGAGGACTTAAGCTCTAAGGAAGCTACTAAAAAAATAGTTACTATACCCCCTCCGCTAACTACTAATATAGGTAATACGCTAGCCTTTACTAAGGCCTAGACTACCTTTATAATAACTACTATCTAAGCTGCTATAGCGGCGGCCCTTATAGCGAATACCCTCCCGCCTATACCTCCTAATCCCTAACGTTAGTAGAGAGCCCTTACTACTAATCTCTAGCTATTAATAGACTATTACCTTCCTAAGCCTACCTCCGGTAGCTCTCCTATTAATCTATCTAAAATTAAGTATCCCTATAATCGTTTTAGTAATTATAAGGGTAAGGTTAAGTATAATTCGTAGAAGATAGTAATAAAGCTATTTATTAAGGAATACCCTACTAACTTCTAGGAAGGATTAAAGTAAGTCTCTACCTACTTTAAATACTCCTCTAGCGAAGCTTAAACCTTAATCCTTTAATATATAGATCCTAATTATATAAGCCCTACTAAGAACGCCTCTGATATCTTAAAGATACTAAACTAGCGTTTTTTTAATTATAATTATATCTAGTCTACCCGCCTTATATATTATAAGCTCGAAATAGGATTAATAACCTATAATAATTTCTGGATTAAATTTACCCAGCTTATAACTATAGGAAAAATTGATACGAAGCGCTAGTTCGAGGATCTATATAAGAAAATCTCCTCCGCCCTAAAAAGGGATATCCGCACTGAGAAATATAAGATAAATAAGGACTATACTACCCTTAACGAGTTCCTTATAGTCGCTGATCGGGAGATATATAATATTAGAGCTAAAGAAGCTGCGATAAAGCCTTATCTAAATACTAACCCTTATAGTATCCTTAAGATAAGGAGTTAGCGAGTCCCCTTACCTACTCTAATCCCTTATACAGACCGCTAAGTTACCTTTAGAGGTATAACTACCCGCTCCCCCTCTAATACCTATAAAGAGGAATATTATAAGGAGGAGCGTCCTATATTAAAGGATAAGCTGAAGTATTTCTATTATAACGAGGAAGGCTACTTCGCTGCTGAATACCCTAAGCGTCTTTATAAAGCAGTATAAGAAGTCGCTAGCGAAGACGAGGACGTTAGAGATACTAGAGAAGTTAAGGAGTTATTAGATTTAGAAAACTAGCTATCTTTAGGGAAGTCGCCCCTAAGGACCTACTATTCTTATTATCCGTAGAATTCTATAATCCCTTTAGCAGACGCTTATTTATATATCCTATTACCTTAATAGCTTAGGATAAGGAATATAAATTAAAAGCTCTTACTAATACTAGTGCTACTATATACTCGTTTATTAATAAAAAAGAAGTGTAAATCCTTTCTAATACCCTTAATATTATCCCTATTCCCCTTTCTAAACCCCGATACCTTTACGGATATAACGGTAAAATACGAAGGAAGCCTGTTACCTATACTATCTATCCCTCGATACAGGTTAGCGACTATATAGAGTCTACCGTACCTATACTTATTACTAACTTAGGTAATTAATATATTATCCTTAGTAAGCTGTAGATAAATAAGTATAAGGTCCTACTAGATATAGTAGATAATCGTATTATCTTTATACTAGGGCGTTACGACTATACGGGTATACCTATACCTAAGCCGCCTACCCCTAGTCTAGGAGTTAAAGCTAAATTAACTACTATAAAGCCGGTAAAGCCTACTAAGATCGCTGTAGCAAAACCTAAGACTAAAAAGGTTATTCCCCCTTGTGCTACCTCTCCCCCGCCCGAAGAAAATAAGGCGTTAGATATTAGTTAAATTAGTGCAGCAGCCTTCCACTTACTAGCCTAGAATTCGAAGAAGTACTAAGTTTAGTACTTCTCTATAACCCTTACTGGAATAGACTATCAACTAAGAAAAGATATTCTAACGGAAGTAATACGCGAGACTACTGTCTATACTAAGGATAATATTAAAAAGAAGCTCCTAAAGGAGTACTATAACTTAATTAATATCTTCGATAAAGATAAGGTAAAGGTTCTCCCTCCGTATTAACTATATAATTATAAGATTGAATTAGAGCTAGGGAAGAAGCTACCGTAGAGCCGACTATACCTAATATCTAGCTTTAAGCTGCAGAAGGTAAAAGAATACCTTAAAGAGAACCTTAAGAAGGGCTTTATTTTATTAAGTACCGCCCTATACGCGTCCCTAGTACTATTCGTATAGAAGAAGGATAGTAGCTTAAGATTCTGCGTAGACTACCGTAGACTTAATACTATTATAATTCGGAACCGCTATCCGATCCTATTAATTAAAGAAGCCTTAGCTCGTATAGTAAGTTATAAGTACCTTACTAAGCTCGATATTATTACTATATTTAATAAGCTTAGAATATATCTAGATAGTAAGGACTATACCACCTTTACTACTTCTTTCAGAGCGTTTAAATACTATATATTACCTTTCGGACTAACCGGAGGCCCTGCCTCCTACTAGTAATATATAAATAATACCTTATTTAAGTATCTTAATAACTTTTGCTAAGTATACTTAGATAATATCCTAATTTATAGTAAGACTAAGAAGGAGTACTGAGAGTATATTAGAAAGGTCCTTATATAACTACGCGAAGTAGGCCTTTAGGTAGATATCGATAAATACGAGTTCTATATATAAGAGACGAAGTTTTTGGGATTAATAGTATCTACTAGTAGACTAAGAATAGACCCTAATAAGGTTGAAGTAGTCGCTAACTAAGAAACCCCTACCTACCTAAAGGAGGTATAAGTATTCGTTAGCTTCTATAACTTCTACCGTTAATTTATTAAGGACTTCTTAAAGACGGTAAAACTACTAGTAGTACTTACTAAAAAAGATTACCCGTTCTATTAGTCCGAAGTATATTAATCGGCCTTTAAAGAGATAAAGGATCTAGTAACTAGTACCTTAGTACTAAGGTACTATAAAAGATCTCGACTAGCGGTACTAGAGACCGACTCCTTAGACTATATTAATAGCAGAGTATTATCGCAAGCGGATAATAATAGGGTACTATATCTAGTCGTATTCTATAGCAAGAACTTACTACTAGCAGAATATAACTATAAGATCTATAATAAGGAACTACTAGCGATAGTTCGCTACCTAAAGTACTAGCGCCCTAAACTCAAGTCGACGGATATCCCGATTTAGATCTTCACCGACTACAAAAGCTTAGAGTACTTTATATAAATAAAGGAGCTTACCCGCCGTTAAGCTAGATAGGCTGAGAAGTTAGTAGACTATAACTTTAAGATTATATACCGCACTAGGAAGTCTAATAGGAAAGTAGATACCCTAACTAGGTTACCTAACTTAGTGCCTACGGATAAGGACGACTTACGTCTAAAGCACTAGTATTATATACTGCTATTACCTAAGTATTTCTAAGGCTATAATCTAACCTTCTCAGTTAAGGAGGGGGGTAAGCCTACGGAGGAGCAAATTAACGTACTAATAGACGAGGACTTACCCCTCTACGCTAGAATTACGTTAGTAAATTAGGATAATAAGGACTATACGCGGGTCTAAGAGGCTGTTAAGAAGAATCCTACTTAGATCTTCGACGGTATTAATCTAAGGTACTACTCCTAACGCTATTATACGCTCTTCTATAAAGAACGCCTTTAGGTCCCCGCTTTACTAGAGCTCTATATCGAGCTTATAAAGGAAAGCTATAATCTCCCCGTAAGCGGTCACCTAGGAAGAGATCGTATACTAGAGATTCTAAAGCGTTAATTCTACTAGCTAGGTATAAAAGAGGAAGTAGCACGCTATATCCGTAACTGCTATACGTATTAAAGAAGTAAAGTACTAAGAGATTAGTATAACAGACTCCTGTAACCCCTACCGACTCCGGAATAGCGTTAATAGGATATTTTAATAGACTTTATCACTAGTCTCCCGATATCTAATAATTGCAACGCTGTTTATATACTAGTAGATCGCCTTACTAAGGAACGGCACTACGCCCTATATATAGCTACGGACGAAGGAACCTCTATAGAGGCTACGGTAGATATCTTACTATCAACCCGGTAACTGTGGGCGCAGTTACCGCTGAACCCCTAAGGGCAAAACTCAAAATGTTCGGTGCTTGCCAGGGCGACACTATTAGACTGTATATAGCTTAGTGGTCCGGGGGTGCGGTGTACCCGCGGTATACCCCGGAGCCCTGATAATTATCCCCCCCCTAGGGCGACGTCTACGGCGCCTCCTAGTAGGGTAGAAAAACATCGTTCCCCTATAACGAGCCCGAATATTCGGTGTAAGTCGGGTCGTAAGGCCCCCGAAGGGCGCCCTACTAGAATTATTCGTGCCCGAAGGACTTAGCGAAATAATAAGTTGAAGCCTGTAAAGGATACTTCTAGTTAGCGGCCTCCCTAAAGGACGCTTCCGCTAGGTAGTAGGCCCCTGAAGGGCGCCCCTACCGGATTATTCGTACCCGAAGGACTTAGCGAAATAAGAAAGTTGAAGCCTACGAAGGGAACTTCTAGTTAGCGGCCTCCCTAAAGGACGCTTCCGCTAGGTAGTAGGCCCCCGAAGGGCGCCCCTACCGGAATATTTATACCCGAAGGACTTAGCGAATTAATTATTCGTGCCCGTAGGACTTAGCGAATAGCGTAATTAAAGCCCCCGCAGGGTACTCCGTAATAGGCCCCCGAAGGGTGCCTCCCCCAGCGAAAATTTAATACCACGGGCTGCGCGCCGAAGCAGTGCAGCAGGGTTAGGAGGGCAGGAACCCTATTAGGTCGCTTAGTAGCTAATTACAGCTGCGCTCCCTGAAAAAATCCCTCAGAAATTGCCCCCTCAACGGTATTAAACCCTGAACCTTTATAATTCGGGTTAAGATTATCGAGCTTTATCATACCGAATATACTTATTAACCTAATAACTATAGGCGCAGTTACCGCTGAACCCCTAAGGGCAAAACTCAAAATGTTCAGTGCTTACTAGGGCGATACTATTAGACTGTATATAGCTTAGTAGTCCGGGGGTGCGGTATACCCGCGGTATACCCCGGAGCCCTGACACTTACTTAACTACGTCTTCCGTACCTACGGTCTGCCTAATTTAATAGTATTAGATTAAGGCCTATAGTTTATCTTATTAGTATAGAAGGCCTTATATAAGCGGTTACGAATTAAAGTAAAGCTATCTACAGCGTTCCACCTAGAAACTAATAGATAAACCGAAAGGGCTAATTAGGATATCAAGCGATAATTAAGGATATACTGCTCCTATATATAGGATAATTAGTTGCGTTAGCTACCTATCGCTAAATTTGCTAATAATAACGCTATCGCTAACGCTACTAGTATATCTCCTTTCTTCGCTAATAAAGGCTTCTATCCCTGTATATCTTTCTCGCTGCTAACAGAGCCCGGCCCCTCCGCCTAAAAAAGGACGTAGGCTGCTAAGGCTAATAATATTGCGGATAAAATAGTAGATATATTAGAATTTATTAAGGAACAGTCCGCTTAGAGCTGTAAAAGGATAATAGACTAGGCGAATCGCTACTGATCTAATATATCCTATAAAGTAGGAGATTTAGTCTTCCTATCTAGTAGGAATATTACTACGGCACGGCTGAGTAAGAAGCTAGACGATAAGATACTAGGGCTATTTAAAGTTATAAAGAAAGTAGGATATTCCTACCGCCTAGAGCTCCTAGTAAGTATACGGATCTATAATATATTCTACCCTAGCCTATTACGTAAGGCTGTGAGCGATCCCCTACTTAGATAACGCGCTGAACCGCTAGGGCTGGTAATTGTTAATAATAAAGAGGAGTGGGAACTAGATAAGATATTAGACGCCTAATAGATAGGTAAGAACCGCCGGCTATAGTTCTACGTCTAGTAGAAAGGCGAAGCGAAACCTAACCGTTAATAGTATAATACGGATAGTAATAAATTCGAAAACGTAGCTAATATCGTCGCGGATTTCTATCGCTGCTACCCTAGAAAGCCTAGCAGTCCCAGCTAATAGGAAACTACTTACACGTATTAGGGTCGATACTTTCTTAAGGGGGGGGGTAATATTATAGGCTAGCCTTTCGTTACTTACTAGTCCTTTATTACTTACTAGTGTTTATATACGTTAGCGTTAATCTAACGCTAGGCC
>JAEUBA010000191.1:0-28886 GCA_018257865.1 Stereocaulon alpinum | reverse complement strand
AATAACTCGAACCCTTACGGGACGGCTATATACCCCCTCCCCCCCCCCCCCCCGTATTAATATAGTAAAGGTTAAAGAAAGTTATAGGGCGCTTAGCGCTATAATAAAGTCGAAGGATATAGAAGAATATAGTAGGGTCCTTAAGAGCTAAGTATAATACAAAGGGCGTATATTATAGTTAGTATTAGAAATAATATTATAGAGCGCTTAGTATAATATTAAAGAACATAGTTAAGAGTTACTAGTATTAAGGAGGCCTAGGGTATAATCCCTAAACTAAAAGTAATTACATCGTTAAGGATAAGCGGGAGTTTTTATTTAGGCACTATACTATAGTTTCTCTTACAGCTAGGAAAGGTATACTACGTGTACTATCTACTAGTTTCACAAATAATATAATAGAACACCCTTATTAGTATATATAGATACTAGAATAGGCGTATAAACCAATCAATCAATTAACTTATAAGATAGCTATAACCTTCTTAGTATAAATCTTATACTCTATAATAGACTTAGAGTAAATTAGGATATTATCTATATATACTAAGTAGAAATTATTAAGGTATTCTATTAGGATATTATTAATAAAATACTAGAAGGTAGCTAGGGCGTTTATTAACCTAAATAGTATTACCTTATACTTAAAGGTACTATATTAACTATAGAAACTAATAAGGTCCTTTAAGTCTTAATAAATCCTTACTTAGTAGAATACCTATTAGATATTAATCTTTATAAAGATTTTAGCCTTATAGATTTAAGCTATTATCTTATTTATTAAAGGGAGTAGGTATAGATCTTTCTTAGTTAGGTTATTAAGCTTCTAAAAATTAATATAGAAATATAAGCTACCGTCTTCCTTTCTAGCGAAGAGTATTAGAGTTATATATAATATATTTAATAGCTTAATAAATCCCTTATAGAGGTAGTCTATTATATAGTATTTAACCTCTAAGAGTTACTTATTAGTTATCTTTTATAATAGCTTAAATATTAAGGTATTCGGGCTAGTAAGCTTAATTTTATAATCTATACCTAGCCTTCTATTAGGTAATATATTAGAGTCCCTTTAAGAGAAGAGGGGGGTAAACTCTTAGTATTATAAAGGAAGCTTAGTCTTTACTAAGTCTTCGTTAGCTTAATATTTAATCTTTAATACTTTCTAAGGGGAGAGACTTATATTAACTACGGCTAGCTTAAGAAAAAGATACTTTAGGCGTTAATCCGCTCTATAGTTTATTTCGTATTCTAAGTCCTATATAGAAGCGATAAAGGTATTAGAATTAGGAGGCCTCCTAGACCTCTTACTAAGGTAGAAATAGGATATCGCAATAGTAGAAATTAGGGTAATATCTACCCTATAGGTACTATAGCTAGGGCGTTAAGCCTTAGCTAGTATTATCTTTAGGCTTAATATAACTAGTATATTTAACCCTTAGAGAGTATCCTCTATTTTAGCGAGATATCTCTCTAAGTCTTATATAAAACTTAACGGCCTATTATTATATAAATTAGGTAAGCTTAAGTAAGGAGGAGAAACTAAAGTAGACTAAAGAAAGGGTAGTATACTTTTAAATAAGGTATTAACCTAACTATTTATTAAAAGCTTTAAGTTAATAGAGGCGAGTTTAGCTTAGCTATAGTAATACTTATTTACTTTAAAGAGGGCGTCCTAATACTTAGTATTTTATTAGTACTCTAAGGAAATTAGTTTCTTAGACGGAGTTATTAAGAGGAGTACCCTCTTATTAAAGTACTACTAAATAGCTATATTAGTAGGCTATTTAAGGCTATTCCTCCCTTTAGTATAGACTTACTTAATATTATAGTACTCTAAGAATTTCTAATTAATAAGAATATTAGTATAACCTAAGCTAGTAACTAAGAATAGAAAATTAATATAATAGTAGTTAATTATTATTATAAGAAATAGAGCGACTATAATAGGGGAGCTACTTTAGCTATTATAGCTAGTTAGGACGATTAGCTTAAGAAGCTTAATAAAGCGAATCCTAAGGGATTTAGAAAGGGCGAAGGTAAGGGAGGTTTTAATTATACTAAAAATATTAGCTCTACTATTAATATATATAAGGGTTTAAATAAAGGATCTATTATATCCTAGCTCTATATTAACTAGGAACTAGCGACCTCTAATAAGGGTCTAAAAGTTAAATTATAAGTCCTTTTATAGATTAGGGCTTTTACTATAGCTAGAGACTTTACTATAGCCTAAGAGTTTTCTAATAACTTATCTAATTCTATCTTATCTCTAATAATAATCTTTAAGATCTTCTTCTCTAAAGCTTATTAGCTACGTCTCTAAGGGTAGTTATTTACCTAATACCTAAGCTTTCCGTAATTATTATATAATAAGTTAGCGGGTATTTTAGGGGATACTAGTACTACTAGTACTAAAGAAGAGGTATAAGGGTAAAAAATAGTATTCCTAAAGGAGACTTAATAATTTATATAAGGAGCTAAGGTAGGAGGAGGTAAGGGAGCTTACTAGCTCCTTATCTTAAGGATACTATAAGGATCTAAGGTTATTCCTATCTAAGGCTTATAAGCTATCTCCTTAGACCGGATATTCTATATCTCTTAATCTAAGATAGTAAGGTACTCGTCTAAAGTACTATAGTCCTTATCTATCTTATACTTCTCTATATAGATACTTCTCTTTAAGGCGGGGGAGATTTTTTTATATAGATCCTTAAACTAACGCTTAGTACTAATCTTTCTAGTAGTTATTAGATAGGTAAACTTAACCTAAAAATTATTATAGTTTATAGATCCTATCTTAAGCTTATAGTATACGCTATAAGTAGACTAGACGTAGTTATAGTCGAAGAAATACTAATCTAGTACTTTTAATATATTAGTAGTATTACGTATAGGGGACGCGTAGGTTAGATCTATATATTAAAGGATTAGGGTCTTTACCTCTCCTATAGTATACTTATAGTATATAGAGACTTACTTAGCTCCGTCTTAGAAATTAATAGGGTATTCCTCTATAAAGATCTTTATATCTATCTTCTACGCGTTATATTCGACTTCTCCTATATAGTTACTAAAGTAGGATTAAGGGTATTTAATTTTTAATAGTTTAATAGCAGTCCCGCTAGGTATAGGCTTAGAAAGGTAGTAGTCTACTAACGGCTAGAGGTTAGTAGTAAGGGATCTTTATTAGTAGGGATTATTCGGAGGTAGGGTTAGAGTATAGGTAGCCTACTAAGATTAGGATTCTACTAAAGCTATTATAATAATAGTAGTAATAATAGCTTACTAAGCTAAAGTAAAGATAAGTATTTAGTTAGCTATCCTATTACTTAATAGGGGAATAGTAACGGTATTTTTAATAGGGGGGTTATCCTTAATATCCTTAAAGATATCTTCTAAGCTTAAGTCCTTTAAGGCTTCTAGTTTAAAATTCTTAATTAATAGTAGAGGATCGTTAGGGTTAGAAGAGGAAGGTATAGGTACTAAGGATTAACTCCTTAAGGTAGATAAGAATCCTAGCTAGTTAGGGGGTATACTTTAGCGTATACTCTTATAAGGTAGTATATAAGTATAATATTATATATATTATTAGAGTTTTTTAAGTATAGGTATTAACGCGAAAGTAGTTAGGGGTTTTAAAAAAATAGGGATTTAGCTTTCTCTAAGATATACTAATTATTTAATTAGTAGGTACCTACTTATTAAGTAGGTAGTACTCTTTATTAATAGATAGCTTACTAAGCTTAGCCTTAGTCTAGAAGAATAAGTAAGATATAATACTTTATAGCGGAGGGGGTATTAGTCCTATTTTATATTACAGCTCGCCTAAAGGTAATCGTAGGAGAAGGTAGCTTTAAAGAAAACTACCTTATATTAGGATTTAGCTAATAGACTACGCTTAGTATTTAGAAAATAAGACGAAGAAGAAAGGAAAGAGCTAGTAAGCTTATAAGCCTAAATACCCCTAGGGCTAGCTTACCGCTAGTCCCTATCCGGGAACCGTATTAACTAGTATACTAAGCTATCTCTATACTAATACGCTACCTCTATGCTAGTAGTAGGGCCTCTAGATTAGGATCGTAACAGTAAGGCCCCTATAGAGCGCCTTACTAAGGCCTAGTTAAAGCCCCCGTAGGGCGCCTCTAAGCTAGCTAATCTACGCGTAATAGCGCGATACTATACCTAGTTAAGGCCCTACTAAGGTGCCTTTAAGCTAGCTAATTAGCGTAGTTACTTACGCGATATTTAGTACCCCTCTAGGAGTTAAACCCCTAACCTTATATACTAAGGCGCCTAGGCGATTAACTAACGGAGTATTAGACCTAATATAATTATAAGGAGTAGGTTAGACTCTAAGCTAAAGCTCTACCCCTCTACTACTTAAAAGAGGTAAAAGTTAAGGATATTAGGTCCGATACCTAAAAGGCCCCTATTATTATAGGTAACCCCGTAAGGTCACGGGTAGGGTACGTAACGAAGGGTTAGTAGGTAAAGGATACTTAGGAGAGGACCTAGTAATATAAGTAATCTAGGGTATATTAGGTAGATTATAGGGTAATATAGTAGATATAGGGCTAAATTACCCGAATTATAATAGGGCTTAGTATAACTAAGGTAAATATATAACGAAGGGTTTTCCTTTAGTAGAATATTTTCTTATCTCCTTATATTTAACTTATATAATAGAGAGGAGTCTTAGCTTAAGATAATTTAACGACTATTTATCTCCTTTACCTTCTAGCACTTAATATACTATATAATTTACTCGTAGGAGTTAAACTACCCCGTTATATTAAAAAGTAGCTCCTTAAGGCTTTATAGTAATATCTTATCTACCTTATTAAATAAAGCTTCGTCCTAATTACTAAAGTCTTCGAGGAAATTTATCTATAGATTATAGCCTTCTTCCTCGTAGTTCTAGTAGGAAGTTATTATTTAGGTAACGAATATTCCTAGAGTAGTACTTAATAACTTTTTAGGGTCCTTAAGGATAATTCCTATTAGTATTATTATCCTCTTATACTCTACTTCTACTAGTTATATTATTATAAGGTTAGGCGTTATAGTTAAGGCTTAGTATTATAGGTAAGGTTTAGAATTAAAGTTAAAATTTTTATTCGTACCTTACTAATCTAAGGTCGATAACTAATTAGTATTAGTATACCCTCTTACTAAGTAGTACTAATTAGTAGGTACTTAATCCCCTATTACCTACCCTAGATAACCTAATTATAGGGTGTCTATTAGGCTTAGTAAACTAGGGATTATCTTAAATCTAGCTAGCTAAGCTATGGTGTTTTATCTAGGAGCGGGCGCCAAGCCGCTTATTGCGGAGCGGAGTAATATTATTCCAACACGGTGATTAGAGAGATTCTAGAAGGATCTATGGGATAGCCTTGTGCAGGCCCACTATCCTAATATCACGATACTTGATAAGAGTTCTCGCAAGGGGAGTACGCGCAAGGGGAGTACTCGCCAGAGGAATACTCGCCAGAGGAATACCCACCCATCATATTTTGGAGCTACCGCGGGGAGTACGCGCAAGGGGAGGCAGGAACTCAAATCGATATGGACCCACTAAGCATCTCTGCGAGTATTACCGCTTTACTACAGCTCACGGGAACGGTCATTCAATACCTTAACCTCGTGAAAGGTGCTCCCAAAGATCGTCAAAGACTTCTTTCAGAAGTATGCAATGTCAGCGGCATGCTGTATATCCTTGAAGATCAAGCAAGTCATGCAAAGCAGGGTGATAGGTGGTCGTTGACGTTCCTGTTACTTAATGGACCGAACGGGCCTGTGGAACAGTTCAAGACAGCATTAGAGCGTCTAGAAAAGAAACTAGAGCCAGATAAAGGTTTGGGAAAGGTCTTCAAGACAATCGCTTGGCCATTTCAGAAAGAAGAGATCACAGAAATCCTTAACGTTATTGAGCGACAAAAGACCCTTTTCAACCTGGCGCGGCAGAATGATCATATGTGCGATTCTCTTTTCTGATTTAGACGATAAATACTTAACATGTACAGTCATCTAGACAAGGCTATCAAAAATGACGTTCAGAGTTTACGGGGCGAAGTCGGGGAGGTTGGGAAAAAGGTAACCCAATTACACATCGGTCAGATAATAACAATCTCCCACTTTCTCCTGGAATATAGGCGCTCATAAGATGTAGATGAGAAGATTTGTCAATGGCTAGCATCACCAGATGCATCATTGAACCACAATAAGGCACAGAAAGAGCGCCATCCCAACACTGGTACTTGGTTCATTGAGAGCGAAGTCTTTGCCAATTGGAAGACCACCCCAGCATCGTTCCTCTGGCTGTATGGGATACCTGGATGCGGGAAGACCATTCTCAGCTCCACCATCATTGACGATGTCATCAATCATTGTCAATCTAACCCTGCCCTAGCTGTGCTGTACTTCTATTTTGACTTTAAGGACGTTGGAAAGCAAGGGCAAGAAAAAATGATACGCTCGCTCATTTCACAGCTCTCTTCGCAATATGGAAGTACACCACACGGTCTAGAAGCACTCCATTCGTCGTGTATGAATGGCGAACGGCAACCTACGCCCAGTATGCTTCTAGCTACTCTACATCAAATGATGGAATCCTTTGAAGAGACGTTCATCATCCTTGATGCTCTGGATGAATGTTCGGATAGACAAGAGCTTCTGGAAGATATCGAGGAGTTAAACCACTGGACGGATGTGAACCTTCATATACTGAGCACAAGTCGAAGGGAGAAAGACATTGAAGAGCGGATAGAACCTTTAGCCCATTGTGAAGGAAAGATACGTATTGACAGCATACATGTTAATGATATCCGTACCTATGTTCACGAGAAGCTTCAGACTGATATGAAACTGAAAAGGTGGTACAAAGAGCCAAAAGTGCAACAAGAAATCGAGAATGCATTGATGGATAAAGCCGATGGGATGTAGGCGGATTATTTCCTTCTTTATGTAAAAATTCAACACAAAAACTGACATACTTATTTAGGTTTCGGTGGGCCGCATGCCAGCTTGATGCATTGAGAAGCTGTCTGAATCTCCATGGGCTCCGGAAAAAATTGGCATCTCTACCAAAGGATCTGGACGAAACATACGATCGGATACTAGACAGTATTGATGAAGACTATCAGCAAGATGCTTTGAAGATACTGCAGTGGCTGACATATTCTGCACGGCCGTTAGGACTTGAGGAAGTCGCCGAAGTTATTGCGATCGATGTTAAAGAGAGTCCTCGATTTAATTCTGACAAAAGATACCCAGAGCCACGAGATATATGGACAATATGTTCTAGCCTTATCTCCTTGCAAGAGGAGGTACTTAAAGATACTGGCGCAGGGAATGCAAGGGTCATTGTTCAGTTGGCGCACTTTAGTGTCAAGGAATATCTCATCTCACCAAGGATTCAAAAGGGCCGAGTTAAACAATACAGTATCCAGGAGACAGACGCTAACGCTGTAATAGCTGAAAGCAGTCTTGCATATCTTCTACAATTTGATAGGCCAGGTTCCCTGACCGCTCAGTCCGTCCTTGACTTTCCGCTGGCTGATTATGCAGCAACCTATTGGATGAGACATGCCAAAGTGGCTGAGAGAGATTCGACCTTAGCACCATTCTTGAGCATGGAGCTCCTCTTAACCAAGGGACATGCCTTGCTGAATTGGATCCGTCTTTACAACCTAGAAGAACCGTGGGATGGCCAAAATATGGCGAAAGGACTTCATGATATTTACCCTCCGCTGTATTATGCATCATTTGCTGGATTAATCAGATCTGTAAAATCCATTCTTGATAGAGGAGCCGACATTAACATCGAAGGTGGATATTATGGTAACGCACTGCAGGCGGCATTATGTTGGGGTTATATTCAAGTGGTGCAGATGCTGCTCACCCACGGAGCTAATATTAACGCCCAAGGTGGACACTATGGTACCGCACTGCAGGCGGCATTATATTGGGGTTAAATTCAAGTGGTGCAGATGCTGCTCACCCACGGAGCTAATATTAACGCCTAAGGTGGACACTATAGTACCGCACTGCAGGCGGCATTATCTCATAGTTATATCCAAGTAGTGTATATACTGCTCACCTACGGAGCCGACGTTAACGCCTGAGGTGGAGACTATAATAACGCACTGCAGGCGGCATCAGTAGGAGGTTATATTCAAGTGATAAAGATACTACTCGATAACGGAGCCGATGTTAATGCTCAAGGACGTTTTGGTACCGCACTGCAGACGGCATCATACAGAGGTTATACTCAAGTGGTGCAGATGCTGCTCAGCCAAGGAGCCAATGTCAACGCCCAAAGTGAGTGCAACGATAACGCACTACGGGTGGTATCAGCAGGAGGTTATATTCAAGTGGTGCAGATACTGCTCAACCAAGGAGCCGATGTCAATGCCTAAAGTAAGTGTAATCAAAACGCACTACAGGCGGTATTAGAAGGAGGTTATATTCAAGTAGTGCAGCTACTACTCGATAACGGAGCTGATGTTAATGCTTAAGGCGGACCTCTTTACAGCGCACTGCAGGCGGCATCGATGTTTGGTTATGATCAAATAGCGCAGATCCTGATCGATAAAGGAGCCGACGCTGACGTCAGTAAATGGGAATATGGATGGGACGTGCACGAATACATTTGCATGAGTATGCAAGCGAGAAAGCAGCGGGTCAATCTAGGAATTGAGACAAGCCCAACAACTTGAGTAAACAAGTGGTATGAACGAGTCACTTCTGCTCGTTGAAAACAATGTTCTTCCTCGTCGGTCATTGAATAAGGGGTTATAGCTACCTGGAATTGGGAATTTACAGGGTAATTAGCCAGCTGGTTCCTTTATTACCCAGGAGCTTGCCCGTATCTTTAAGGCACTGTAGGGCCCAGACTCCAGCTCTTTCCTAAGTACTTTAGGTCCAGAAACACCTGTTATGAGATATTCTAGGTTTAGGAACCCCTCGGAAGCCACAGGGTATAAGGAAACCGTAGGGTAGAGAAACCCCTAAGGTGATTGGAAGCCATGGGGTACAGGGAAACCGCAGGGTAAAGAAATTCCTTACGGTAATTAGAGAGGTTCTAGAAGGATCTATGGGACAGCCTTATACTGGCCCCACCATCCCAACATCACGATACTTGGATGATAACATGTCAGAGATAATGCCCATCGCATTATGACTTTTGGCCTCGTCATCCTGTCAATGCTGCCTTTGCAATCAATGAGTGAAGGTCCTTCTTGTAGAACCATATAGGTGGTCTACGTAAAATGTGTATACAACTTAACTATTGTTTATACAGTGTAGTTTTGGATGAAGTTTTCCGTATAGGTGAATCTTCTAAAAAAAAAACTGAAGGGAGTACTCCACCTGCGCGTACTCCCCCACAGTAGCTCTAAAATCTGAGGGATGTTAGGAGTTCTCGCAAGGGGAGTACGTGCAAGGGGAGTGCTCGTTGGAGGAGTACTCCCCACCCATCATATTTTGGAGCTACCGTAGGGAGTACGCGTAGGGAAAGTACGTGCAAAGGGAGTGCTCGCCGGAGGAGTCGTTTTTGGAGCTAACGTGGGGTGCTCCTACAGCGAGCACTTCTCCGGCGAGCACTCCCTCTGCGCGTACTCCCCATAGTAGCTCCACGTATAATGGGTGACTACGATTCTTGTGTCTGAATTGCTGAGGGCGCGTAATTGTCCGCACATACCACAAGCACTCAAGATAATAAGGCTTTAAATAACGAGCTTATAAGCTTTATAGGCTATAAAGAATTTATTAGATATTCTTTATCTTAAGACTATAGTCTTTTAACTTTTAGTTAAATTATAATCTCAGTACTTACGTTATCCGATCTTAGATTATAGAATTTCAAACTCCCAAATTTAGGTCGGGAAAGCTTTAGATTAGTAGTAAGTAGCGCTCCTCCTAGGGAAACTAAGCTCCAATTTAGCCTTTTAAACCTATAAGGATAATATATAGGCTAGTATAATCACCCGTCTATATAATCTTTACGTAATTTAAATATAATACTACTTATCTATACTTTCTTAAGTTTTCTAGTACTTTATACTTCTACCTTCGAATCTAAATTATAATTAAGCGTTACTTTAGTCTTCTATATTTTAAAATACTTTTCTATCGATTATTTATTAAGTTTAATTAAGGATATTCTTATAGCTATTCTAATATTACTATAAGATTTACTAATTTACTACGTAAAGACTATTTATACCTCCCTTCCCTTTAGACTTAGACTTTACCTCCTATTAAAAAGCCTATACTAACTTTAGTATTAAAAACTACCTTCTAGCGAGTATAAATAGCTACTAGTATTCCTCTACTAACTTCTCCGCCCTTAAAGTAAGTAAAATAACTAGGTTTATATATAGCTAGCGTTTATAATCTACTTAATCCTATAAAGGGTAAAGATTAAATAAATACTAGTAGTAAACTTAGATCTCCTCTAAATAGGGCTATAGATTCTTTATATTCTACTATAACTCTAACCTTACCCTTAGTAAGACTATTATACCTTTAATAGAGTTAAGAGTATTCTTCCTCTTAAACGTAGGATTATAAAGGCCTAATTATTCCTAGCTTAGCGCCTCCGTACCTAGTTACTTAGAATATTATCTAAAGTATATAGTCGTCCGCTTACGATTAAGTTCCCTATAATTAATCTAGAATAGTATTTATTAGCTAACCTTAGCCCTTCCTTAGTTCTATCTCCTTATCTAATTATACCTCGATAATAACTCTTAGTACGGACGGTCTATACTTAATAATAACTATAGGTACTAGAAGCGAGCTCCTATATATTCCTCTTAATATATAAGCTGCGTTAAAAGTCGCTGATAATAAATATAAGTGTAATACTACGGCTTCTTATCGCTTTCAGTAGTGTTGGAAAGAGAAGGAGCGCGAAACTACTAAGAAATTTTCGGAGCTAGAGTAAAAGATTTAAAAGTTAGAAGAAGAGAGAGATTACTATTATAATATTATAGCCTATACTTTAGGCTAGGCTCTACTTCTACTGTAACTATTATCCCTAGGATAAATACGACTTAAATTTCTAAATACGCTGATAGGGCAAAGCAGTGTTCGATCTTAGGATTCTAATCGTAATAATAGCAGAAATATAAATACCTACGCTCCACCTTAAGGCTCTTATACCTTCCCTAAGTTACAGGTAAACGTAAGGGCGAGCGACCTAAGGACCGAAAGTCTCGTAGCTAACTTATCTACGAGTTTATATTACGGTCTACGAGCACGGCTATAATATATTAGAAAAAGGATCGTTATATAATACACTAGATAGCTACTGAGAGCAGCTTTTATACTAACTCCTACTTAGGCTAACCTAAGACAATCTTACTATTTCTATAGTATTAAGAGTATATATCCTCCACCTTCTCCCTTAAATATCTGTCTTTCACCGGCTGATAGATATATTGCGTAACCGCTCTTTAAAAGCTTTAATATAATCGGAGGGCTTCCTACAGTAGGTAGGCTATTATTGTATAATAATCTACTAAGGGTAAGAATAGTTAAAGCTTTGCCTGCAGTGAACGAAGTTATATAGGGTTTTTCCTTTATTTTGACGTAGATAATGGTGGAGATTTTCGAGAGAGAATCCTTATCTACTTCCTCTTTCAGAAGTCTTAGAATATCCGCGAGTAGCGTTTTCTATAATCGAAATTTAGATGTTAAAGAATTATCCGTTTAGGACTTTATTGGGATCGCACCTCTAAATAGCTTAATACGATACCCTTTATCTCTAGAGGGATAGACTTAAAGGGCGTGTCGAAGGAATCTCGGAGGTATTATGGTTCGAAGGCTTTTACCCATCGGATACCTGAGACTTTGCCGTATTAGTATCCTTTTGATATATACCGAAAGCAATACGATCGTTAAGTGTTAGCATATTATTTATTAAGCTGGATTTGATAATAGAGGTATGAACGGAAAATATAAGTATAATATTTATGCGGGGTTTAAGGGGTCTTTTCCTCTAGACTAAGCGTTTATCGTGATAACTTGCTTCGCTGGTAGTTTAATGCATAGCTAACCCTGACTAGTCACGGTCGCTAGGTCACCTCCTATCTTCCCCTGTGACTAGTCAATTCTATGAATAGTTATTGGTCGGTGGCTTGGCTTGGCTTGGCAGAAATTCCAGCCATTTAGTGATTTCAAGATTCTTGCTAAAGCTTAGTATTTTTCTCCTAGAGTCTACCCCCGCTGTAGTTTCACTAGAAAATTTAATAATTATTAAAATACCGACTTATTCCGCTCCTAACGTCCTAAATAGGTAAGTATAAAGCTGTAGTAACGTCTTATAGACTAATTCTTAGTATTATAGGTCTTCTACCGCCCCTCCTACGCCTACCGTTATATTATAACGTGTCTCCCTATATACCTTACCGCCCTATTAACTCAGCTACTAAATTAAAAGCTATTATTCTCCTATATAGTTATTAGCGGCCTAATACTATTACTAAGAAGTCTTATTACTATAAGTCGACGGTATATCGCTAGGAGCGAAGGATCTAGGCCTATAGCTTACTAAGTCTATCTAGAATTCCTAATAAAAGAGGTCTACTACGTTGAATATATACCGCTGCGAAGAAGAGCCTTCTATAATAGGTATATAAAAATCCCTAGGCTTATTAGGACGAAATAGCGGAGTTTCTATCTAAGGAATAGGATATTTAGGTTAGTAAGCCTACGGTCTACCAGCTTTTAAAAGAGTATAGAATTAGCTATAAGAAAGGTTAGCGTATTAGCGATAATTAGAGTTAGATATTAAGAAACGCTTAGATTACTATAGCTGCGGACGTTACCGCTAAGCAGCTTATTTTCTTAGATAAGATACTCTTTAAGGCGTAGAGTTACTAGAGATCTATAGCTTATACGCTAATTAGTAATCCAGCTCGGTAGTATAATAATATAAGAAGAGGAGATACGTAGAGTATATTACTAGCCTATATAGTAGATAGTTATCTACTATATACGGGCGTTCGTAAGGGGTATTTTAACGCTAAGCGGCGAGGGGTCTAGCGCTAGGGCTACTAGTTAGGGGGGTTAGCGATAGTAGGGGTAGACGGTCTAGATCGAGTAGAAGGTATTATAATACTACTATATTCGTATCTAGGACGTTTTGTAGCTTTAAATTCGATAATTAGTTAATATTTTAATAATTATTAAATTTTCTAGTGAAAATATAGCGGGGGTAGACTCCGGGAGAAAATTGCCAAGCTTTGGCAAGAATCTTGAAATCACTAAATTAAGATCAGGTCGCTCTCTTAGATTGCCTAGCTTGCTCTCTCCTAGAGTACTACACATCGATACGGTACATTATTTTTACAACATATCTATACACACGCAGCGCAAGCAATGGTCCGTGAATCTAATTAATTTAGATTCGCAGCTCGCCCTTCTTAACTAGTATATAAAGCCTTAGTAGAGGGCCTATCTAGGATCTAAAATAGGGGAAGTGCGAAGTATTAAGAGTGCTTTGGAGCTTACAAAAGGGATTGGGGTAGAAGGAAATTCTACTTATATTTTAATAACGGGGAGCTTACACGTGGTTGGTGAGGCTCTTCGTATTATAGGTTGTTAAGGGTAGACTGTAAAGGCTAGCGACGCCGGCTCTAAGCTGGCGTACTAAGGTATAAGAGACGTGAAGCTACTAGATTTAGGTATTAAGCAATAGATATAATCATATTACTTAGTAGTAGAGTAGTAGCAGAACTAATTTCTAAAGATCCCTAAAATATAGGGGAGTCCTAGGTAGTAATACTATTACTAAGCCCCTAAACCCTAATTAATATTATTACGCTAGCGTAGCTATAACGCGTATACGCTTAAGGGTTAATAGTATCCTCCCCTCTAGGCCCTAGTCCCTAGGTACTAAAGTATATAGAATAAACTGCTCGTTAAAAACCCTTTAAACTTAGTAGGAAACGTAAGGGAAAAGAGTTAACCTAAAGGCGACGTCGTTAAGGCGGCGCCTTATATATATAGAATATTATCTAACTGCAGTAACGCCTAAATCTATTATAATATAAAAAGAATACGTAGCAGGCGTAGCAGTAACGCGTAGTTATTAATAAATATAATTAATAGCCGGCTGTATTAGCGGGTAATAGCTGCGTTATTATATTATTAGTTATTATTATTTTAAATAGCTTTAACGTATAGCGACGTCGTAGCGATAACGACCTATAAGTATATAAATAATAACTTTCCCCCTAACTTTCCTCTCTTCGTAATACCTAATACGACTTATATATACCCTAATATTAGCGTGCCTACGTCGTAATTAATATTACTAATATAGTTAATAGTTCTTTTCGTTATAATAACGTCTAAATATTCTCTTAAGATCGTATATCGCTATCGCGTAATCAGCGTATATTATTAGCTGCTAATATATTACTTATAGGTATAACTTATATATATACTTAATATTATACGTCGCTATCGCGTAACCGGCGTATATTATTAGCTGCTAATATATTACTTATAGATATAATATATATATATACTTAATATTATACGTCGCTATCGCGTAGCCGGCGCGTATAGCTAGCTGCTAATACTTATAGACTATATTATCGATATACCTTTACCCTATAGGACTTATTTCTATATAGGGAATAATAATTACGATCGTAGCGACGCGCCTCCCTATTAATATTATAAGGATAGCTACTATAGGCTTAATTATTATTATAAGGTATATTATTCCGATAGCTCTGCTACGTCGCCTCCTAATATATCTAGATCCTAAAGCCGTTTCGTCGATCTATATAGCGATTAGTACGGCGTTATAAGCGCGAAGGCTAGACTTACTAAGTATAATATAAGCGTAAGAAAATCGGTAAGCGTATTACCTAATAGCGAAAAGTATAAGGCTAAACTATAGTAACGAATAGGGTAGCTCCTATAATAATTACTAATTTCTAATAGGAACTTACGGCGGAGAGATAGTAGGTTATAGAACTTAAGTAAACTATTACTAACTAGCAGTTTAAGTTAGGAACCCTTTAATAAGTAATTACTAAGTATACTAAGGAGATAGAGAGTCTCTAGTAATATATTAAGCTCTTAGAGAAGTAATTATACTACTATATATTAGCGTAGAGACGGCGTTAGGATATTCGTTTATTTTTTCCTTTTTCTTTTCTTTTACTAATATTTAGTAGTATACCCGTATACGTCGTCTTACTAATATAAGATAGATATTTAGCTAGTACTTAATTTAATCTCTTCTTTATTCTACTAAGGTATAAGTAAGTAAGTATAATAATTATAGAGGAGTATACTTATAGTATAAGACTATTTACCTATAAGGTTTATAATTATTATAACTTATATTATCGCCGCTGCTTACTCGCTGCTATTAGTAGTATTTAAAGAACTAGAGACTATATATACTTACTAGCCGTCTACTTATTAAAGGCTTAAGTTAAGTTACGGGTATTTTTAAGCTCTTCGTCTAGTAGCTACTAGTTATATTCTTTACCCTAGCTAGTCTATTTAACCTTATACTAGACGCTTTACTTATCTTAGACCTTATCTATAATTTCTTTAACCTCCTATATCTTATTATTATTAATAAGTTTAGGGGCTTATATAAAGTTCGCTAATATCTTATCGCTATCGCGAAGGTAGTATAGCTCTAATAATAAGATATAAAAAGTATTATAGATTCTATAAGTTTATAATAGTAGAAGGTAGTACGCCTACGCTCCTACTTTATTAATAATCCTAAAAGGCCCTACGAATTTATAAGATAACTTTTTACTTAAGCGTTTTTACTTAAGATTCTTAGTTAATAGTATTACTAAATCTCTAACCTTATAGCTTTAAGGCTTATAATTCTTATTATACTACTTAGCTTAAGACTCTCTAGCGCGCTATAGGCGTTTAGTAGCTTTATCTCTTACTACTTATAGTAATCTAATCCTCTTATTTATAGCAGGTATCCTCCCCTTAAGGGACTTATCCTTAAGCTCCTAAC
Organism: Stereocaulon alpinum; assembly: GCA_018257865.1. Taxonomy (NCBI): domain Eukaryota; kingdom Fungi; phylum Ascomycota; class Lecanoromycetes; order Lecanorales; family Stereocaulaceae; genus Stereocaulon; species Stereocaulon alpinum. The sequence goes on along the minus strand of JAEUBA010000191.1, from coordinate 12,862 downwards.
GAAGTTTAGGGTAATATCTATATATTAAGTAGAACGGCGTCGTTCTAATAGAGGAATAAAGACTATTTATATATACGAATTCTGCTATTAGTAGCTGTTTCGCCTAAGTGGTCTGCTTATTATTAGTAAAGACCCGTAAGTAGTGCTTTAGTACCTAATTCTAGCGTTCCGTTTAACTATTAGTCTAAGGATAAAAGGCGGTACTTAGGCGGCGCTTAATCTTAGAGTAAAAATAAATAGCTGACTAGAAGGCGCTAGTAAATACTAAGCCCCTATCGCTAATAATACTATTAGGTATACTATAATAGTATACTACCTTAGTATAAAAAATATCCGCTAGCTTAGCAGCGTTAATTATAGTAGTAGTAGGTATATACCTTACTATCTTTATAAATCGATTAATAATTACTAGAATAGCGTTATAGACTATATTCTTATATTTACTTAGGGGTAGACCTATAATAAAGTCTATTAAGAGCTCCTTCTATAGCTTATTAGTAATAGGAAGCGAACTTAGTTCGCTATAGAGGTAATAGCAGGGAGCCTTAGTTCTTTAGCAGATATTATAAGTCTTAATATACTTATTAACCTACTTAGAACTCCTATACTAAAAGTATTTATAGGTAAGTAACTTATACGTCTTCTTAGCGCTAAAGTACCCTGCTAGGGGATTATTATAGTATTTACTAATAAGTTCTTCCCTTAAGGCTTCGTCTCTAAGGATATATAGGCGGTTATTATTTCTTAATAAACCTTCTAAGTCTAAAGCCTATACCTTACTTTAGAGACGGCGCTATAACGGTATACCCTTATTTATAGAAAAGGATTTAGCCTAATTATTAGCAGCCTATAAGTCTCGAATTAAAGTCTTAATTAAATATTAAGGATCCTTATAGGCTAATTCTATAATACCTCTTATATCCTTTTAGGGGATAATAACTTAGAGGCCTATAATTTAAAAAGCCGGCGATATCGCTACGATAATTCCTTTACCTTCTTTATCTCTACCCTAAAGTGCGAGTTTATTCTGCAACGTTAGCAATAACTTAGTATTTAGCGGGGAACTTCCTTTATAATTAGGGCGTCGTAATAGCGGATCCGTAGGATTCGTTTTTCTAGTATAATAAGTAATTTCGAAATTAAAAGTAGCGAGCTTCAGCGCCTATCTAGCTTATTAGGAATTTAATTACTTCTACTTTATAAAGCCCTTAAGATTATTATAATTAGTAAGAACCTTAATAGTAAACGGGCTACCTTCTAAGTAGTACTACTACTATTTTATTACCGCTACTATAGCGAGTAATTCTTAGTCGTAAACCTTATAATTCTGCTCCGCAGGAATTATCTTCTAGGACTAAAAGGTAATTAGGTACTAGTAGCTATTATTATCCGGCTGCGTAAGTACTACTATAATAGTAAAGTTAGAGGCGTTAGTTTCTATATATAACTTTACTTCTAGGTTAAAGTAGCGGAGAAACAGCGCGTTAGAAAAGATATCCCGAAGCTTTTAAAAAGTACCTTTAGTACTATTATTCTACTAAAGTTAACCTACCTTTTTCCCGTCCTTACTACCTTTAAGTAAGTCGGTTAGAGGCGTAGTAATAGTAGCGTAATTATAAATAAACCGCCGGTAAAAATTTATAAAGCCTAAAAAGACTTATATATCTTAAAAGGTCTTTAGCCTAAGCTATTCCCTAATTATTACTATGTGTTCCTAATCTATTACTACGCTATCGGTAGATATAATAAATCTAAGAAATTCAACCCGTTTAGTACTAAACTAACACTTCTTTAGGTTAGCGAAAAGCGAGAACTAACGTAATTATTCTAGTACTTACTAAATATACTGCTAGTAGTCCGCTAGGTTCGCGCTGTAAATTAAGATATTATTAAGATAGATAATATATAAAATATTAATAAGCCTTATAAGAGCCCTATTAATATACGCTTAAAACGTCGCTAGTACGTTAGCGAGCCTAAAAGGTATAACTAAGTATTTAAAGTAGCTATAGCGGGTGCGGAACGTAGTCTTCTACTTATTACCTTCTTTAATTTAGATCTTATAATAGGTATCCTTTAAGTCTAACTTAGTAAACTTTTTAGCTCCGTATAAGCGGTCTAATATCTTAGTAATTAGAGGTAATAGGTATCGATTTTTAATAGTTACTATATTTAACCCCTAATAATTAATATAAAGACGCAGCCTACTATCCTTCTTTAGTATAAAGAGGATAGGTGCTTTAGCTGAAGAAACTAAACAGCGTATCTAGCCTTTTATAAGCGTATTATTAAGATAGCGCCGCAGCTCCGCTAGCTTAGATTAAGATAGATTATAGAGAGGCCTATAAAGCGGCTCCTTACTATCCTTAATATTAATTATATAGTCGCCTTCCTTTAATAAGGGTAAGGTTCCAGCTTTCTTATTTAAGAAAATATTAGAGAACTCTAGCAGTTCCTTTAAAATCTATTCTAAGCTTCCTCTATCTAAGTAATTAGTCGCTATAGCGGCGTATATAATTATATAAACTTTAGGCTCCTTCTTAAGGTAATAGCTAAAGATAATAGGCTTATTAACCTAAAACTTTTTAGTATTAACCTTAAACTGCTACTGCTTCGCCGAAGGATCGAGTAAAATCTTTATTTACTTTAACCCTAGTATACTAACTACGATATTAGGACCCTTAAGATTAATAGTATAGAAAAGTATACTATACTCCTTACCGCAGCCCTAGCTATTAATAAGTATATACTTAAATTAATAGGTACTATAGACGTATATACTAGAGCTACTTAGAGCTTCCGGTAGCGGTAAGTTAGTAGTAGAAGGTAGTAGGTCCTATTAAACTATAAACTTCTAGGAGATCAAATTAAGCTATAATCTAGTATCTAGTAAAGTAGTAACCTACTATAGGCTAGTATTAAGTATTATCTAACCCTTAGTTAGGATAGAAGGACTAGCCTCTACTTTTTAGGTTTCTTCCCCCGCTTTTAAGGCGGTTACAGGGGCTGATCGTTTTTTACTAATACTATACTAATACCGGTATAAGTTATAGGCTTATCGCGATTAGGATAATTTAGGCTTATATAGCCTAGCTTTCCGTAATAATAGTAGATAAGCTTAGTTACTAAATCTAAATTAGTCTTCTACTTTAGACTCCTTAAATAAGATTTATTTCGCGCTAACTATAAGCTATTAACCCTTAGGCCTAACCTATTAGGCTTAGAAATCTATTATTCTAATAGGCGGCTCCCTTATAACTTAAAGGCCCTATAGTTAGATAATTTCCTATAAGTACTTAAGCCGCCGCCTCCGTAATACTCGCGCCCTATAGTATTCTCTTATATAATAGCTTAGGTAATAATATTATCCCTATTATTAGATACCTTACCTATACTTAAGATTTTATTCTTTAGCTCCGGTTTTAGCTTAGCTAGGAAGAGGTTAGCTTTAAGCTTTAGGGCTATAGGCGGTAGGTTAGCTTCTAACTCCTCTAAGTAGGCCTTAAATATAGTAACTTTCTAGTTAGAACGTTACTTTACCTCCTTAAACCTTTTATAGGCGAGGAGACGGCGGTTGATAGGATCTATAACTAAATTATATAGGAATTACTTAAAGAATTCGAACGTTATATTATCCTATCTATAGTCCTTTAGGTAGGTATTCTACTAGGAATTCGGGTTATCTTCTAGGGTATCTATATAGTAAACTATCTTAGATAGTTTAGTAGTAAAGTACTCTAGACTCTTAAGAAACTTCTTCTCTAAGTTAGTAAACTAGCGTAGGTATTTACCCTTACTAATTCCCTTATAAGGTTATATATTCTTAGGCTGAAAGCTTTTTAGTACTAGGGGTCTTTAGAGTCTAATAGGTAGGTTCGTAGGCGCGCTGAAGGCGGGCGTTATAAGATATAAAGGAATCCTTTAGCTAGCAATATTAACTAATTATACTAATATAGCGGTAGTAGGATATTATTCCTCCTCTTAAACTATCCTTATAGGTATTCTAATAGTACTCTATAACTTAGGGTATTAAATTATATTATTTTCAGCTTCTAATACTAATAATTCGCGTAGTTACTTTAGGCGGCGATTCGTTACTTAGGCTTCTTATAAGCGTTACTTAAGATTAGTGTTATCTAAATTAGAGGTATCTAGCTAAGACTCTCCGTCGGTCCTATAGCTCTCCGTAGGATTATTATTATTATTAATATTATTAGGTTCTTTAGCGTTAGTAACGGTTATAGCAGTATAACCGCGTATCTAACCTAATATCGTAGCAACTCTGGGCCTCTCCCTTAAAAAGGTAGAGAAATTAGAACTATAAAGGCTAGCGACGCCGGCTCTAAGCTAGTATACTAAGGTATAAGAGACGTAAAGCTACTAGATTTAGGTATTAAGTAATAGATATAATTATATTATTTAGTAGTAAAGTAGTAGCAGAACTAATTTCTAAAGATCCCTAAAATATAGGGGAGTCCTAGGTAGTAATACTATTACTAAGCCCTTAGACCCTAATTAATATTATTACGCTGGCGTAGCTATGACGCGCACACGCTTAAGGGTTAACATAGACCAAGTTCTCAATCGCGTCGGTAAAAGGGTGAAGGAATATTTATTCGGTCTCTTATATTAGCGACGTTGAAGAAATTATTATAGACTAATAACGTCTAGACAATCGTACTCCTGCACGTTCTGAGGAATACATCTAGAGGCTTCTTCTACTAATTAACTTTCGAGTATCCGCACCTTGCTTCAAGCTACATAAATATCCCAAATACGATCTACTAGCCACTGTAAAGGATAGGTCTTTAGCGAGGCGTAGGGGGGTAGATATAGATACCAATTATCTACTTCTAAGCTAGATATATTGCTAGTTGCCTTAGTATATTCGAAGTAGTCTAGATAGAATCTACTCTTCTCCTAGTTAAGGACGCCGGTGACGAAGTAATTACCATACTAATTAGGCTGAACTATAACGTTTTCTGTTCGGAGGTCTCCGTGCGAGAAACAAACAGTAGCTGCGTAGCTCGTTAAAAGGCTATATAGAAGAGCAATATATTCGAAGCTCCTAAAATATAGGTTGGAGAACTTAAAATCCTCGAACTCTATATAGGTGCTGATCGGTACTTAATATATCCTAGTATAGCGTCTAGTATCTTTATATCCTTCGCTAGATACACTACCGAGAAAACTACCGCGGGGCACTTTTAATCGCCTTAGCTTAAGTAGTATATTACTAAGTTAATCCCTAATAGAGGAGAGAGATAACTTCATATATACCGATTAATAAGATAGATAATACCGACGATAACCTAAGCGACCTTTAATTTATATAGATCCGATCACAACCTAGGCCTATCTTCAGACGGCCTTCCTCTCTGAGAACCTTCCAGCAACGCGACAAAACAACAAGCTCAAATCGATTAGTAAAGATAGTAACAGTCTAGGTATACCTCCCTAATACATTTTTAACCAGCACCTAAAATTTCTTCTGATATACTTTAGATAACGCTATTATAGTAGATGATAACGAAGAAAAGACTAGCAAAACTGGCGGTTCCACCAGCTCGACTAGTTAGGACGATAGATAAGAGCGAGGCCTAGAAGTACAGCACTCCGTCGTCTTCATTCCAATACTAACAGATGACACCTACCAACTCCATTATGCCTATACGTAGATCGTAGCCCAATGTCCTCAACGCCTTACAGGCGCGCAACAATGCAAAACCTCCTCTTTGAGCATTCACCGGCACCGAATGTTGAGTTATTAGATAAGGGAGGAATTAGGCGCTTAATAGCTTTTATCTAAGACTGAGCCTGAAGCGTTAGCTTTGTAAAGTGCCTTCCCCAAGGGACCTTGTCGATCAGATCCCGATGCACATAAGTATTCTCGAGAGCACTATTGGTCGTGTTAGCTTATGCTCAAAGGTTGATAAGGTATATAGAACACTAACAACGTAGCTTGTATGTCTCTATATTATACAAGGCGAAGTAGAGCCATCCCAAAGGTTCCGTCGATTGAGACACGTTTCATGAACATTACACATTACTCTATAAATAGCGTTTCTCATAAACCAAACTAATCAAGCTTCCCATACTTGACGTCCGGCTCGACCCTTCCCAAACTCCTCGACCCATTCGCCGCCTCCTCCACAAAAATCAGCTGTACCTCTTCCTCTCCCAGACACTCCATCTCCTTCTGCTCCTCCAAACCACCCGAGTCCTCAATATCCTTATGCCTACTCGCGACTCCACCTTCCGTGCTGCCATGCCCTACGACAACAATTCTCGCCGCCTTAGCCCGTGTAGCCGCGCATTCGATGCCGCTGCATGTATCCCCCAACGCTAGAGGGGCTTGACGCGAGTTTATCAGTAGTGCGGCGAAATCTTCTAGGCGCTGCCAAGCGCTCAAGGTACGGCGACGGAAGATGGTATGAGCAGTGTGTGTGGTGGCCATGACAATGTAAAGTGCCAGGACGGCTATGGCGCCGAAATCTGTTGGCGCACGGGCTTTGAAGGCGTAGACTGAGAGGAGGAAGCGGTGTTAGCATTATTCATTATGGTAAGAAGGAGATTGGGTAATAAGTGTATCAACCAGGGAAAGTTTAGGGATGAGTGTCATTGGATATTAGAACGAGCAAGGGTGGCTTACTGCCCAGGAGATTTCCGTCCAATTGCATCTCTGTAAAATTCTCCGCGTCAGGCGGCGGGCCCGATTTTATTATTTGCTGAATTTGATTATCAGGCGCATAGTTTGTACCATTTGCATAGAAGGTTGTGGATTCGAGCTGACGAGAATAGCCTATTCGAGAGATTCCGTCGGCGACCAAAGTGGAAACAGCAGTCTCGTAGAAATTGTAATTGTAATTGAACATATCTTTACTCAGTGGTATAATCCTATAATTCATACTCATGAATATGTTGCTGATCGTTGAAGCTGGTTTCGTAAGACTCAGCGTTGGTGACAGGTAGGGCACAACTGGAGTTAAAGCATTCAAGAAATCAAGATCGGCCGTAATGCGGAGCCAGCTGCCATTTTTCGGGAGAAACGCATGATCCTGGGTTTCGACTGGACTCGTGTAGCTCTTTTTGGGTGGCTTGAATTGACGTTCATCCAAAGCTCTGGTTGTGATGGCGGCGTTTAAATACCTATCATTTTGCTGGCTAGAGGCTTGAGCCCACCGAGCGTCAACTGCGCAGGCTAGGATGGAGCGGATTGAAGAAGAAGTATTGGCCATGGCTTCCATGATAATCAGCTTAGCGGTAAAAACCCCATCTGTGTTATTGATCCACACTGTCTTCACTGTATCAGGATCTTTGAAACCTGGACCGTCTTGTCCGAAAGCATTGGGCCCAAGAGTGGTAGACAAAGTCCCATTGTAGGTATAAGTTTCGAACTCTTTGAGGTCAGGGAAGTCAATGACTGTAGTGTCTGTTGTGACATTATGCTGGAGACAGACTGTCCTTACGGCAGTCATGTTGCTGTTCACCGTGGATGAACGACCGTTACTATTGAATTTGAAAAACCATGACAGATCCCACCAAAGCTGCCATTGCCTCAAGGCAGTAGCCATATGAGGAGCAAAGGCCCATGTTTCTTCTGAGGGAGTGTTTACCATTGGTTCCTTGCCGCCTATGACGCGCATCAATTTTGGCTCACGCATCACCAGCTCCCAGTCCCGGAAGAAGAAGCCTGGCATGCTGCTAAAAAAATTAAGAATCTTCGGGTAACCCATGGACACACAACCAACATTAGAGATGCTTGCAGAGAGGCTGCAAGTCTCATTATTCTGGGCTTGAACAAAGTCGCCGATGTGAGCTGAAGTCAGGTTCACTGGCCAGAGATCATCAGAAGTCCCATTCAGCCAAAATGCGGGGTTATAAATCGGTTGATCCTTTGACCAAAGTTAGCTTATCTGCAGATAGACACTCTCAATTGACTTACCACCGGCCTTGGAATGAGTAGAAGAGCACTTGCTGGGCCTACTATCAGGGTTATGAGCCCAAACAGGAGGATGCAAAGAACAAACAAAATGCGTAACCAGGGCCTTGGGCTTCCTAATGTGCCTATCCATACGGACCGCGAAAAGAAATACCCTAACTTCGTAAACGAAAAAGCCGACACCATTAGCGTAAGAGACAAGCCATCGCCGTGTAACATTTGATGCCAGACGAGTTGGAAGACGATGGTCGTGAGGCTACCAGCAACAAGAAGGTCCTAAATTGCTTTGGTCAGACTCCATACTGGCTAGAATGAGGGATTGATTTACCAGAAGTTTGGCTGCAAATTATAACAACGCTAAAGTGTACGTCGGCGTCCATAGTCCTGACATGTAGCTTAACTCTGGTCCGACATACCATCCGACTGCGTTTATGACGATAAGGCTTGTGCATATCGCAATTGGCGCAATGTGCACGATACTATATAGTATTGCTTTCTTGTATGAGGTATGTATGATCGCTTTCTTCTTCTCCGAAATCATATGTGGTTTCTCAAGGCTCCGCTTTTGCAACGTGGAAGTCAATCTGATAGGAAGCCACTCAGGCATATTCTCGAAATTACGTGCAGAGCAATGATAGCACGTCAAGGAATATTGCGATGCGCTGTCACCAGCTTCACATCTTGAGCTTTATACATGCTCCTCTTGACGAACCTCTTTCAGCCTTGTGAAACGCTGACGAGTGTAACGCTGGGGGTAAAAATATCACATCCTTACGAGGTGGGAGGTCACCAATGGGAATGTGGATAGTAGCACATTCACCTAGCACATTTAGCTCCCGCTGTCACCTTGATTCCAAAAGTAGAAGTGGTGCTAATCCTTTAATTAAAAGCCCGAATCGAACAAGGTAACCCATCCGCGCCACGTCTTCTGACTGGAGCAACTTCGCCCTCCTCGTATTTCTGCTCCCAACCAATTGATTTATTCAGCCACGAAAAGTAGTAACCAACATTAAGCCCTGGACTTGGCTAAGATGCTGCGCCCCAGTGCTCCCCCCACTCCCTCGGTGCTCCCTCGGTGCTTCCTCACTGCTCCCTCTGAAGCGACCCTGCTACCTTTCCCGTCCGGAACAGCAATCTCGCATCCTGAGTTCGGGGTGTATATAATATATATATCAAGCCCTAACAAGGGTTTGATTGAATAGTTGTCATCTCCATCGCGATCTGCGGGCTGGGCTGAGCGAAGCCACATTTCATCTACCGCGCACAACAGCCACACCAGACACAATCTGTTCTCCCATCTGTCTACCTTCGAGTCTGCTTGACATTGTGGTTAATATATCTCCACCAGAAGGGTGAACGATGTACCGTCAAGTGGCTGCGATGCCTGAGCTCTGTAACAGAAGTCGTCTTTCTGTAGTACAGGGTGCAGTCCACTCATTGGGGGGTGATTCCTTCTAGAAGAGCACGAATTCAACAAACCGCTCTCTACCTAGAGAATCTGGCCAAGGATACTGAGGTCGTGCAAAATGCAAAACAAAGCCCTCAACATCGGCCAACCCTGCCATGGACCTCATTGAATTCATGATTGGCTACTATATCCGATGATGCCCACCACGAAGACTCGGCTGATTATGGCGACATCAACGACGAAGACCACCTGCTTGCTGAGTCGGGCTACCATGAAGTTTCTAGTTCGATAAAACGGACCACTCCCGCACACTTCGAGAATTATCCTGACTCGAAAAAAGGAGAGGTCCATGGCGATCAAAGCGCAATCAATTTGTCACTCTGCAGAAGATATGGGGGTTTCCCAAGCGCGGACTCAATCGAGAGGCCGCTATTGCGCCGTTAATCGAAGGCGTAAAAGAGCTCGTGTATGAAATTCCTGCTTTGGCTTTCCATGCATACGACGAGCTTGGTGGACGCCCGGTTGTTGGCCCTTCAATTACACTTAAGAAGATAAATGCCCTGACACCTTCATAGTTTTGGCTAAGGATGAAGATTAGGATCAAGTAGATGCTCTAAAGAAGCGCCGAGTGGCTACAGCAAACCTGTTCCAGATATCTCTAGAAGCATTTATTTTGCAAAACGAAGGAATACTGTGCTCGAAGGTAAGCTATAATAGCATGTCATTTACCCATAACCATACTCATAGCGAGAAATGCTGGTATCAAAACCAAGTTTCAACACCAATCACCAAGACACCTTCCCCAGCCCCCTAGTCGATTGGCGACCCCCTCCCCTCGCCATCCACCCCATCCACCCCACCATCAGGCTCCGGCGTCCCCACCGGACTAACCGCCACCTTCGGCCTGCTCTTAAAAACACTCTCATACCCCGCCCCGGGCGTAAATAGCTCCTCGGGCGGCGTCAACCCTTTCCCTATCATCAGCTGCTGCTTCCGCGGCGTTTCGAAGGGTTTTGTGAGATAGATCTTTTGGCTGGTGCGGCGGACGTGCATTGAAGATTTACGAGAAGCGTGGGGGTTAGGGTTGGGGTTGGAGGGGAGGAGGAAAATGGATTGGCGGGTTCGTTCGAGTAGGGTTGTTGTTTTGGCGGTGGTATTTCCGATCTGGGGGACTTGATTGTTGACGGCAGCGCTAGGTGGGTAAATTCGTGGAGATTCATCTGATCGTAGGCCTTGGAATCTGCTAGGGCTGGCAAAGGCGATAGATTGACGGGTTCGTTCTGAGAGTGAGAGTTTTGGTTTGGCGGGTGTTGGGGCTGCGTTGAGGGTCATGGAGATGATTTGTTCGGCTAGGACTTTATCCATCTGGGATTTTGGTTTTGCTGTCTTCATCATCTGGAGTTTTCGGGATTACAATACCAGCTGACGCTATGGCTGGTTCAAAAGGAGCCGGCGTGGGACTGCCATCCCTATCGATAAACCCAGCTAAAGCATCGGCTTTGACCTTAGTAGTAATAGTTACACCCACGTCTATGAAACGTACAGCATTATTAGATAAGGCTATTTCCTATAGCTAGACGCCAGATACTTCTGAGAAGCTAGAGTTATATAAGCTATTATAGCTAGGTTTACGGAGGGACTTATAGTCTAGTAAGTCTCTTCCTTAGCTTTTAGAATCTTTATTCTCTATCGTTAGATACAGCAATCAATCAACCAATGCGGCAGAGCCTGACGACCTTGAGGGAGACGTCCAATGATACTATGTTTATCTCTTGTTTACTAAAACTGACAAAATTTGTCGACAGCGAATATAGCATGTAGGCTTTCTCACGAAGACGATTGTTGAAGGAAAGTCAATCTTTGAATACTCATTGAATAATGTTGGCCTTTATCTATATTGCTTATGAGATGCTGGCTCTCCTTTATGAGACAGTACCTATAGTCGAACCCACTTAAAAATATCGCCGCCTTGTTGGAATACGGCACCCCCAAGCAAAGTTCACCCCACTCAAGGTTACGTTTCGAGTATGAGGATGCTCACAGGGTAACAGAGCAGCTGTCACAACCAGTCTATCATAATATAGATACTCCGGGGGATTAACCTCCCTTAGTAGAGCCTTCGTAGCCGCAAGCTGATACCTCGACGAGGTTAGAATCCAAAATATCTCCTATCTTCCTTAAACGAGCCTCTAAGCTTACGTCTGTCACTCTAGGTATCTATTTAATATATACCAATAACAGGAATATATATCCTCTTATATATATATACCTAGTATTTATCTAGAGTCTTATTCTCGTTTATTAAGCGCGGAAAACGTTCGAGGATAATCTAGTTTAGGGAATTATTAAAAAGGATATACTATAGGTAGCTCTTTATTCGTTCCTTAATACCCTAGCGGCAGAACCTTAAGCTATAACTATAAAAGTCTAGGTAGAGGACTTCCCTAAGCCTAATAAGGAAGTAGGCTAGCTATTACTAGAAGACTTTATTATACGGGGTTAGCTATATTCGATATAATATTTCCTATATACCTAGTTTACGAATGTAGGGATTAACGCTAATAAACGCTCCCTTAAGCTACTATTAATAATTTAGCTATAAGTTAAACGTATCCTCTAGTTAGACTCTATATAGCCTTCGTAAGTCTAATTATAATACTATTAAATATTACTTATACTCGACAGACTACTTAATAGATACGTTACGATATAGGCGCCTAATACTTCGTACTAACGGACTGCGTGAATATTAATCTTACTGCCGATACTAAAGTACAGCCCTAGTTAACAAATCAGGATACTATTATATTAGATAGTGCAACTTTAGAATTGGATATAGATATCGCTCAGTACACTCCGCCTAAGTCTAGTACTACGTCTAATATTAAAGTGCCTTGCTTTACCCCCGGGACCACGAGTAATACTCCGTTAGAATCGTATAACGACTCTCCAGCACTAAGCAGTAGAGGATCGGAAAGGGTGTAAAAACAGGCTCGTATAGCGGATTTCGTATAGGTAACTAATTAATATTAGGATAATAATTAAGGTAGTAATATAGGCCAGCGATGGAGATACACCTGTACGCGGTACTAGCTACGAACCTGAATACCTATTTAGAGCTAAGATGTCTCCCCTAATATATTGCAGGTTAAACGATATTAAGACGTCGCGTGGTTGCTGAGAACTCCGTATAGAGTTTTTTAGGCAACGCGATAACACCTACCCTAACTCTACTACGACTATTATACCTCCCCTACGATCGAGACTAGACAGTAAGAATTGGTATTAGGTATAGTATCTCAGCCTAACGAGTAAAGAGTATAGGTAATACCTACCTAGCCGTTAATTCGAAAAATCTAATATCTACGTGCGCTTAATACGTATCTACCGGTTAAGACTAACGCGCAGTCTATCCTAGGGGAAGGCTGGGGTTATAGGTATATAGGACTAAGAGAAGGATATACTAGGTTATAAATTAGAAGGCGTATTTTAGAAAAGGACGGCCCCTATCT
>JAEUBA010000190.1:0-29007 GCA_018257865.1 Stereocaulon alpinum | reverse complement strand
AAGAATATTATAATAAAGAAAGTACGCCTTAAACGAAAAGTAGCTTTAGCTATAGTATCCTTAGGTATAGTAGTAATACTCCTCTAAGGTAGCTATACTACCTACTCCTAATTTAAGATACTACTAGATTCGGACGCTACTTCTTCGTACGGGATTAAGAAAGAGACGAACCTTATAGAGCTTATAAAACGAGCTTAGGTAATCTTTTAAGATAAGTCGCCTATATAGAGTAAGTATAATATAGAGGCCGTAAGCCGAAGCCTTTAAGATATCTATAGTAATAAGGGGGCGTAGTTTAGGGGTAAGGTCGTCTACTTCTACGATAATTTTCGATAAACCCTACTAGTAGTAGCTAGCGGATTTAGTAGTTAGGTTATTAATACCTATATATAATAGGCTGAGTTCTAGTAGGATACTATATAATTAGACCTAACTATTAACGAATAACTTAATAATCCTAATCTTACTAATTCTATATATACTAATATAAGGGCTTTTACTATCGATCTTCTTAAGATCGGGAACGGGTCTAGTATTTAGAAGAGCTCTATTACTAAGGAAGATATAGTACCTTAGGCTTATAGCTACGTTCCTAAAAACGCTATTAATAAGTTAATTAATAAGGTATACCTAAACCTATATCGCCTAGGTATAGTAGATAGAGAGTATCTATTTTAAAGAGCTATTCTTACTATTATAAATAAGGATATTACTAAGATTAATAGCAAGCTTATAACGCAGATACCTAGCGAGCTTACTATATACTAGAGTATTAATTAGGCTATTTCTAAAGAAGATAAAGACCTCTTTCTGACTAAATATTTTAATATATTTTATAAGGCCTCGCTACCGCCCTATAAGCTCTATATTAAACTAGGTATTCTAGTTATATTACTTAGAAACCTAAATCTACTATAGCTTTATAACGGGACTCAGCTCTAAGTTATATAGTATAGTAAGTATATCTTTAAAGGTAAGATTATAGGCGGTATATATAATAGCGAAAAGGTAATACTCTTTAAGATACCCTTATAGTCTAAGGAAAATAATAAGAGGATCCCTACGCCTTTTATACGTAAGTAATATCTAGTCCGCCTAGTATTTATAATAATAATAAATAAGTCCTAGCGGTAATCTATAAAGTTCGTAGGTATTAACCTATAGTTATAGCCGGCTTTTAGTTATAGTTAGCTCTATATATCGCTTTTATAGGTTATAAAGTAGGCGAATCTATATATTATTAGGCCGGATAGTTATAAATATACGAATAACCGATTAATAAAGAATATAGTATATACTTAGGTACTATTACCTAATTAATAGCCTTAACGGATTAATAGTAGACCTAAATTATTAGGTAATTATATAGAATAAGTCGATATAGATAGTATTTAACTAGAAGAACTAAACTAAGGAAGGAAAACTATATATATAGAGCGCGTATATAATATATTAGGGACGCAGCTCGGTAGGCGCTAAGGCGAAAGGGGCCTAGCGTCTAGTTTAGGCGGAATCTAGGCTAAACCTAGGCCGAATCTAGGCTAAACCTAGGCTAAACCTAGGCTAAACCTAAGCTAAAGTATATAAATACTAGTAAGTAGCGAAAGGCTAGCCCGTAATAGCGATACCTATATATATATATACGTAATATAAATAGTATAGAGAATCGATATAAATAGAATTCTAACTATAGTAGATTCTATAGAGTTATATATAGGGAGGAAGTATATATACTAAGCCCTTACTAACTAAGTAGGGCGGAAGATAACTAATTAAGGAACCGTAATAATAAGGGCTAGGTAGTAGAGGTAAATTATTCCTTAGTAAAAATAGTAAAAATCTGGATTTTTACAGGTATTCTCTAGTATAAGACTATTATAATAAGGTTAGATAAGAGATTAAATAGGATCTTCTTAGTAAGCTTTAGGAGAAGGAGACCTTAGGAGACTAAGGTTTCTAAAAAAGGGGAATAGCTATTAGGAGGGAATTAGTAGTAGTAGTACTTATTACTAAGAATTAGTAGTAGCGATCTATAGTAACGCCTTAACCGACTTAACTACTATTTTTAGTAGGTAGCTCCTAACTACTTAGATATATTAATACTAACTACCTAGCTATAATATTATCTCTAATTACTATATACTAGTTACTACCTTTTATCGTACTATTATATTTTTATCGGATAATACCTAGGTAGTATCTACGTCGCTCGGTTATATAGTCAAGATATAGAATATAGACACGTGGGAACAAATTTAGGAGCTTAGATACGATAATAACTCGCTGCTTACCGCTATTACGTTTTTACCGGATAGTAACGTACTAGCTACTATTTCACGAGCCTATACCCTAAGATATTAGTATTTAGAGTCTAAGGAGCTGATCAAGGAGCGCAGAATCAAAGACGCAGTCGGTAAATAGATTAGTATAGTTACTATCTTACTGAACGGTAAGCTATTAGCCTTAGTAGGAGCTATAGACAAAGTCTACTTATAGGACCTAGAACGCGCTATACTACTATAGGAGTATAAAGGACATAAAGGCTCGGTTAATTCAGTGAAATTCGCTCTAGACGGCAATCTCCTAGCGTTAGCGTCAAGCGACAAGATAGTTAGGGTATAGAATCTTAACACTGTGAAAGACTCGCACGAATCAGTTTCAAACGACTATAGCGGGAAGCTCCAAGAAGTAAAAAGCGAGAAGTTATAGGTATTAGTATATTTTAGCGAGATATTCTTAGTTACGTTATCTCCGGACTGTGAGCTGCTAGTATCTTCAAGCAGATATCAGCTTTAGCTTCGGAATCTAATATCTAGAGACCTACTACGGGAGCTTAAGGGATACGAGGGTTTCGTTTCCGCGCTTGCTTTCTCGCCGAAGGGCAAAGTCCTAGCGTTAGGGATAGGCGGGGGAAACGGTAGTAGGTAAATCTAGCTATAGGACCTAGATTCTAATAAGATATTAGATAGATCTTTTTGTTAGAAAAAGAATATTAAGGTCCTAATATTCTCCCTAGGTAGCAGCCTATTAGCCTCTTTAGGAGCCGACTTTATTTCTATATAGAGATTAGATACCGGAAGCTTCTTGCAAAATTTCGCAAACCTCTCCTAAGCCACGTATATAGCCTTCAGCCCTAACGGATTAGTCGAATCATTACCTTAAGGTAGCAGTACGCTCAAATAGGGAGTTCCTATAGATTACCTATTATCGACCGACACGAATCAAGTCGTTATATTGGAAAACTAGGTTGTTCGAGGTTTAGAAAAGCTCTTTTGGCTTCTACTAGAATATAGACAAGTGCTATCCGCCTTTGGCAGCGATATTATTATATTTGGCCGCGAGACGGGGATCGTAGAGACTATACGATTGCACTTTCAAAGTCAAGGTCAATAAGTAGAGCTTTAATATACTATAGATTATCTAATAGACTCCCTCGTATACGAAGCTTAGTAATAGCTATTACGATACGGACGGTAATATATAGAAAACTAGTTCAGCTAAATACGTTAGTTATCGTTATACCTCCGAATTTCCGAGAAGTCGTGTCTAGCTATATAGATACTCTTAATATTAGTATTTGGTACTTGTTTCCAGCTTAGCGCCGGTAAACGATTTCGTTACTTAAGGCTCTTCTAGGTAAGCCGTAGGCGGATTATATTACCTATAAGGTTTAGCACGAAAATCCCGTCCCCTATTATGTATAGAGGAGGGGAAGGCTAGTAATATATAAGATTCTTACGCTGAAGAGGTGTGCTTGAGTGTAGGACGTGGTAGGATCGAGGCGATAAGTGTACTTCTATTAAAGATATCGTTGAGTAGCGTGTCGGAGCTGCGATATAGAAGGCGTCGTAGGGGGTTAATAGGTGTACTGTCGATAGGTATGGATTTGGTTGTCACGATAGGGCTGTGCTAGGGGGTGGACGGGTTTAACGCGGGGGAAAGATATATATTAAGGTTTAGAGTTAGCGCTATATTACTATATAGGAGTCTTGCTAGGAGTCGAGCGGGTTCGTTACGGAGATTAGATTATTATTAAGGTTTGTATTTGTCGCTATGTTAAAGCCATATTGCTAGGAAGGTAGGTCTAATAGAGATAATAGTATAGTTTTAGGATCTTAACTCCCCTAGGGATAGGCCCCCTCGCTTAATCTTATAGGCCCTATTTAAGCCTATTCGGGTAATAGTATTACTATAGCTTAGTATAGCTGCGGGCGGTGTACGCTATCTAGTAATAGGCGGCTTAGCTGTATATAGGGGATCCCCGTTAGATAGCTAAGCGAGCTAGAGTAGTAGTAGTAAGAGGTCTACGTACGTATTATAATATTACCTCCGTAATATAATATTACCTCCGTAAGTTAATATCTTACCTTAGGACTCTTTAGAAGAAGCTGAATTATAGTATTAATATTATCCTACCCTACCTCCTACTCTACCGACCTATTAGATTATAAGTAGCGAGCTCTTACCCTTATTTCTAACCTCTATAAATAAATTCCCGTAGAGGGTAAGATTATTAGTAGTAGGGACGCTAGTATACTATAGATTTAAGATTAGGCTTTTACCTAAGGTTTCTTAGTAGTAATATTATATAAGGATAAGCTATTAAGCGCTTTAAAACGTTAGTAAGTAGTCCTATCTTACTACTACTATAAAAAGAAGATAAGGAATACTAGAAAGCTTAATAAGGAGATATACTAATATCCTATAACTTACGTTTATTAGCTAACTTATCCCTTTATAATAAAGCTTAGATTCTTCGCCTAAGAGGATTATTAGAAGCTTAAGCTTACTAATATATTATATAATTATAAATATATAGATAATTCTTTTAATTTAGATAAGTATAAAAGTTAGAATCTAGACCTTATTAACGCTAAGCTTAAAGTTAAGATAATAAGGCTAGCGAATTAGCTATTTTCTACCGCTAAGAGGATATTAGGAATAAGAGGCCTATATCTAGAGAAGTCCTAGTATTATAATTTACTTAGTAAGGGCCTAAAATATACTAAGGAAGAAGAGGTCTACTATATACTAGTAATATTATAGTTATAAAGCTACTATGTCTACGTTAGGGAGAAATACGTTATTAAGAGCGATATAAGGTAGGTATAAGAGATCTAATACTTCTTCTTTTATAGAGACTTTTAAATTAAGATAGCTAAGTAATTCGCCTTAGGATTTATTATAATTACCGACGTAACGTTTAATACTAGCGAGTAAGCCCTACCTCTCTTAGTATTAGTATATATTACTAATATACTAAGTAGGTTTCTAATCGCCTATATATATTACCTTAGAGTCAGCTAACGCTTTCCTCTTTTTAAATAAGTATATAAGAGACCTTTTCTTCTATAATAATTACTAAGGGCTAGTAGTACTCCTAGGCGATTTTACCGCTAGGCTAATAATAGTAATAGTAGAGTTAGAAATAGGAGTTAACTATAAGCTCTTAGTAGCGCGATTAGATAATTTAGGTAGTAAGTACTTTTTATAACTCTATAATTAGCACGCTACTAAGGCTATTAAGAAGAGGTTAACTTAGGAAGGCTACCCGTTAGAGGCTTATAATAAGCTTATTAATAAGATATAGGTATAGATTCGCTTACCGTTAATTAATAATATTAATATTAATAGAGATACCCTCCTACGCCTACTTTATACTAAGGATTAGGAGTATATTAAAAGCTTTTACTAGCCTTAGGAATACTAATTTATTAGGGCGTATATACGCTTATTATCTAACCTTAGTAGTACGTCCTTATAGAGAGGTAAAAGTATATATCCTTAGGTTAAGAAGGTAACTAATTATTATATACCTATTACTACTTCTATCGAGCGGATCGTCTAGATAGTAGCTGATATTAAGTTAATATATAAGAAGGAGTTACACCGCTAGAATATATACCTCCTAAGGATAATTAACCTTAGTAGGGAGGCGTTCTTAAAGATCTTATATTATATTATATATAAAGCTATCGAGTTAGTGCTCTAAGAGTAGAATACGGCGAAGAGGTAGGTTAGATAGGTAGAGATAGGGAATAAAGAAGCCCCTAATATAGAATTATATAGATTAGTATACGATCTACCTAAGTAATATAGCTTACCCTATAAATATTAGCTATTCTTCTATATTCTAGGGGATATCCTAATACTACTATCTCTTATATACCCTCGCTGGCTTAAGTAACCTCCGTAAGTAGTTATTAATTAGGTAATAATATTTAATATATTAATTAAAGTCTTAGACTATTATAATATATCTAGTATTAGTACTAATCCGGGTATAGGACCGTCTTATATATAGGCTACTTCGCCGCCTCGCCTACTAATACTAATATATAAGTATAAGAGATTTAGTAAAACTTTAGTTAAGAAGGCCCTCTTAGAGATATCCGACTTTTAGGAGAACCTCCCTAACGTATTTTTAAAGGAGACTTTTTTAAAAGACTTAGATAAATTTGTAAAGTACTTCTAAGAGACGTAGGAATAGAAAAATCTACCTTAAGTACTACTACTAACCGCCTTTACCTCTAGGAAGAAGGCGGATAATCTAAAGTATAAAAAGGGTAGTATATAGTAATATATATATACTAGACGCGAAGCTACTAAGGCGGAGGAGAAGGAGTAGCGTCGACGCTATTATATAGTATTAATTAATACTATAAGATAGGCTAAATGTAATAAGATTTAAATTATAGAGGCGTAGGTATAGATAGCTAATTCTTAATTAAAATTAGCTAATATTAGCGGTAGAGAAACTATATAAAATAATAATACTAATAGCGCTAATAAGGTATAATATATAGGTATATAGCTTACTTATAACCCTCTACTTCCTAATAATAATATATAAGTCCTAGTAAGTATAGATAAAGGTAAAGATTATAAAATCTTATCTTTTTCTAATTTAGACTTTAAGAATTTAGATCCTTTACTAATAGTACTAATAGTACTACTATTATTAGATAGTATCGTAGTAAGATAGTTATAGTAGGTAATATTCTCCTAGCTACTATCTTAGTACTAAATTCCTACCTCCTTAGTAGTAATAGGGACCTATAGGGTAAGAGGTAAGGTATAGAAGAAGTTAAAGAAGTTAGAGTCCTAAAAAGCGCTGGATAGTAGGAAGGTAGTAGAAAAGGCGGAAAGGAAGCTATAATAAGCTAAGGCGGTAGTAAGGCGGAATAAGAAGGAGGAGGAGGAGAAGGTAAGGCCTAGGAAGGATAATATCTCCTAATTAGTAGACCGCCTACGTATATTATCTCTAATTAGTAGGGGCGACTTAATAGACTTATAGATCCTACCTTCTTAAGCTACTAAATTACTATCTACTACCTACCGCCCCGCCCTATTTAGGATTCTAATAGTAAGTATAGATATAGCTGGGCGGCGGGGTTACTAGATAGCGGTAATATATATATAGTTAAGCCGCCTATTACTAGACGGCGTACGCCGCCCGCAGCTATACTAAGCTACGGTAATACTATTACCCGATTAGGTTAGAGGGGGCCTATAAGATTAAGCGAGGGGGCCTATCCCTAGGGGAATTATTAGGATCTAAGGGTAGCACTGCGTTGAAGCTATACTAGGTTAGGGGAGATAGGAGATAATTTTTCGCTCCGTTAAATTATAAGTATAGCGTTTCCGACTTAAAGATATATATCGGAATAACGTCGCTCCGCTCCGTAACTAGCGGCTTGGCGCTAACTCTTAGATAAAATACTATAGCTTAGCTAGCTAGATTTAAGATAATCCCTAGTTTACTAAGCCTAATAGACACCCTGTAATTAGGTTATCTAGGGTAGGTAATAGGGGATTAAGCTACCTACTAATTAGTACTACCTAGTAAGAGGGTATACTAATACTAATTAGTTATCGACCTTAGATTAGTAAGGTAAAGAAAAATTTCAACTATAATACTAAACCTTACCTATAATACTAAGCCTTAACTATAACGCCTAACTCTATAATAACGTAACTAGCTACTAAAGAGCTATAGGAGGGGATAATTATATTATTAGGAATTATTATCGACGACCCTAAAAAGACGTTAAGTAACGCCCTAGGGATATTCGTTAATAAAGTAATAAGCTACTACTAAAACCGTAAGGAAGAAGGATATAATTAATATATTAGCTTTATCGAAGACTTTAGCGAATAGGACGAAGCTATATTTAAGAAGGTATATAAAGAGTCGCTACGAAGCCTTAGGGACCTACTACTTAATTATAATATCTATATACCTAAGGATAGGATCTATATTTATAAGTACCTAGTAAAGCTAGTAGTCTAAACGTAGTCTAATTAGTCTATAAACGTACTAAAGCTAGTAAAGAAGAAGTCTAATATTAACTCTACTAGTAACTCTAATACGCCTAGTACGCCTACCTTAGA
The DNA here is from genome assembly GCA_018257865.1 of Stereocaulon alpinum. NCBI lineage: Eukaryota > Fungi > Ascomycota > Lecanoromycetes > Lecanorales > Stereocaulaceae > Stereocaulon > Stereocaulon alpinum. The sequence goes on along the minus strand of JAEUBA010000190.1, from coordinate 20,613 downwards.
AAATAACTTTAATACGCCTAGTATACCTACCTTAGTTAACTCTAATACGCTTAGTACGCCTACCCTAGCTAAAACCGAAATACTTAGTACGCTATTTAATATAATACGCTTCTAAACGGCCCTAATTAATAGTTTTAAGATCTATAACGCTATTACTAATTACTAGGAGCAAAACCTTTCCTAAGAACTTACTATATTAACTAAGCTCTATACCGAAGAGATAAAATATAATAGAAGAAGCGACTCCTTTAACTATAAGCTAAAGATCTTCTTAGCTACCGCCTCTAACGCTAGGATACCGTCGACTAAGCTCTACGTAGCGTTTTAATTTATACTAAGCGGTAATACGCTCGATTTCTATTTTAGTAATTAATCTTTCTTCTTATTAATAAATCTAGACTCCCTAAGAGTTACTTTTAAGGGAAACTTTAAAGGAAGAGAATACTAGATCGCCTGCCTTAATAAATAGAATAGCGTATCCTTATAATAATTTATTAACTATAGTAAAGATAAAACCTTAATAGAGTACCTAGATACTATAATATCGAAACTAAGATAGCTATAATATAGCCTAGATAAGAGCCTTTATAGGGATAGCTTTATCTACTAGAAGATAATTACTACTTATAAGTCTATACCTATCTACGAGATCGTCTACCGAAAACTACTAGATACTATATAAAACCTTATTTAAGACCTCTAATTATCTATAGCCTTATAAAACCGTCGTAGCCTTATATTACTAAGTAAAATAATATATACTAACCGCCGCTACTAAAACCGTAAATCTAGTAGTCGTAACTACGAATCTAGCAGTCGTAACTGCGAATCCAGTAGTCGTAGCTAATCCAGATATCTAAGTAAGTTAAGATATAACTCTAATAATTCTAACCGCAGCTGCGACCGCGATTCGGTAAATAAAAAGCGGTACTTTATCTATAAGAAGGAAGGATACTGGTTAACTAATTACCCTAAGGAAGAATACTAACGCAGCTTTAAGTAATACCTCACCGACGTTAAAGGCGAAAAAGAAGAATATAGCGAAGGTAGTACTACCGAAGATACTACTAACGATCTAGCTAATTAAGATAATAATAACGATAAATTATTCCTAATATCTATAGGCGCTATTAACGGTAAGGCTATATACTAAAAGCTGGCTAATTAGGCGACTTTATATACTGTTACTAAGGCGCTATCTATCTAGGATAATATTAATATTAATATCTAGGGAGAAGTAACCTACCGCCCTACAAAAAGATACGGCGATAGCTACTTCTACGGCCTTATAATTAATACCGGCGCTACCTATAACTCCTTAGTAGGCTATAATTAATACCTAGTACCGCGGCGCGAGTAAGACGTTAATATTAACGCTGATAAGGCTAGTACCGCTAGATTTAAGTTCGGTATTAGCGAAGCTTTATCATAAGGTACTATTACCGTCTAATTACTAATTAGTATTATTAAATTCTATATTATTAACGCTAATATACTTTTCACTCTCTGCCTACGAGACCTTAACTAAGTAGGTTTTTATTTTAATAACCTTACTAATTACTTAGTTAGCGGTAATAGATAAGTCCCTATTATAAGGCTATATAGTTACCTATTCCTTACTTAGGGGACCTCGCTATCACACGCCTATATTAATACCTATACTAATAACGGTTGTTACGGGTAACCCCGCAAGGTTACGGGCAAGGCACGTGATAGGGTTAATAGGTAAAGGACTATTAGGAGAGGACCTAGTAATATAGGTGATCTAGGGTATATTAGGCAGATTATAGGGTAATATAGTAGATATAGGGCTAGATTACTCGGATTAGGCTAGGACTTAGTATAATTAAGGTAAATATATAAGGAAGGGTTTTCCTTTAGTAGAATATTTCTTATCTTCTTATATTTAACTTATATAATAGAGAGGAGTCTTAGCTATAAGATAATTTAATAACTATCTATCTCTATTACCTTCTAGTACTTAGTATACTATATAATTTACCTATAGGAGTTAAACTACCCCGTTATACTTTAAATACTATACTTTAGACTATATAGTATAAGTACTTCTAATTCTACCTTAGGGGAGAGACGGCGCGTTATACCTAAATTAATAAATAGATTTAAGGGAAAGGACTTAGCTCCTATTCCTAAGGAAGGGAATACTATTAGTAATAGTGGAATAAAGTTACCTACCCCTACTAAGTTCTCTAGTAGGAAGGGAGGATTAGATATATTTCTCTAATAAATTAACCTATATATAGCCTTTAATATACTAAGCTTCTCTACTATAAAGGCTAGGAATATATTTTATTTATTATACCTTAAAGGTAATACTATAGTAGCCCTTTAACCTTAGCTTAAAGAATATCTTTTAATTTAGGACCCTAATATAATAGAGGATAAGTCCTTTAAGATTATCTCTAATAAAATATATATTAGGAACCTATTAAGGTTCTACTTTAAGGATAATACTAAAGAAAGAAGGCTAAAATATAAGCTTATAAATCTTTAGTAGAAGGGATCTATAATAGAGTATATAATATAATTTAGAGGAATTACCTATTAGCTTAATTAATTAGAAGATACTTAAGCTACTATATATTAAAAAGGACTAAAGAATAAGATTAAAGATAAGCTTATCTATTCTAATAATATTAGAAACTTTATATAGTTAGTATCTAAAGTCTACTCTATTAATAATAGGATATATAAAAGGAAGATAGAATAGAAGTCTTTAGGCCTAGTTACTAAGTTTAGGAGAAAAGAAAATATTTTAGCTATAAAAGCGAAATTCTCTAAGAAACCTTATAAGGGAAAGAAGTAGAAGAAGGACTTATCTAATATAAAATACTATAGATACTATAAGAAGGGATACTATTAGAATAAGTACCCTTAATAAAAGTAGGTAGCTATAGTAGGGGATATAAACCTTAACTATAATAAATAGGAGTAGCTAGAACGACTAGTATAGTTAATTAATAAGGAGTATAATTACCTAAGTTAGATAGCTTACTATAATAATTCGTACTAAATATACCTTAGTAAGAAGGATAGATTAGGGTAGTACCCTTAAAAGCTAAGATACTAAGTATCTATAGTAAATAGTAAAGAATACTTTAGTAAGAATTAAGTTAATAACCCCTACTAAGAACTATCCTTAGGAAGCGAGTTAGGAGAGCTTATAGAGGGAAAAGCCTTATTAGATAATAAAACCCTTAATAAAATAAAGGCTTTAAGGTTAGATACCTAAAGGACTTAAGAAGAACTACTAGAATCCTATTAATAATAACTAAAGTATATAGAATAGTAAGTAACTAATTTATATAATAAACTAAATAAGGTTAAGGTATATATACGAAAAGTTACTATAGATAAACTAATATAGGTATTAATAGCCTCGCTAAGCGATAAATAGGCTAAAAAACTAGTAGAAAATAGCTAATAGTTATTATTAGTTACTAAGTTTATAAGTCTTTTTAAAAGTTAATCTATAAGCTTTACTTAAGATAAGACTAAGGGACTTATAGAGTTTAAATCTTTAATAGCTTAAAAGATCTAAGAAATACTATAAGAGGATAAATATTTAGACTTAGATAATTTAGTCTACTAGAAAATCCCTAAAGGATTTAGATTCTTAAAGGATAGAAGTATATTACTACTAAACTAATAACTTATTCTATAGGATTTATAATTATTAATTTATTATTTAGATAGAGCGGTTAAGAACCTCCTAAAGCGCTAGGAAAACATCCTACTTAATAAGTTTATTAAGAAAGACCTAATTACTAAGGACTCTAAAGGAGGGTTTATAAAAAACTAGTAGGTTCTATAATAAATAGACTAAGTAGTAGAACCCCTAGGAAGGTTAAATAGATTACCTTAACTAAATTATATAATAATATTAGATTTCGGTTCTAAGTAAAGGTTAATAGTATTCTAGTAAGGGTTATTATTAATAGTAGATAAAGTAAAGACTTAATTAAACTAAGTTTTATAAAGAAATATAATTTACCTATATAAAAGCGCGAGCTATATATATTAACGAACTTTAATAGATTAATAATAGGGATTATTAATAGAAGTACTAAAAGGCTTAACCTAAGGATAGGATAAAGATATAAGAAGTATACCTTTAATTTAGTATTAAGAGGGGTTAATAATATTATCTTAGAAATCCTATAGCTAAAGAAAGCTAACCTATTAATAAGATAGGGTTTTTAGAATATAATATTTATAAATAGTATACTAAATAAAGTTTTATTAATCTAAAAATATAAATTACTCTTAGTAGTAGCTTAGACCTAGGAGGAGATAAAGGATAATTTTAAGTTAAGAAATATTATAGTACTATAGAGTTAAGTTAGACTTATAAGTAAAACTACTATTATAAAAATCCTAAATAAATATATAGAATTCGGAACTCTATTCTAAAAAGAGAGTATTAATAAAGCTTTTCTTAAGTACTAACTATAGGACTATAAGATTAAACTAATTTTAGGTAAAGAACTTATAAAGAAGCTAATATACCTACTATTATAAGATAAAGCTATTACTCTTATAAAGTATATTAAAGAAAATAAATAGAAGGGGTTTATTTAAAAATCTTAATTACCTATAGGATATCCTATCCTATTTATACCTAAACTAAGTAGAGAGTTATAATTATATATAGATTATAGAGTACTTAATAATATAACTATAAAGAATAGTTATCTATTACTATTAATAGGAGAACTTTAAGATAAATTCTAAGATAAGAAATAGTTTACTAAGTTTAATATCCTAAGAGTATTTAACTAAATACGAATAAAGAAAGGTAACGAATAAAAAATAGCTTTCTATATAAGATAAGGTCTCTATAAATACCTTATAATATTATTTAGGTTAATAAATACCCCTATAATATTTTAGGTATTTATTAATAATATCCTAAAAGAATATTTAGATAACTTCGTTTTAGTATATATTAATAATATACTTATATACTTAGATATATATAAGGAATATATTAAGTAAGTATAAAAGGTACTAAGAAAGCTTAAGTAAATAGGTCTATACTTAAAGCTATTAAAATATAAGTTTTACTAGAAAAGAGTTAAGTTTCTAAGATTTATTATATCCGACTAAGGGCTAGAGATAGATCTAGAAAAGGTAAAAAGTATAGTTAAGTAGCTAATACCTTTAAATAAGAAAGAAGTATAATTATTTCTTAATTTTATAAATTTCTATTAAAAGTTTATCTATAGATATTTAAAAACTACTATACCTCTTACTAGTTTAACCCGTAATAAAGTATTATTTATATAGTCGAAGGAAGTAAAGGTATCCTTTAGGACCCTTTAAAGTAGTTCGCTTTTAGTCTAATATTATATTAGTTTAACTTAGAGTCGCTTATTCGCCTCTATACTAATACCTCTAATAGAGTAATTAGAGTAGTAATTAGCTAACTATCTATAGATAATAGCTCTAATATAGGAAAAATAGGGAAAATAAGTATTACTTATTATTAGTACCCTATAGCCTTTTATAGTAGGAAGTTACTAGATACTAAAACTAGATATCTAATATATAATAAGGAATTACTTACTATTATAGATATATTTCGTATTTAGAAGGTTTATCTAGAAGGAACTAAGTATTAGGTTTAGGTATTAACTAACTATAAGAACTTAATATTCTTTCTATTAATTAAGGAGCTTAATAGACGTCTAGCTTAGTAGTATAAAGAGTTATTAATATTTAATTTTAGAATTAAATATATTAAGGGTAGTAAGAATAATACTATAAATATACTTAGTAAGAGAGCTAACTATATATTAAATATTTAATAAAGTTCTAGAACGGTTCTAATATATTATAAGGATAGATTATTACGACCTAATATAGCTAGCCTATATATAGTAGTAATAATAACTATTAATAGTAAAGATTTAACTAAGAGAATACTAAAAGACTTATTAAAGGATAAAGTTATATCTAAGATCTATAAAGATATTAATAGCTATAACTTATTTAAAAAAATAGATTTAGGACTACTAACCTTCTAAGAATAGATTTATATCCCTATAAGTACTTAAGGAGAAATTTCTAGGATTTACTATAAAGTAGAGAGCTTTAGTAGTTATTAAGGGATTAAGAAGATACTTAAGGAGAAATTTTTAGGATTTACTATAAAGTAGAGAGCTTTAGTAGTTATTAAGGGATTAAGAAGATACTTAAGAAGATATCTTATAACTTCTATTTCCCTAGGATATAAAAGTATATTAAGGATTATATTAATAAATATAATATATATATTAGAATAAAGTACCCCTAATATAAGCCTTATAGAGAATTAAAATCGCTAGCTTACTTAGATAGCCTATAAAGAAGTATTACGTAAGATTTAGTTATTAAACTCCTAAAGTTAAAAGAATAACTAATAGGTACCTATTATAATACGATCTTAGTAATTAATAACCGGTTAACTAAAATAGCGTATTTTATACTATATAAGGAAGTATTAGAAGCTAAGGATCTAGCGTACGTATTCTTATAAATAGTAGTAGTAAACTATAGACTTCCTAAAGAGATTATCTTAAATAGAGATAAACTCTTTACCTCTAAGTTTTAGAGATTATTAATAGATATAATAGGAATTAAGATAAAGATAAGTATAGTATTCTATCCGCAGACTAATAGTTAGATAGAAAGAACTAACTAAATACTAGAGTAATATCTTTAGTACTATATTAACTACTAATAAGATAATTAGGTATCCTATCTACTAGTAGCGCAGCTAGCTTATAATAGATTAATATTTAACCTAATAAATATAATATTATTTTGAGCTAATTATAGGTTCGAACTATATATAACCCTATTACTAAAGGGAATTAAACTAAAGGTATAAAAGGTAACTATCGCTACTAAAGAAATAGTAAGAATCTATTAAAAACTATAGAAGGACTTATAGTTCCTAAGTAACCGCTTAATAATATATTATAATCGAAAATATTTAATAGGACTAAATATTTTTAAAGGGGATAAGGTATATCTCCTTCGCAGAAATTTTAAAACTAATAGGCCTAGTAATAAGCTTAATTATATAAAGCTAAGACTATTCCTAGTAAAGGAATAAAAAGGGGATATAAACTATATATTAGACCTCCTATAATTAATAACGAAGTACTTAGTATTCTATATATTATTATTTAAGAAAGTAAACCTTAAAATATTACTAAGGACTATACCGCTACTCCTAAACTAAAATAATAAGGAGTATAATATTAAGGAAATTCTAGATTATTAAGTAATTAAAGGAAAAAAGAGGTATTTAATAAAGTAGTTAGACTATAACTAGTTAGAGAATATATAGGAATTATTATTTATACTTAATTACCCTAAAAAGCTAGAGTAGTTTTAGAAATAAAATCTATAGTTAGGGGATCCTACTTAGAAAAGTTAATCTTACCTATATTAAAGGATAATAAGTTATTTAGGACTTTAGAAATAATAACTTTCTTCTCCCTTTCCTCCTCCTTCTCTAAGAATTTAATATTCCTTACCTTTTATTAGACTATCTTTACTTAGTCTGCCTTAATCTTTTAAATTTATTTCTATAGGTAAGAAAGCTTTATAAAAGCTTTATCCTCTTTACTATATAATTTAATATACTATTCCTCTATCTATTTTTATATTAGAATATTAAGTAGAGATAGCTTATACTTATTACTACTATAAATATACTTAATATATTAGTTAGATACTTCCCCTATATAATATAGGAGGCCTAAGTTAGTATATTAAGTATAGGAGCGTTTTAATAAGGAAGCTATCCTAAGTTTTAGGACTAACTAATAATAATAAGTAAGGGAGTTCGTTAGTTTCTTAATCCTTAGTATAAGGAAGAAATACTTAGGTTATTAAGTTACTTTTAGGACGAAAATAACTAAATAAGGGGATTATATTATAGGTAACCCTATAAGGTTATAGGTAAGGTATATAATAGGGTTAATAGGTAAAGGACTATTAGGAGAGGACCTAGTAATATAGGTAATTTAGGGTATATTAGGTAGATTATAGGGTAATATAGTAGATATAAGGCTAGATTACTTAAATTAGGCTAGGACTTAGTATAATTAAGGTAAATATATAAGGAAAGGTTTTCCTTTAATAGAATATTTCTTATCTCCTTATATTTAATTTATATAATTAAGAGGAGTCTTAGCTATAAGATAATTTAACGACTATCTATCTCTATTACCTTCTAGTGCTTAGTACACTATATGATTTACCCGTAGGAGTTAAACCACCCCGTTATAACGGTGTTATAAGTAGCTAATTAATAAAGTAGGATCTCCGACGCCTATACCGCTGCTTCAGCTATCTATTAATAATACGCCTAGTACGCTTGCTAAAGCGCTTTAGCCACCGTTTCGACTAAGACTCTATTAATCGACTAGGTAAGTTCTACTTAACTTACTAGAAATATAGAAGATCGCTAGAAAGGTTTAAATTTACTATTAAAAACGACCTATAATTTAATTACTCGGTAATAATTAATATTATATACTTAGATAGCCCTACGGCCTTAGTCCTATATATAGTCGACGAGGCTACGCGCTTCTAAACCGCTCGCTTTCTAAAAGATATTTTAGTAGAAATAGTATAGGATATACTAAGGGCCTACTGGATTAATACTTATATTAGACTACTAGACCTACTAGTCTATAACGCTAGCAAGTAATTTATTAGCACCGAATTCGCCTCTAAGGTAAAGGGAATAGTAATTAAGTTAAAATACGTCCCTATTAAGGTATACTACTTAGTTAGCCTAGTTAAACGCTACTACGTACCTCTTAGACGTGATAATATTATCTAAAAAGACCTACTACTACTAGGTAAGTAATTCGTCTTATAAATTACTATTAAGGTAATTAATAATACCGCTAGACCTAATAGACTAATACCTATACTACTTCTATTCGGTATATTTCTAAAGCTTACCGAATTAGACCCTACGCACCTATTAATTACGGAGAGAGATAAGGCTATTAAACGCGTAATAAAAGAAGTGTTAGAATTATTAGTAAGAAGAGATATTACTAAAGCCTTACGCTACCGTAACGGTCTATAAAATAACGCTATTCTAGATACTCCTATTAGTAATAATATTCTAGTCTAGCGAAAAGGTAAAGGATAGAAAGGGCCCTACTAATTACTCGCTATAGATAACTAAGCCTATATATTTTTACTTAGTAGTAGCCCTATAATATTTTAAATTACCTTAGTTAAGCCTTACTTAGTTAAATTAACTAATAAAATACCTCCTATACCCTAAGTAGACTTACTAACTAAGGAAGCTACTACTATACGCTAAAACCCGTAGTAATAGTAATACCTACCTACCCGCTACGCTTACCTTACTAATAAGTAGTAATTAGATATTAAGCTATTAATAAAGCTGTGAGTAGAAGGTACTATTCGATCGCTAAATAGCCTATTTATTAACTCTCGCTGAAAGGAAATTAACGGCCTTATTACTAAGAGAGTCTTTAAGATTATTAGTAAGTAAGATATACCGCTATATACCCGTATCTTCGGCTGCCGATTCGTCGATAATATTGAGTAGGATAGCGCTATACTATTCGAAAAGTCTAGGCTAGTCGTCTAAGCCTATAATAATAAAGGTAAGAAGGAGGTATTAATATAGTTACTAATAATCTAACGCGCTAGCTAACGCCTTATTATTTATCTCGCCGTAATTCTACTACGAGCCCTCTATATACGCGATATCTTATAAGCTTATATATAGTCGACTTTAGTACTAAGCCGCCTAGTCTATATAAAACCGCCGTAAGGTACTAACTTAGGAGATAATATACTAAAAGTAGTCCGCCTGCTATATAGCGTCCTAGAGGTAGGGACGTATTAGTTTAGGACCTACTATAACTACTATACCGAAAAGCTAGGCCTTACCGTCTCCTTATTTAATCCCTGCCTTATATTCTCTAAGTAGGCGATCGTTAGCCTCTAGACTAACGACTTACTATTCTACGGAACAGCTGAATACTTATAACTAGAGGAATAGGTATAACTAGATATAGGCTTTCTAGTAAAGCTAATTAAGAAGCTGGATAAAGAAAAAGACCTCCGATATAATAGTACTACTATCTCTACTAACGGCGATACTACTATATCTAGTAATAGCGATATTCTAAAACTCTCGTAGTAACGGTAATATAATAAAATTAATATAATTAATACCGCTAACGCTAGCGATATTAAATTATAATATATTAAGGAAAGAGCCTATAGTGCCTATATAGCCTCTATATATTAACTAAAGATAGCTTTTACGCTATCTAGGGTAGCCTAAATTACTTAGCTAGCGAAAGAAGACGCTGATTAGTTAAATAAATAGCTAAATTAGTAAAAGGAGAACTACCGTTAAGGCCTATAATTTATTAAGCTTACTTTAGAGAAGCTAAAACTACTAGTCTTTATTAACGTAGCCTTCGCTAATAATACTAACCTTAGCTCTTAGATTAGGTATATTATTATCCTTATTAACGAGTAATAGCTTAATAAATCGACTATTAATATTAGCGGTAATATTATCTACTAAAGTAGTACTAAATATAAGAGAGTTATAAGATTAGTACTAGCTTTAGAGCTATATATAATAGTAGTAGGGTTCGATATTACTACTACCCTATAATCTACTATTAAAGCTATTACTTAGGTAAAGATCCTACTAATCCTATATACCGACTCCTACTTACTATACGATTATATTATACGCCTTAGTACTACCGCTAAGAAACGCCTAATAATTAATATAATAGGACTATAGTAGTCCTATAAAAGAAGGGAAATTAATAAGGTATAGTAGATTAATAGAAATTATAACTTAGTAGATACTATAACTAAGGAGCGCTACTACTAAGTCTTAAAGTAATTAGTAGATAATAACGCTATTAAGCTAAAGATAAATACTTAGGTAAAAAGGGAAGCTATAATCTAACTAATTAGATTATAGCGATTACTTAGCCTTATAGGCCTATTTCTATACTAGCTAATTACTAGATTTAGCGTTAATTAGTACTATTTTTTCGACTTTCTAAAACTTTTGCTAGTATTAGAATAACGTCGCTCCGCTCTATAACTAGCGGCTTAGCGCTAACTCCTAGATAAAATACTATAGCTTAGCTAGCTAGATTTAAGATAATCCCTAGTTTACTAAGCCTAATAGACACCCTGTAATCAGGTTGTCTGGGGTAGGTAATAGGGGATCAAGCTACCTACTAATCGGTACTACCTAGCAAGAGGGTGTACCGATAACATATTATCAGTATGATCTGTGTTTGCCGCTGATTCAGAGCCTTGGTCAGGGTAGGGGAAAGCCTGCCTAAGGGATACATCATTATCATTAGGATTCGTGTTTACTGCGGTATTGGAGCCGTTCTGTAGGTAGGGCGAGTGTAACCTAAAGAATGCGTTATTATTAGGATCTCTATCTGCCGCTGTGCCGTATCCGTGCTGTAACGGAGGAGACGAGGGCTTATCTTCCGTTCTCTGAAAACGTTCACCGCGGTCCGCGTGTGTTTCTATATTGGGAGATGAGGGATCATGGCCTATTTCGTCAATCTGCTCAGATTAAGTGCCTCTAAGACCTCTATCTACCGCTGTCTCGTAGTTACTCCGCTGTACTAATGGAGAAGAGTGATCATACTCAAGCCCGTCGAATTTGTCAAAGTGCTCCGTATGTCTCGAACCACATTTGGTAGTCTGCAAACATTGTCGTCCTCTCACTTTACCCAGACATCGGCCGAATTTCCAATATTTGGCCATTTGCTGCGGAGTAAGAGCCTCTACATCGGGGAGTGCAACTAGCGATAGAGGAAGTGTTGACATGGTTCGGGGTTTATAGTAGTCAGGTGCAGTGCTGCAAAGCTTATTAGTTTAGGGAGTACTGTTATACAGCAGGTACGGGATCGATAAAGATAGAGGGTCTCACATAGAAGTAAGGTGCTTCCCAAGAGTTGGAGTCAACGGTGGAGGAGATTCTAGGGTATACCGGAAAGAAGGATAAACATAAATATGACGATAATCAGGGATGCTTCTAGATACAACAGTTTGCAATTCCCGGTGTTACTGATAAGAAAGGCGGTGTTCTTGAGCAAGTGATGAGTAAAGGTGTACTCGCGAGAGTGTTGCATTGCGTATTTCAGAAAGCGAACAAGTGACAAAGGGAAAGAGACCGGGTTCTAGAAGGATAATAAGAAAGCACTAGAAACTGAGATAGCGGCTCTCAAGGGCACTGTTTAAGGTCGCCTTGAAGTAGACTGCTGGCGTGATAATATGCTTTCAGCGTACGGCGAAACTTCCTAGGAGTATAGGGACCTAGGATTTCTAGACCAAAAGAGACCAACGAAACCACTACATTGTTATGTCAGCGCCTTACACTCAACTTACGTCCTGAACTATTAGGTCGCCACTTTTCGTCTCGTTCCCGGACGTTCGATAGCGAGCACATAACGGTGTCTTTGAGGGCTGGGTCGTAGGACAAGGGTGAGGATGAGGGGAAAGCGCCGTTGGACGAGGTGTCAAAGTGACTTGATTGCCTCCATCACTGCCTCAATACCATCATCATCTTGGCTCTGTCGACTCTCAGTATGGCCATCGGCCCCTTTCCAAGGTTTCGCAACATTCGTTGTTGCAGTAGTTATCGCAGCAGCACCTTGGGAATGGTATTCTGCATCCAGCATCCCAATTTGATGAAGGCTCGAAGGAAGGCAGCCGCCCTCAACCTACCTCCTGAAATTTCAGGGGTTGTCGCTTGACTGGTGATACACTACTAGCCTCGTGCTAGCTCCACGATAGCTGCTGTATTGTTGCTGGCCATGGACGATTCTTCAAGTGTACTGGCGTGTGGACTCGGGCTGTGTCACAGTATGATCTTTCCTAGGTACTTGAAGAAGCTACTCTTTCAAAAGCGAAATATTCTCAGTGTAGTCCATCTTTTTTTCCTTCTAGACATCAGGCGTCCTTCAACTCCCAGCGCGCATGTTCGGATAGTATTGACTTGCTCATTCGTAAGTCTAGTTGTGATGAGGAAGTCAACGCAGCCGAGGAAAGGGGGAGGGCGTAAATGCTAGCGAGAGTCTGGAGGCAAGACGTGGTTGTTAGCGGCTTCTTTTGATAGAGACGAGTAGGGACGAGTGGTACTTGTTGTCAAATCCAAAGGCACAGTGTCGCACAAAGTACGAGAGTGATACTCCTTGGGTGTCCAAAGATACTTGGGGTTAGTAAGTATAACAAGAACAAAATACAAAACAATACAAATCGCGAAAATCGGGCCTTGGAATATACAGGGTAGCCCTAGCCTTGAGGGAGCCCTCTTAGCCCCTAGCCCACCTAGCTCCTAGCCCACCCAGCCTTTAGCCTACCTAGCCCTACCGCTGAGACCTTTGTCCGCCGTGAGCAGATATAAAATGTAGACTAGGATCGTTGATTTTAGCGAGAGTAGACCAAAGAGTCTTAAAGCGACGGCGCTCTTTGATTTGCAGTTATGTTTACGTCCTACAAGGAGAGCGTAACAACTCTGCGGGCTTAGGACCTTTGTTCCCGCTAGAACTACCGCGTAAACTAAATTGGACTAGCTTGAGGTAGCTAAGGAAGCTAAGCCGAAAGAGGTTTCCACTTTCCCTCACCCTTCTTCTCCCTCTGATGCAACTTCTTACCCTTTAATACAGCAAGATCATGCTAACGTAATGTGACAGATGTGATTCGTGTGAGAAGGGATCAGTTCTCGCCTATATAGGCTGTGAGGTCCCGCCCCATCGGACAATGGTTTCCAAAGCCTTCAAAAATCGATTCATAACCAGCAGTCGTGATTTACGTCAAGGCTCGATCTCGGAAACATCCTTACAAAGCACTATCCTAAGCATCTAGCAGCCCAAAACTGTAGCCCGCCGCACATTACAGCCACGGTTTGATCACAATGGCCGTCAATGTCGATAGTCGAGTCAAGGAGTTCATCAGCGCGGTGGGAAAGCTTCCACAATTCGATCATGGAAAGTACGCCAACAAACTTCATAACAAGGTTCGCAATGTTCCGCTGGTTAAGCCCTTGAAGGAGGATATTTCCGCCGAACCGTCTACGGATCCTAAAGAGGCAGCCTTGATTCTTGATGGAGTCGACAAAACAGATCTTTTGAGCGAGATTGCGGCTCAGATGACGGCTGCCGCCATCGCTCAATTGCAGCCTGATCACGATCCACACGGATTCTGGTTCTGTGCGAATAAGGTATGTCACATAGTAGCTTGAAGAGGAGACAAAATTTACTGATGCGGCCGCTTCTCCTGACTTCCGCCGACAAATGGCTGGAAGACTTAATCATTCGCGCCGTACCGTTTCTACTCGCGGAGCATATAAGTGGAGGTCTCCATGCGGACATTGGCCTGAAGACACTGAAAGCGGATCAGGCGTTTGTAGAGGCCTACCGCCAGAGGCTTCACGATCGCAACTTCATCAATTCGGAAGTCTACAAGAACTCACTGAATCATGACCACCATTATAGCTTGTTCCTCCCATTTGCGCTAGCCTATTTTGATTCTGGTGCAGACCTTGAAAATGCTGTTTGCGGTCAAAATATCTTGGATCAGAAGATTGGCGCTGTGAGTAGCCTTTGGGTTGCTGAGCTGCTCACCACTGGCCAGCAAAGCTCGCACACGAGTGTCTCCCACGTTGGCCACGCCTTTTCTCCCGTCTACGCGCCCAGGGGGGATGGGCGGCTTCGCATCGGCAAGCAGGAAGAGCTGACCAAAAACCTTTTTGTTGGCAATCAGTCATTGGTCGAATCAATTTCCAAGACCCATCCACAATCTGCGCCACAGATCCGTTCAAAGCTTGAAAATCTCCAGCTCGACAATATGAACCATCTTGCCACTATCCAGCAAGGCTTACTCGAGATGTGGAAACAGAAGGCCGAGGCGTGGTCTCACGCCATCAACACAAATGCTACCAAACAGCGGAAGGCTGATAAAAGGATTTCGGGGAATTTCTTGAACCCAATAACTTACGTCTACTCAACCTTTAGAGGCGACAACATCAAGGATCTGATCACAAGTGGTACGATAAGCAGTATCTCACGAGACTTTCAACAAGCTAATGGAAGGCTTAAAACAGCGCACAACAGCCACGAGAAGTACTTTACTTCAACAGGACCGCACAACGAGACTGTGGACGATTACTTTCCCCACATAGCAGATTCCAATAACTGGTCCTGTCTTGTTGCCGGCACTACGATTGCAACCAGAGGCGGTAACAAATCGGTCGAGGATCTAAAAGAGGGCGATATCTTGATCTCTCGAGGGGAAATCACTGGCCATGACCGAGAAGTTGAGTTTGGACGCGTATCCGCGGAAAAGATTCAGATTGACGTAGCAGAGCCTATAATTTTTGGTTTCAGTCAGTACTTACAAGCCCTCAAGCCCCAACTCCACTAATCCGAATTGCTAATCGTATATTAGACGACGAAGAACCATTCTTTACGGCTAGTCATGTCTTTCACACGACGACCGGCTTGAGAGCTATCGACCCTGCCTCTGCGCAAGCTCAGGATCCTTCCACCAGCATTGGGCGCCTCGGCGTTAGCCATGTACTGTTGCGACTCGATGAGGCTTCGCAGTACTATATGGTTCCCATCAAGTCCCTTAAGAGCGTCGCGGGCAACATTCGTCAAGTATATAACATACATCTGACCGAGGGCCGCTCCTACCATGCCAATGGGTATTTAGTACCTGTGAATCATTCAGAAGTACGCGTTCATACAGACGTATGAAGCTCACCGTGCTGACTCTGTTAGTATACTACCAAGAAAGTTGCCGAATTCTTGAACTCCATATCACCGTCTGAGCGCTTGACAGCCTTGAGCACAGTACCGGAACTGCAGTCTGCTTTGCTGACATATGGTGTAGAAACGACAAACGACGCGTTGTCCAAGGAAATTAAATCAGAGTTGCAGAACAATACGGTGCGCTTCTACAATACTAACACCCAGTCGATTCGCCAACGGGTCAAATTGAATGACATTGCCCGCACTTTTGTACCAATTCTGGACGACGTCAGCGTCGGTACCGATCAGAAAGCCCTGTTGCCCTCAAGCTTGACAATCCGCGGCGGTGTGTTGGCCATCAATAATGATCCAAACCTTGTTCGCGCATCTGTAGAGGAGAGATCTGGTCAAATTGCTTGGACGCGCCCAGCTTTAGAGGATAAGTTCGAACACGGCCTCATCGAGGTAGATTCAACAGGCTTGACTGGTCGAGGGGCGGTGCTATACACCGACTCCGCCAATCCTGAACTATCGGCTGCCGAAGTCGAAAAGTCCGCAGTACCCTTTCATATTGCTATTCCAAATGCTACCGAGGAGCTGCGCCTTTCGAGGAGTGTTGCTGCTCCTGAAGATCTTATGCTCCACGCTGCCGATATAATTCCTCAAACAGCGGCTAATAATGACACCTTGTTCAATTTCCAATATAACCAAGCAGAATTCACGGATGGACAAACAGCGTTCGAGTCTCCAGCACCATTTGGGACTATATCTATGATTATCCAGCGGGAAGGCGGCCTTGACGGTATCTCAATACCAGTAGTCAGCATTCCTTTCCTAGATGAACTGAACAAAGCCATCAACAAAGCCAATGCGAATGCAACCAAAGCCGAGATGGAAAGTCTGAGCACCGAGGGGAGGCAGGCCGTGAAGAATATCGCGCCGCTCCCAGATATCACGTCTTTATACACTTCCACCGTAAGGCAAGACTCCCAAGGCAATTTCAATGTCAATATTCGAATGAACAATGCCTAAGCTATTGGTGAGAGTGCAGACTTCAGCAATACTTCTCGCAAAACCTTCAGCACGTTGGATGACAAAGTCTCGATTCCTATACTCTTCTAAGAGCTCCATTTGACCATCGAAAATGATTTCTCCTCAGGAAAGGGAGTTGTATATGAATGGAATCCCCAGAAGGATGGAATGATGGGTACAAGGTAAGTCCAAAGCATTTGACAAAGTCTTTGCTGTTCGCTAGATTTTCAGCCATCGCCTTGTGCTCTTCTCGTCGCGCTAACTTCGATGTCCTCGTCAGGATAGCCACCTAATACGTTCAGTGGATGATGCTTCAGTCACGCAAGCAGTAGTTGGCACCCGAGAGCAAGACGCCTCTCGAGCTGGCAAGGTCGTGCTTGCAGACCCAACGGTGCCAATTGGACAACCTCAGAGCGCACCAAGCACAGCTGCAACACAAATCTTGTTGAGCAATATTTTGACCGTGGATAAATTGAAAAATCTTGACGGATACAACGAATACAATGTGGTGACACTTGCACTCTTGACCAAAGGCAAAGTGACTGAATCTCACTTAGATCCACCATACGACGCAGAATCTCGTTAAAGAATTGATGCGTTGGCACATCAATGACGATGATCGAAGTCGCTTTCTTGACACGGTCAATCCAGGTGGACTGCCAGAAGGCCTACGCGAGAAGCTCCCCGGCAAGTTGAAATCCTAGATTAGTGATGTCTACTCTCGGGCCTATATCAATTTCATTATCGCTAACATATCGGACAAGCAGTGGAAAATAAAACTCAGTGACTAAGAGAAGGCTAAGACTTAGTACTGGTGGCAGGGTTTAGTATATTACTTGTCCCTTCTCCGATCCAAAAATGGCCCTAAATCACAATTTTAGGGCGTTAAATACCTGCAGAATACGCTAGAATACTACTAAATCAATCAAATCGTAGCTATCTATGCTATAAGAAAGCTATACGGGAAAACCCTAGACTGATATCTAAAAGCCGGTAGTCCAACGTCGGTAGCGAAGCTTCGAGACTATTACCAATTAGACTAGGCACTTGCAGCCGTAGCCTTCAGCTTAACACAAGTAAGTATAGTAATATTCGAATAGGGCGATAGCGTAAAAACAGAGCCTTATACTTCTAAGCTGCAGATAAATGGTGTTAACATACTAAATAAGATCTACAATATTATTAACGCTCTCGATCCAGGTTCAAAACAAGCTTCGGACCTATACACTACTATAATTATAAACTCTACGAAGACGAAAGCCTTCTTAGCGCTATTCGTTAGCGATAAGAACGAGCTCAAGACCTTCGTTTACGACGCTATATATAACTTGACCCTCCGAGTCTTAGAAAATAATGACAAGCTGGATCCTAATCTCAAAGACAATATACGTAACGATCTAGAACCAATCCGCAAGTAAAGAGAGGCGATAGCTAAAGCACAAGTAGATCTTCTTAGGGAAGAATTTGATTTAGTAGCCGCTCTAATAGTCCTATACTTCGGTAGGCTCAAGACTCGTTATTCTTAGAATAGTATAGACTCAGTTATTGAAGTAGTAGAAGGTACTATCAAGCAGCTACTAATTTTAAACAAGGTATTCCGCGTGTAGAAATATCTTAAAATTGTTACTACTGCTGGTATAGTATTTGAAGATCTTTGCCCCGTCTTTTCGAAACTATCGATTCTCTAATTTTAATCTAGCTTATTAGAATCACTACGCTCTCCTATTCTATAGTTATCGCGTGGAAAGACATAACGGCGAATTATAGAGCTCTTGCAATTACTACTCTCGTACAGCAAGTCGGTAATACTATCTATATAGTCTAAGAGGCGATACTTATAAATCGCCTATATACTCCAAGGGTTCTAGGTACTAGGAGGAGTACTAGTTTATATTAAATAGTAGAGGTGTAAGCGCTAGGGGGTAATATTCACGTGCCGGCGTAGATTAACGATCTAAAAGCTACTAGAGAGTCTATTAACGTATCGTTTAAAAGCGAAGCTACTCAAGCTGCCGGCGGCGGCGCTCCTCGACAACCAAAATTTAATATAGGCCTAGGGCTTCTAAAAGCCCTAGGTATTAGCTACGGTATCACTTTTATAGTACTTATATCTATAGAGATTAGAGATTAGAGATAACTAGAGTAATCTTAACGCCGTGGAGAGAATAGTAGGTATTACTTAGGTCGTTCTAATGGGTCTAATTGCTATCGTTGGTATCGTAACAATTGGGTACGAGATTACTATAGGGTTAGGCTACGTAACTACGGAAGCGGCTACTAGAGCACTCTATACTCTTACTAGTATAGGATTAGTCCTTACTATTATTGGTCTAATCCTTATAATCGTTGAGATTTTGTACTTGGCCTTCAAGCCCTAAAAGCCGACTGAGGCGGAAAAGTATATTAGAGACTATGGAAAGCCTCTTCTTCAAGACTTCCTAGATCTACTAGGTTCTCGACTCACCTATAAAGTTGGCCTAGCTGATTATAGAAAAGGCGCTCGATCAAAGATTACTATCTAAATATCGAACAAGGACTTCAAAATAACAAGACTTAAACAGGTAGACTTTATACTATCCGGCGGGAATAGTAGCGAAGCGCTCTTTAAATACGAATCTATTACGCTAAGTCCTAAAGCACCTAGTAATACTATAGCTTGTACCTTTATCGGGGCTAAAGGGATAACGCTAGCTTTAGATCCGTAGCCTCCTAACGCTCGCGCTCTTTATTTAAGTAGTATAGTCCACGGACCTATTTCTACCCCTAGATAACCTCTAGGCGATATTGTTCTAGATAGTAGGTAGAGTTATATATTATAACTAGAAGGGTAGGTACCCGATAAAAAGAGAAGGTCGAGTCTTCTTATTACGGAGTAGATATACCCTATTAATAAAAGTAGTAAGGTAGATCTAGTAGTAAAAACGTTTGATATAGAGAAAGCTTAAATTCTAGATATTAGTACCCTAGAGTATAAGTCTACTACCTAAATATATTAATTTAGGGACTCCTATATTTTAAAGTATATATAAAAGTACGTAGTAGGGTAGGGGCGTAGTATACGAGAAATCTTAGTAATATCTTTTCCTACTAAGAGTACCGCTTTTACTAGCTATAACCTTAAGATAAAATTTTTCTAAACTTTCGAGTAATATCCTCTCTTTATCGTATATAGTCTACTATTATATTTAGATTATAATAGTAGTTAACTCTATAACTCCTTAAGAGTTATAATAGATATAGATAAATACTTTACTTACTTTTAAAATTTAGATAGTATTAAAATAAACTACTTGAAGATTCTTCTTAATTAATAATTCTTCTTAGTTAATAATTTTCTTAATTATCAAAAGTTTTTAATATCGATTATATCTCTAATTTAAGTACTAAAGTAAGCTCTAGTAATATTTTTTAATTCTTTATTAAGAATTCTATTACTAGTTAATACTAAACTTTCTCTTAAATTAAATAATAAGTATATTAATGGCTAGCGATAGAGATATACCTATACGCGGTACTAGCTACGAACCTAAATACCTATTTAGAGCTAAGATATCTCCCCTAATATATTATAGGTTGAATAATAATAAGACGTCGCGTAGTTACTAAGAACTCCGTATAGAGTTTTTCGGGTAACGCGATAATACCTACCCTAACTCTACTACGACTATTATACCTCCCCTACGATCGAGACTAGATAGTAAGAATTAGTATTAGGTATAGTATCTTAGCCTAATAAGTAAAGAGTATAGGTAAT
>JAEUBA010000019.1:0-390735 GCA_018257865.1 Stereocaulon alpinum | reverse complement strand
CGCTTTAGTATATAGTAAGCTCGCTAGGTATCTACGTTATAAGCTTGCTATTAATCTTAGTAACGTCCTTATTCGTAATAGTAAGAATAGCTCTTTAAGATAGATACTCTCTATCTACTATACTTAGGTAATATAGGTTTAGGTATACCTTATTAATTAACTTATTAATAGCGTTTTTAGGAACGTAGCTATAAGCCTAAGGTACTACGTCTTCCTTAGTAGTAAAGCTCTTCTAAATACTAGACCCGTTCCTAATCTTAAGAAGATTAATAGCAAAAGCCCTTATATCAGTACGTATAGAATCAGTAAGATTAGGATTATTAAGTCGTTCGTTAATAGTTAGGTCTAATTATATAGTATCCTGCTAGAACTTAGCTTATTATATATAGGTATTAATAACCTAACTACTAGATCCGCTAGCTACTACTAGTAGGGTTTATTAAAAATTACTATAGAAGTAGACGACCTTACCCCTAAACTACGCCCCCTTATTACTATAGATATCTTAAAGGCTTCGGCTTATAGCCTCTATATTATACCTACTCTATATAGGCGACTTATCCTAAAAGATTACCTAAGCTCGCTTTATAAGCTCCGTAAGGTTCGTCCCTTTCTTAATCCCGTATAAAGAAGTAGCGTCCGAATCTAGTAGTATCTTAAATTAGGAGTAGGTAGTATAGCTACCCTAAAGGAGTATTACTATTATACCTAAGGATACTATAGCTAGAGCTACTTTTCGTTTAAGGCGTACTTTCTTTATTATAATATTCTCGATAAAGGTCTTACTAGTACCTCTAGCGCCGTTAAGAAAGAATAGGGTACTAGGGGCTCTATACTTATTATTTATATTTATATTAATAGCGTCTATAATCCGGTTAATAGCGTAGCTTTAATTAGGATTAAGCTTACTTTATAAGAACTTAATATCCTTAGGGCTAATATTATAAGATATCTCTTCGCGTAAGAGCTAATTAGGAATATCGCTTATACTATTAAAGTTAATAGTAGAAATTAGTAGATTATATTAAGCTAGATCCTCTATACGCTTTAGAGTAGAGGTATATTCTAACTAACTATTAATAAGGTAGAGTATATACTGCTTAGTATATATAGTCTCTTTACTAGCCGGTATCTAAAGCGTCTAAAATTCCCGTTATAAGATATATATATAATTAGATAATATATACTCTTTATATTTATCCTATAATACTAAAGCGTCTATTAGTTAGAGCTTAAGTAATACTATAACGAATAGGCTCTATAGTCTATAACCCCCCTAAAAGTCCTTACCCTTATCTAAGATTTCGTTAGTATACTTATTATTTTTAGTTAGCCTAAGCTTTATATAGGCTTCTTTCTATTCTATTATATAGCCGTTAATTATACGTAGGTTATTAAAAGACGTAGTACCCTTATAATAATATAGGAGTAGTTATAAATAATATAAATCCTTACTCTTAAGGCTGATAAAGTATATACGCCTAAGGGCTTCGCCTTTTTTATAAACCTTCTACCGCTTAGATTACTTAATCTAGGTGAAATACTCTAGAAAGTTAGTATATAGGTAATCTAGCGGGTTCTTTTTAATTATAAGCCGCCTACTATTCTTCTTCCTAAAAGGTAGTAGCTAGCCTTAATTAAGGGCTTCCTTAGCGATCCGATTTATCTTAAAATACTTAGTTAAGGTAGTTCTACGTAGCTTTTTATTATCTATAAGCTTCTACTTAGTAGTATTATTTATAGCCTTATCTTCGCTCGGATTAAATAGGATATATTATTAATCTAGTAGATAGATCTATAAGCGCTCTATATAAGGCTTTATTATACCTATACTAAATAATAATAGCTTCTATACGGCCTCTACGGAGCTAATCTAGCGAGCTGAATAGTACTTAGTAATCTTATCTACCTCCTTACCTTATTACCTAGGCTGCCCTAAAGGAGTAGAGTTATTATTATAGTACTTGCTGCGTTAAGTTAGGGTGATATTAGCCTAATCTAGGCCCTTATAGACGTATTTATATAGATAGAAAACCGACTTAATAGAGCTATAGATCTTAATATTAATATAGCTACTATATTTCTTTAATAGATAAGGATTATACGGAATAACCTATCTATTATTAATATTTATATTTTCGAGAGGCTCTATAAATAGACGTTTATACTAAGGGTAGCTCCTATTAGGGGCGAACTTAGTCTAGTCGCGAAAATCCTTAGGGAAGCTCTTACTATAATAATTCTTCTCTTTATTATAGTATATATTATTAGGGTTGCTAGTACAGCGATTATAGACTATATACTATAGAACTAACTTATAGAGCTTCTTATTAGCTCCTTTATTAGGTATAAATACTTAAACGACGCTATTAACATCTTTAATAGTATAAATCCGATCCTCTTCTTATATAATTAATAAAATATAGGCGTATAGCAGTCCTCGCTTTTAAAACTTAATTATAAAGTAATAAGTAATATTAATACTAAGTATATAGAGCTTAAGGAGGTTATATATAAGCTTATTAAGCTTCTGCTTAAATATACGAGCCGTTAGATTATAACGGTACTCTTATATCTAGCTAGGCTTTAGTAGATTTTGAATATCAGGCTACTTAGGATTGCACGTAAAGGTAATAAAGTACTTAGGTTTACCCCTTTTCCGAACGATCGTTATTACGTCTTATATCTTCGCCTTTATATATCGTAGGCTTCCTAGTATCGTAGCCGGTAGTATAGTTACTTTAGACCTAAAATTCTTAAGAGAGATACTAGGGTTAGTACTAAGCCTATTTATAAGCCCTAAGTAGTAGTTAGCTTAGATAGTTTACTAATTTCGCCTATACTAATTTAGATCGTTTATTTTAATTAAAGCCTAGATATCGGTAACTTAGTAACTAAAAAGACGCCCCCTATCTAGTATATAACTAAAGTAAGGTAAACGGATCTATAGTATAGTTAGATTTAGAAGGAAGATATTCTAACCTAGAAATATTATAATCTAACTTAGGGTAATAAAAGATACTTACCTATATCTACTTTATATAAAACTAACGTCTTATTAATTATATAGATCCTCTACGCCCTTAAGGTATATTATCGCTATTAGTATTAAGGTTGTTTTCTTACTCTAAGTCGTTACTACTATCTTCTTACTCTAGATCCTCCGAAAACTGGAAGTTATAGCGAGATAGTATACTAACGGTATAATTACGCTACGATATATATAGTAGATAATCGCTAGGAAGCTATCAACCAGCTAATAGGATACGATTATACTATAACTACTCGCTAAATAGGAATAGTAAGATATACTATAGAGCTATATAAGAAGGATACTACTCTGGGATTATTATAAGACCCCCCTCTTTAGTTTCTATACGGATATTACGTTTAATATAACCCTTTTTCCTATTAGTAGGTATAATTATAATATAGGCGACCTTAGTAGACGTAGGGCGATTATATATACCCCTATTTTAACGTTTTAGATTAAGCTACTAAATACGTATACTTATTATCTTAATTAGATATCTTTCCTTATCCTCCTTTATACGATCGAAGTAAGTCTTAAAACCTTAAGTATATAGATTAATAGTACGTAGGATACGCTATAGTTAAGTAAGGGTAGCTAGATCTATACCCCCTAAATAGTACTACTAAGTATCTAGTTACTCCTATATACCGTCTAAGGTATAGATTTAAGCAAACTTCGCCCGTTTACCGTTATCTAGTATAAGAGGCCTTATATAATAGTAGACTAACCCCTAGATTCGGAACGTAGTACGGCCTACGTTAAAGTCGATATTATTAGCTACCTTACTAGTAAAGGAGAGGCTGTTATTATAGCTAATAATATTTTAAATAAACTCTTTACTGTAAGTAGTCCTACGGTATATAGGGTACCTATCTACTAGGACGTCTTTAATTTTATAGAGCAAGTTATTTATTTTACGCGCTATAAGCTTACGGTCCTTTTCTAGTCTATTAGGTAATAGATCGACCTCTTCCAGCTTATATAATTAATCGGGCGGTAGCTAATCATTCTTTCTATTATCGTAGTATAGCTACCGATTATTAGGCCTACGTTCTATAGGCTAAGACTAAGCAGTATAGTAGGGGTAGGTATTAGATATATTATAGAAACCTTTATTAATTATAAAGAGCTTTACGTCTTTAGCCGCAGCTAGGTCCCTATATAACTAAAATATAGCCCTATTCCTTAACTAATATAGGCTACGCTAGCGACTAGGGTAGTCTAGGCTATAGTCTTCTATAGTTCGTTCCTAGTAGGCGTAGTAGCGTAGAGTGCGCTTAGAGTATACTAGTTTAGGTAGGGGAGTAATTAAGTTAATATCTATAAACTTAGTAGGCGCTAACCTAGTAATATCTTCTAAAGTAGGAGCTAGTAGAGGGACTCTTTATAAGATTACTACCTATAACCTTAGATTAATAGGGGTGCTATTACGCTATATTGCTAAATAGCTACGAAGGTAGGAGTTATAGGATAGATATTAAAAAAGCTAACCTAAATAGTTCCTAAGCTCTATATCCCTTAGTATAGTATTTAGATTATAAGTATTTAAAGCTACCCTTTACTTCCTCCCTACTCTATCTCTTATACTACCTTAGTTACTACCGTTTATATTATTATCGCGCTTACTAAGGACTATCTACGCGCTTATCTATAGTTAAGCTATCGCTGGGGAAGGGCTCTTAGGGGAAGGGACGGTATTTTCGCGTAGAGGTTAGTTAGGGGTAGCCCTAGTCTTTCTACTAGCCCTAAGTTATATCCTACCTCTTATCCTACTATTAATAGTATTACTACGCTCAGTAGGAGCCGTATAAGGCCTCTTTAGAGGTGGTAGAGTTAGTAGGGATAAATTAGTAGGAGTGGACTTATTAAGGACGTAGTTAAGGCGTTTCTAATTCCGTAGCTTTCGCGTAAGGTACAGCTTATCTATAATAGGATAAGTAGGATTAGATTAAGATATTACTAATAGTAGGATATTATTAGCTATATATATAGAAATAATCTATAGAGTAATAAAAAAAGGACTGAGAAGTATAGGTATTAAAAATAATAAACCCTAGGCGGAATAGATCCGTATAGGAAGAACTAGTATAGAAAATATTAATTAGAGTAAAACTTCGTCAAAACTATATCAATTTTAATAATTCCGGCGTTATTAGAAAGCGTATAAAAAGTGTTATAATATATAGTCGAGCAGATAATATTATATAGGTAAAGTTCTAAGTGCGTATAATACGAAAAAATAAAGATATTTTGATAGTTGATAGAGTCTTAGTATCTTAATTCTTTTAAAAACCATTAGTCAGAATAGCTCGGGAGATCTACAGGGTCCCAATTACCGATTTTCTATTATAGTAAGAAAGATTAAGTGCTCTATAATCTATATATAGACGTAATTCTCTACCTAGTTTAGGCACGAATAGGATAGGATATCCTGCGGGTGATTAAGATTTTCGAATAAACCCCTTCTATTTATTTTCTTCGATATACTTCGTAAGAGTAATAGCTTTATCTCGCGACAGCGGGTATATTAGCTTCTTTATAGATTCTTTACCTAAAATTAACTTAATCTTATAGTCCTATAGTTAGTACTTAGGAAGGGCTTCGTTAATACTCTCTTTTTAGAATAGAGTTCCGAATTCCGCGTATTCGTTTAGGATTTTTATAGTAGTAGTCTCGCTTATAAGTCTAACTTAACTCTATAGTACTATAACGTTTCCTAACTTAAAATCGCCCTTTATCTCCTTCTAGGTTTATACTACTACTGAGAGAGATTTATATTCTTAGATCGGTGGAACTCTATTTAGTATACTATCTATAAATATTATATCCTAAGAACCCTAACCTATCGTTAGGTTAGCTTTCCTTAGCTATAGGATTCTTAGAGTAATATCGTTAACTCCTCCTAGTACTAAATTAAAGGTATACTTCTTATATCTTCGTCCTATCCTTAGGTTAAGTATTTTAGTACTTCTGTTAATAGTTCCTATTATTAATCTATCGAAGTTCGTTAACGCGTATAGCTCGCGTTTTCGTATAAGTAAATTATACTTCCTTACGAAACTTAGTTTAATTAAATCCTTACTTAATCTACTATTAATAATAACCCTTACCAGAATACTATTAACCTTTACCTAGAACCGGAACCTAATATTATTAGATAATTCGGCTAAGGTAACTTATTTAATCTTTCAGCTAGTTCCTCTAGGCGGCCTATTTACCGGGGAACTTCCTAGTTTTTTAAGGATAAGTATTTTATAACTAGAGCGTATAGCTCAGCCTTATCTCTAATAAACTAGTCGATAGGAATCTTCTCCCTATATTTTAGGAGACTCTTAACTTTTTATTCTAGGGCTTATATAGTTAGTTAGACTTTATATAGTATAAGCCTCTAGTCAGGTAGTAGAATACTCCCGTCCTTTAAGAATCTTAACCCTAGGGGAACTCTTTAATAGATTATATTTCTTAAGTCTATATATTTATCCCCTTATAACGCTTCCTAGATCTTTTAGGCTGCTAAAGCCTTAAACGCTTTAAGTTCTTCCTTTATTCCCGTTCCCGTTGTTTTCCGGAAGAATTCTGTGAATTCGATAATTAACGCTAACCTATTCCTGTATTTCGCGAGGTTTTTTCTTTCCTCGTAACTTATTAATGCTATTAATACTTATATTAGGAACTTCGACGTAACCTTCTTAGTATATTCGTCGGCTTTATCTAGCTTATTATAAAGATTAGTTACTTACTATTCTATGTATCTTAGTCGCTGTCGATAGGATTCTAGCAGTTCTTCTTAAGTCCTTTAGGTGTCTAACCTTAAAGCCTCGATTCTATTAAGGGTTTTATTATCTAATGAAGCTTCTCCCTCTATAAGCTCTCCTAACTCGCTTCTAGAGGATAGTTCCTAGCGGGGATTATTAACTTAATCCTCGCTAAAGTATTCTTTACTATTTACTATAGATACCTAGTATCTTAGCCTTTAGGGATACTATCCTAATCCGTCCTTCTTACTAAGATATATCTGGTATGAATTATTATAGTAAGTCGTCTAACTTAAGGAATTATACTCCCTATTAGTTAACTATACTAGTCGTTCCGGCTGCTCCTATTTATTATAGCTAGGGTATATATCCCCTACTATAGCTACCTATTCTTATTAAGGGTACTTATTCTAATAGTATCCCTTCTTATAGTATCTATAGTATTCTACGTTAGATAGGTCCTTCTTTTACTTCTTTCCTTTATAAGGTTTCCTAGAGAATTTCGCTTTTATAGCTGAAATATTTTCCTTTCTCCTAAACTTAGTAACTGGACCTAAAGACTTCTATTCTATCTTCCTTTCGTATAACCTATTATTAATAGAGTAGACCTTAGATACCAATTATATAAAGTTTCTAATATTATTAGAATAGGCGAGCTTATCCTTAACCTTATCCTTTAGTCCTTTTTAATATACGGCGGCTTAAGCGTCTTCCGACTACTTAAGTTAATAGGTAATTCCTCTAAATTATGCTATATATTCTATCGCTAGTCCCTTCTATTAGAGATTTATAAGCTTTCGTTCTAGCCTTCTCTCTTTAGTACTATCCCTAAAATAGAACCTTAATAGGTTTCTAATATATATCTTATCGGAGATAATCTTTAAAGAGTTATCCTCTATTATATTAGGGTTCTAAATCGAAAGATATTCTTCTAACTAGGGTTAAAGTACTGCTGCCGTATTACCTTTAAGGTATAATAAGTAAAATATATTCCTAGCCTTTATAGTATAGAAGCTTAATACGTTAAATACTATATATAGGTTAATTTATCGAAGAAACGTATTTAATCCTCCCTTCCTGCTAGAGAACTTAGTAGGGGTAGGTAACTTTATCCCTCCTTCGCCGATAGTAATTCCGTCCTTAGGAATAGGAGCTACCTCCCTTCCCTTAAATCTACTTATTACTTTAGATATAACGCGCCGTCTCTCCCCTAAGGTAGAACCGGAAGTGCTTATACTATATAGTCTAAAGTATAGTATTTAAAGTATAACGGGGTAGTTTAACTCCTACGGGTAAATTATATAGTATATTAAGCACTAGAAGGTAATAGAGATAGATAGTTATTAAATTATCTTCAGCTAAGACTCCTCTCTATTATATAAGTTAAATATAAGGAAAGAATTATTCTACTAAAGGAAAACCCCTTCCTTATATATTCACTATAGACCATACTAAGCCCTGATATAATCTGGGTAATCTAACCCTATATCTACTATATCACTCTGTGATCTGCCTAATATACTCCAGATCACCTATATCACTAGGTCCTCTCCTAATAGTCCTTTACCTATTAACCCTATCACGTGCCTTGCTCGTGACCCTGCGGGGTTACCCGTAACACTACTAAAACTATAAGGAAGAAGGATATAATCTATAGATCAACTTCTGCGAAGACTTCAGCAATTAGGACGAAGCCTTATTTAAGAAGGTAAATAAACTATTACTATAAAACCTTAGGGACCTGCTATTCGACCGCGACGTCTATATACCTAAGGATAAGACCTACGTCTATAAGTACCTAGTAAGGCTAGCAGACTAACTATAGTCTAATTAGCCTACAGACGTACTAAAGCTAGTAAAGAAGAAGTCTAACGTCAACTCTATAAGCAACTCCAACACGCCTAGCACGCCTACCTTAGGAAATATCTCTAATATACCTAGCACGCCTACCCCAGCTAAGATTGAAATACCAACTAAGACTAGTACGCTACTCGACCTAATATAACAGTAACGCTTCTAGATACTATTCCAAACAGCCCTAATTAATAGTTTTAAGATCTCCAACGCTATTACTAATTACTAGGAGCAAAACCTTTCTCAAGAGCTCACCGCATTAACTAAGCTCTATACCGACGAGATAAAATATAACGGAAGGAACGACTCCTTCGACTATAAGCTAAAGATCTTCTTAACTACCGCCTCTAACGCAGGGATACCGTCGACTAAGCTGCATATAGTATTTCAGTACATACTGACCAGCGATGCACTTAATTTCTACTTCAGCAACCAATCTTCCTTCTTAGCAATAAAAGAAGCGTCAGAATTATTAGCAAGAAGAGACGTTACCGAAGCCTTACGCCACCGCAACGGTCTATAAAGCGACTCTATACTAGACGCTCCTATTAGCAGCAACGTCCTAGTCTGGCGAGAAGGTAAGGGATAGAAAGGGCCCTACTAATTACTCGCTATAGACGACTAAGCCTATACAGTTAAACTCAGCAGCGGCCCTATAATATTTTGAATTACCTTAGTTAAGCCGTACTTAGTTAAATCGACTAATTAATTACTAACGCCTCCTATAGCTGAAATAGACCTTCCGACTAAAGAAGCTACTGCTACACGCTAAAACCCGTAGCGATAGTAATACCTACCTACCCGCTACGCCCACCTTACTAATAAGGAGTAATTAGATATCGAGCTATTAATAAAGCTCTAATCGGAAGGCGCTATTCGCTTACTAAATAGCCTATTTATTAACTCCCGCTAAAAAGAAATTAACGGACTTATTGCTAAAGGAGTCTTTAAGATTATTAGTAAGCAAGATATACCGCCGTATACTTATATCTTCAGCTGCCGATTCGTCGATAATATTAAGTAGGATAGCGCTATACTATTCGAAAAGTCTAGGCTAGTTATCTAAGCCTATAATAATAAAGGTAAGAAGGAGGTACTAACGTAGTTACTAATAATTTAACGCGCTAGCTAGCGCCTTATTATTTATCTCGCTATAATTCTACTATATAACCTCTGCGTACGCGATATCTTATAAGCTTATATATAGTCGACTTTAGTACTAAGCCGCCTAGTCTATATAAAACCGCCGTAAGGTACTAACTTAGGAGATAATATACTAAAAGTAGTCCGCCCGCTATATAGCGTCCTAGAGGCAGGGACGTATTAGTTTAGGACCTACTATAACTACTATACTAAAAAGCTAGGCCTTACCGTCTCCTTATTCGATCCCTGCCTTATATTCTCCGAGCAGGTGATCGTTGGCCTATAGACTAACGACTTACTATTCTGTAGGATAACTAAATACTTAGAGCTAGAAGAAAAAGTATAACTTAATATAGGCTTTCTAGCAAAGCTAATTGAAAAGCTGGATAATAAAAAAGACCTCTAATTTAACGGCACTACTATTTCTAGTAACAGCGATATTCTGAAGCTCTCCCAGTAACGGTAGTATAATAAAATTAACGCGATTAACACCGCCACCGCTAGCGATATTAAATCGCAATATATTAAAGAAAGAGCCTGCGGTGCTTATATAGCCTCTATAAGTTAACTAGAGATAGCTTTTACGCTGTCTAGGGTAGCCTAAATTACTCAGCTAGTAAAAGAAGACGCTGATTAGTTAAATAAATAATTAAATTAGTAAAAGGAGAACTACCGCTGAGGTCTATAATTCGTTAAGCTTGCTTTAGAGAAGCTGAAACTACTAGTCTTTATTAATACAGCCTTCGCTAATAACGCTGACCTTAGCTCTTAAATTAGGTATATTATTATCCTTACTAACGAGTAACAGCTAGATAAATCGACTATTAATATTAGCAGTAATATTATCTACTAGAGTAGCACTAAATATAAAAGAGTTATAAGATCAGTGCTAGCTTTAGAGCTATATATAATAGTAGCAGGGTTCGATATTACTACTACCTTATAATCTACTATTAAGGGTATTACTTAGTTAAAGATACTACTAATTCTATATACTAACTCCTACTCCCTATACGACTGTATTATATACCTTAGTACTACCGCTGAGAAACGCCTAATAATCGATATAATAGGGCTACGGCAGTCCTATAAGAGGAGGGAGATTAATAAGGTGCGGTAGATTAATAGTAATTATAACCTAGTAGACGCTATAACTAAGGAGCGCTACTGCTAGGTATTAAAGTAATTAGTGGACAGTAATACTATTGAGTTAAAGATAAACGCTTAGGTAGAAAGAGAAGCTGTAACCTAACTAATTAGATTGCAGCGTTACTTAGCCTTGCAGGCCCGTTTCTATGCTAGCTAATTACTAGATTTGGCGTCGATTGGCACTGTTTTTTCGACTTTCTAAAACTTTTGCTAGTGTCGGAATAACGTCGCTCCGCTCCGCAACTAGCGGCTTGGCGCTAACTCCTAGATAAAACACCATAGCTTAGCTAGCTAGATTCAATCAATCCCCAGTTTACCAAGCCTAATAGACACCCTGCGAATCAGGTTGTCCGGGGCAGGTAATAGGGGATCAAGCCTACTAATCGGTACAACCTAGCAGCTAGGTTCTACCGACACCGAGAAAGAACTGGCCATGGGCTCTCTCGCCTTTGCGGACCCAACATTCCAGAATGGCAATCCTATGGAC
Organism: Stereocaulon alpinum; assembly: GCA_018257865.1. NCBI lineage: Eukaryota > Fungi > Ascomycota > Lecanoromycetes > Lecanorales > Stereocaulaceae > Stereocaulon > Stereocaulon alpinum. The sequence continues at coordinate 379,313 of JAEUBA010000019.1, read as the reverse complement.
TGGTTAGCTACCATGACAGTACCCCGGAATGGTCTCAAGGCCGCCATTGCGAAAGACGAAGGCAAGTCTAGTGTCAGTGACACACATGCCCTTCCAAGAGGCCCACGCTCTCATCTCGAGATGAACATCTTGTATGCTGCATTTGGTGCTGAACAGATCGGCCTCACTATTCCTATCGATGGCACTGCAATAATGACTTATTATATGGCATGCCTTCCAACCTCTCGAGGGAGTATGACACTCGAGTCAAGGGATCCAACAGCTCCACCTGTCATCGAGCCAAATTACTATGCCACAGAAGCAGATCGCTTCGCGATGCGCGAAGGTTGGAAGGTATTGTCTCGTTTAATGCTCGAGACTCCCGAAGGTAAAGAATTGGTGGCCGACGAGATTCTGCCGGAAGGGCACAAGTGTCTGCCGTCGAATGCCTCGCTCGAGGATATCGATGCACGGGTTAAGCTCGGGGGCATGAGTTGTAGCCATCCGGCTGCTTCATGCAGTATGGGTAAAGTGGTCGACAGCTCGTGCAAGGTGTTTGGTGTGGAGGGTTTGAGGGTTGTGGATGCGAGTGTGATTCCGGTTCCACTAGCTGCCCACTATCAGGTTCCTGTATTTGCCCTTGCCGAACAAGCTGTGGACATCATTCTCGCAGAGAGAGGGAACTGAGAGCGAACATTTCTCCCCGCTCATGATGCCCTTTCCAACGGCTGTATCTTGTAAACTTTGTGGGACAATGAAACTTAGCCCTGTGGCCATCATTCATCGATGTTCCCGCTCTTCATTCTGGAGCAAACTTGCACTAATCACTTCCCTTTCATCGCTTGCTCCCAAACTCTCTTGAGTCCATAGTAGCGAATGAAGGTAACATTAGCCGCAACGTCCCGTAATCCCACCCTCGTTAGCATACGATAGAAGCATTTGCCCCCGAGGTTTCGGTTAGGCCCTAAAGCAATTCTTCTGGGGTGCCCAAGTGCATCCCAGAACAAGTTACAGCGGTAGGTTCCGAGCGCTTATCCGCTTCCCTAGACGAGCAGCTCTAGGTGGTCCACGGTCGGTCTGGTCGGACGACCACTGAGGCACTTCGGCAATGTAAGAGGTGAATTGTCCTATAACTATGATTTACCGTTCGTATATCACCAAGTAGCAGTGCGCAATCGAGTCTGAAGTCAGCGTGTCGTCTGCTTTTGTTATATCCCCCAAGCATCTTCAAGGATATGCCCACCCATCCGTCTTCCTCACTTACTTCCGTTTTCTTTTCTCACAAGGATCATGTGCTGCCGATATTTGGTGCAGTCATCCCAGAAATTTATCTTCTACTTTTTGACCGATAGCGAGGATGAAACTTATTGCCAACGAAGGTCAGGAGCTAATGGCTCCAGCTATGATGCTCAGAAAGACATTGAAATAGCAGAAGCTGATGTCTTAGATAGTCTCGAGAGCGCTCACGCGATTCAGCGTCAGTAAGTACTATAATTCCCATGCTGCGCTGTTTGTATAATGGCATAGCCGGAATATGTTTAGGTACATCGTGATTGCCGCTGCGAAGGTTATGCCGAGGAATGACAAACGACGGAACGTCTCTTCCTGGATGGTAGCAGGGTAAGTAGGCAAGAAGTTGGCATAGGATTGGCTGCAAGCCCAGAGGATAACTGCGAGGGAGTACTTTGTTCCTAAACAGTAGATGCTAGAGCTTGGCAACCTCGGCGTTGTAAACGGATCGCCTAGGTCGGCAGGTGAAGCTTTCAATATTAAGACTGTGAATTGTGCGATTGTGATCGCAATCGAGACGGTGGACAATAGTAGGTACGTCATGATCATTGTTGTGTTTTTGATATGGTACCCGTAACATAGCGATGGCCTCCGATACTACGCGCGAGGATTCAGCGTTTGGGGCTGGGGCGGCGTCTTTGTTCCATTGGCAGGGACTGCGACAGACGTATCCCTGACAGAGGTGAAGTTCGTGTCCTGGCAACGAAGGTTCCAGAAGGCAGGCACAGCTCCAGTAGGTGCTTCAGACACATTCTCGATGTGATGGGAGAGGTGGAGTTACGACATCTTGGTGAGCGTTGGTGTTTAGAGTGCCTCGAAGACCGAACGCTTGAGCGCTCAGCCGCAAGTCCTAGGCGCCGAGGATTTCGAAAGGACCCCTCTCAATTTTGAAGCACCTTGCCAGCCTCAGACTCTATAATCCTTGGTCTTGCAACGGCTGGACAGTGCGATCCGAGTGGTCTTCCGGACTTACACGTTCGAAGCACCACTACAATGATACGGATTGGATTATCCGTCAATCGCTAACAGTGCAAGAATTCGTACCCGAGGAAAGAGCAACGCAAATCCGCCAGATCCAACACCGAGCGAGTGCCCCAATTGATCATTGAGCCTTGAGCGCCTTTGGCGAAGGGGCCTACAACGACTCTTTTCACACATCAAGTGATATGAAGACCGAACACTCGAGCATAGAAATTCGTGCTTCGCAGCAACTCTCGGGATCCAATTCGTCAAGGGCACTGAGCCCCTTCGAAGAGGACGCATTGCAATGGGCCCATGGCAATGTCGCCAGGACCTGTCTCAACCGAGTTCGAAACGCAGTCACTTTCAGCGCCAGCGCAGGCTCAGGGTACGTCGCGGAAGCGTGGCTAGACTCGAAAGGTCTTCGACAGTCTTTCTGGTGGTACCTCAATCAACCTCTCGTCGTTGGGATCGTTTTCGGCGTCCCATTCGCCGTCTTGCAAGGCTGGGTCTCAGCCAATTACCCGAACACGATTAAACCGCCGGCCCAGTGCTCAAGCTATAACGATAAGGGAGCATCGATAAGTGAAGCAGTCTATGGCGCGACAAGGGGACTCCTGGAGAACGCAGATCTCTTTGGTGTCGAAGTCTTGGTGACCTTGCTAAATGGACATGTTGCGATCGTTGTTCTCGATACGCCTCAGAGTGGGCAGGCCACGCCAGAAGCTTGTGGGATTCCTAATGTAGCTTAAGGATGGCTGTGTACCAGGATAATTGGCTGGAAAGAGCAAGCAGGCACTTATCATCTCATACTAGTCGTGAGCTTGGAGATCCGTCACCGAGTTCAAATAGAGAGAATGTCCCAAGATCTTTCAATTTGTATGTAATCGAGAAATTCAAAGGGCCCTTGGGGCTAAGAAGCAAGAGATTGGGATACCAGGACATGTCGGCAAATTAATTCGCCGAGCTCCGATCTCCCAAAATTCTGGCCAAGCCTCAAGCTCCATCAGGGCATCACGAACTTTGAAGACATTCCAAACTACGATCTAATCACAATATCTTTCCCACCTCCCACTCAAGCACCAACAGACCCTTGCCAGATCTACACGTATACCCCTACGATGGTCCAACTCGAAGAAGTCGAAGACCAGGAGCTCGACCAAGCACAACCAGGTCCCATCGACGACACCACCTACGACTCTGCAGATTTCACGGATACAGGTAGATACCCCTTCATCCAGCTTTCGGGGCAGTAGGCTGCACGATCGTGTTGAGTTTCCTCCTGTGAGGCAGCTAGCTAATGATCGGTGTGACTTGCAGAATCAGAACTTTCAGATGACGATCAAATATTCACCGCACCACAAGAATCGATATCTGATCGGTATGTACACGACACCCCCTCCCCACAGATCACCTCTTCTCTTTCCAACCAACCCCTCCTCCAATCCCCCTCTCCCCCAAGCCCCAACTAATCCCCCTCCCCACAGAATCTATGCCCTAAAAGACATCCTCCCCCCCCGAACCCGGCGCTACCTAACCTCCACCCTCTCCTCCACCTCCGTTGTCCTTAAAAAAGGCGCCTGGTACGGCGGCAAAGGGCTCTGGACACTTTCTACTGGGGCATTGATGTTGATGGTTCCGTTTGCGATCGCGCTGGTGGAGGAACAGGCGTTTGTGGAGCAGGAGAAGGAGATGAAGGCTCGGGAGGGGGCGGGGGAGATTTTGACGCCGGGGGTGGGGACGGGGCAGGGGTTGTAGGGGTTGAGGGTTGTGAAGGGGGGGATGGTGTATGATATCTCTGCTCTGTTTCTGTGCACGATTTGTGGGTTGTGGTTTGAGAGTTTTTGTACATTTGAATGGTCTGAGTTTACGGATTGATGGATCTTTATGGGTCGATAAGCATAGCCTGATGCTGCTCATATGGATTGAGACCACACTCAATGGCCGCTGGTTCTTTGCATGCCTACCGTTAGGTGCCCTCACGAACGTTCAGGAATATTGGAGTAGCCACTGATATGGAACATTGGTGTGGGCAAAACACCAAAGATGCATGTTGAGTAAGATGGCTTTCCATCCTGTTAACGAAGTCCAGCTGGGATGTTATCCTAACCCATTCGAAACCGCAAAGGGTCCAAACCCAATGATCGCGTTCAACGATGGTTGGAGAACCTCGTGGGCTTGACAAAGATCAGCATTCGTCCAATCACGTTCCATACAACACGGAGTTTTACCTTTGCGTCCCTAGCAGCCGCCAAGTTCTCTTTGAACTCCCGGTATAGCTTCCTCATCACACCAGTATCCTCCATGCCGTCCACAATCTTGTTAGCGATCTTCTCCCGTTTCTTCTGGCGGATGTTCTCTCGCTCGACGATCTTCTGGGGGGTAAGATGGCCTTGCATGGCAAGCCACTCGAGTACATTTTGGTTGAGTGCGTAGCGCCAGTGGTAGAGAGCATGTCCCATTTCAGCATTTGCACAGCAGAATCTGTGAAGTGTCAGCGAAATTAGGATCGTACACGAAAGGTTCTGGTGGGCTTACCTGCCAAGGAAGAAACTCTCTTCATGCTCAGAGCTGCTACTTCCCTTGCTCCCTGAGTCATCACTATCTTCGTCGTCTTCGTCGTCATGTGCAATCGGTTCCAAGGTCTTTCGATCGTAGGGTTTACCCATGAAGGTAACTTTGTGCTTAGGGGGATGGTTAGTCCTCCGACAGGCGTCACACTTATGTTCAAACATTGTCGGGATATCGGTTCTGAGGAAATCAGGTCGAGACTTAAGCGCAGCGTCGAATTCTGGAGCCCAGACTGGCGAAATGAACTTAGAACCAGCGTAAGCCTTGAATTCGTCATCGAGCTTTCTGTGGGCCACCTCGTATATTTCGTCGTACCTGCGTACAATACGGAGTCAGCATCCCCTCTGAACGGGTATGGAGAAGAATTATGGGGTGAGTTCAAGGTAGATAGACCCAGTCATTGCTCCCGCAGTAGGTTCTAAACACTTGACAATGGCGAAAACGAAAGCAGAAACCCGAAAACTGCGTACCGGTCAAAGGCAGGATTCAACTTATTGTGAACCATCCATTCAACTTCGTCTTTGAAGTGCTCAATTGTCTTCTTATTTGCATGGTGCGTGAACTCGATTGGTATGGCTCTTCGTAAAGCTTCCCCATCCATCTCGACGCCCAAGGTATCATCATCGTCATCTACAAAGTCTTCCTCATATTCGTCGAGGTTGCTTCCCCTTCTCATGGCATGATGTATGTCTTCCGGCTCAGAGACTTCGGCCACATCACTGTCATTTTCTTCGCCTTCCTCCTCCTCATCCTCCTTCTGGTCTCCTCCTTCTGGAATCCCAGCACGACGTCGCCTGAGCTCCTCGAGTTTCTGTTGCCTTGCGTTCCTTGCTGAATTTCCTGGCGCACCCCTCGTACGCTTTTCACGGATTTCTATGTCACTGGTACCTTTCAGGTCATCTACCTCATCTTGCAGGTCAAGTTCGGAATCGTTCCCTGTAGAATGGTTGGAGTCTTCATCACTTGACAATGCTATGGGTAAAACCCTGTGTCTTCGCGCGCTTCGGATTGGCGCATCCTCCTCATCGCTGCTAATGTCCGCCTTAGCGTCCCCATTTTCAATATTCACGCCGGACTTAGGCCTTGTTGATGGCAGTACCTGAATGTCATCGCTACTGCTGTCTGCTGCAATCATGTGTGCATCAACCTGCGACGACGCAGCCGGTGTGGGCAATTGGCCTGCCTTCATACTCGGCGAATGAACAGCAAGGCTAAGCTTCTGTCCAATGGCTGATTTCCCAAGTGGACTAGCCACATTATACGGGGAAGCATCATCTACTCGCCTTCGCTTGACGGGACTTGGTCCATCACTGTCGTAACGCACAGAAGCAGCTCGCCGCTGCATTTGGTCTGGATACTGAGACGTAGCCGGTGAGGAAGAGGGAAGAGGACTGAAGCTCAGCTGAGTTTGACGCTTTTTGCGGGTTGATTTCCTGGGCGCAGACATGACGAGCGGAGGAATAGCCAGAGTCTCGAGCAGTGAGCAAGGTGTGAGGTAGAACTGATGCGAAGTGACGCGCCGGAAGGCTACCGCGACTGCCAAGGCCGAGACTCAGCCGGAAAGCCCTGAAATCATGCCCTAAGTGAAGATCACTCTGGCAGATCAATACGGCATCCAATGTGCTGGGCGGTGAGTGATAGTATCTAGAATGCCCGAGTACTAACAAACGTGCAGACTTCTAAGTGTTGATTAATGGCCACATCTTCTCAAGCAATGTTTGCACTTTGAGTAGCTAGTACGGTAAGCGGAGGGGCTATTGTCCAGGCCTCTTCGCTACCTGCGAGGCTGCTACTTTTATCGAGATGTTGGCCCATTATGCGAGCTGCCAAGCTTGAATTCTAGCCAAACGATCAATGTATTCGTTTCTAGATCTATGTCTATACCCACGAAACTCCATGGCTATGCAAGAAAACATTCAAAACCCCTTCCTCATTGTACAACAAGTTCCACCTCCTTTGCTAAATCCTTGAGCTCTGCAAAAGCTCCCTTTGCCTCTGCCACGATGTCCCTTGCTCCTACTGCTTCACAAAGATCATCCACTTCGCCGTCTTTAGGAGCTGCATACTTCAAAAGGCCAACGGCTAATAGCAGACCTCGTAATCCATCTTTGCTCTCCCTTTCCCTTGCCATTGCCTCAAGTAGACTAGCGACCAACTCAACTTGGCCGCTTTCAGATAGTAGATCTTCTTGCTCTGCGATGCGTCGCAGGTGATTGGCAGCTGCAATATTGAACGCCAAGGATGCGGCTGCAACACGTACAGGTGGATGATCAGTATCCAGGAGCGAGGACGTGACAAGTTGAAGTAACGGTGTTGATAAAACTTGGTCTGAGAGCAGCTTTGGAGGGAACAGTGGAGATGTGAAAAGATTGCAGGCCATGTGTAATGTTACTATCCGTAATGTATACGGGCAGTTGGCGTCAAGGTTGATGACCGCTGAGAGAACAGTGAGGATTGTTGAAGAACGATCCTGAGCAAAGTAGCCGCTCAATCGAGGATCAACGAGAGCAACGCGGAAGAGGTCGACGATTGGAAAGAGGTTATCTGGAGGCAGCGTCTCGATGGATTTGAGTATGAAAGCGCTTAAAGCTGGAAGCGATGGAAGAGGAGCGTCCACTGCACCAGATTGTTGGCGATGTACTACAAATTCCTTCAAGGCGCTGACAGCTGGATCAGAGCCAGAAGGCCCCATCTTGGTGATGAGCTTGTCGATCGGCGGTACTTTCGTGTACGTGACAGGAGACTTGTGCGGTCGCTGTAGAATTGAGAGCCTCAGTAGAGTATGTGGATGCGCAGGATGAGCCATCTGAATCAACAACTTCACGTTGCCACGAAGTTGACTTTCATTTGCACCAACCCATTCATTCTCCTTCTCGCCCTTGAGGAAGCTCATGAAAGTGGGAGTCGCCCGGACCTGATACTTTGCGCCAATTTCGTAAGCCTCTGATAGGTCTACCTTGATCAAGACGGCTTTGTTGCCAGCGTCTGCAGCGAGTTCATCGTAAGCTGGATATACGATCTTGCAGGGCGGGCAGGTGGCCGACGTGAAGAAAATCACAGCGCATGATTCCTTAGCCGATGCCAATAATTCTTCCAACTGTTTCACTCTCATTGGCTTATATACCACACCTGGTACGTGCGCCTTCTCTTTTGTCCCGTTCATCTGCGAATGAGAATAAGATCCATTTGATCGAGGAACACTCGAAGCTGGTACTGGAGCTTGAGTAATACCACGCATAGCATTATCAAGCTGAGGCTTCAACATCTGGCCGAACGGCGTGTTAAGGACAGTTTGAGGAAGCGACGTTATACGTTCTGGAATGTTTTTCCCAACAAGGAACATGGCGAAATCGTTCGAGAAGTTGTTGCAGTTGTGGAGGAATAGGTCGTACGACTGTGTCGATACCTGTAAGCACGTATGCTCATAGCTGTTTGAAAGGATAGCCTACCTCCATCGTGTATACTGCCTTTAGAGATTCAAGATATTCCAGTATGACCTCGATAGGCAGATATGTGGTCCCCATGGGTATGATTTCCATGGGGGGCCCATGATGCGTTGCGCCAGGGTATGAGGTTTGGACGCCACCTCCAAAGAAGTATTCTATTCCACCAAAAACGAGCGCTGTGTGATAGACCGCATCGATGTGTATGCCAAGGAGGGAGCCAGACATCTATGGTAGAAGGTCAGTCATCGAGAGTTCTGAGCCATGCATGGCCGGTCATACTTGTCTGGCGAGACCCTAGATGTGTTATTGTCAGCAAATTGTAAGAAACCAGACGCTAAAAGTTCTCACCTTGGAAAGGTCATAGACGTACAATTGGACGTCCATCTCGAACACTCTGCACGGAGGAATCTGAGTCAAGCAAGCACGTAAGGAATGAGATCATAGAAAGGTAACGATTGGAGAACCATAACTACGCAAAGCGAAGAGCCTCGAAGCTAAACAAAGAATCGTAGCACTGCCGCGCAAACATCGCAGTTGCCTGATATAGCGTACCCGCCGTGGTGGGATGGATTCGCCACTATAACTAGGCGCCACTGGCGGCCGCTCTAGGGGCCGCAGAAAACGCTAGGCGCCCTCTTCAGGGGCGGTACCCGGGCTTCTCTTCTTGCTAACGACCAAACCTACAGTATACCTGGAAGTTTACATACCAATCCTCTTACTATTTACGAACGCCACCTCATTGACCCCTGTAGTCAGTATAACGAGCTGAACGGAGTTTCGATATGAGGCAGTGAAGAAGGTTCCCGTCATCTCACTATCCTCTGGACATGGGGTTAACGATGCTCGAAACGTATCACGGTTGGATCGACTACATCCCGGTAATCTTCTACTATCTACTGGCCATAGATTCGTTGACTGTCGCACTGCCTCACCCTACCGCTATATATTCGATGTGAGAACCTAGGCTTGTCTTTCTCGTAGCCATCACGTTCCTCGGCGAGTTAAGAATGCCTTAGGAGACCTGTATACATGTCATTCCATGACTAATGCACAACTTTCTCACTATGATCCAGCGAACAACTGGGTGGTCATATTAATGATGTATAATGGGTGCACGCCTCGTACTTTGGGAGCAGAGGGTGCAATTCTACTTATGCGCATCTGAGATACACCACATTGATCTCAACGTTGTTGGATGCTAACCGTCCGCTTGGTCTGTTATTTTCGTAAACGGCGCTTCGCGGTCTAACCTTCAACAAACAATGACATGAGGTCGGATTAGTGGGCAGCACTTACTGCTGACAAGGTGCGCACCATCCTGGTCCGAAACTGACAGTTCATGAGGATTGATTCGAACGATCGAACTCATGTGAACTGATATCAGACATCCTCGTGCTCTCTACTACGAGGCACACCGATATTTCATTTAGGTCACGAACCGTATCTCGCATGCATCTTCTCTATCTCGAAAATATATTTCCCTTGACGAAGGCAATCGTAATAAAACTCATACGAGCCAGTTGCCGCCGCCAACTTAAGCCCCGGGAATCCAGCAAGCTGTGAGAGCATTAAATAGTATGGCCAAACTGAGACGGTATATCATTGCCCAAGCGGCCACGCTAACCAACAATACGTTACTAATATTGGCGAAGAAATACGAGGCTAGAGATCCCATAGTGGCTTCAAAACGTGGTAAGCTTCAAGAAATGGGATGTTCATTGTCGAGACAAAGATCGAGCATTGGGTTCCAATTTGCCAGAAGGCCAGTCGGGAAGAATCGAGAGCGTGCAGTAACGACAAGGAAGACCCTTCTGGCTTCCAGAGGAAACATTACAGGAAGCTAACAGACACAGCTAGCACCGATTAGGGCTATGCGATAGCAGAATGTCTTTGGAGGGGGCCTATCTGTGGGATCGACAAAGTCTGTTCCTTTGCGATCCGGGCCTTGCCTTGAATGCTCGGACTAACGAACACCTACCCGGATGACGAACAGAGAAGCTGTGGATATGGTAGCACCCCATCGGTCATGATGAAGGAATTGCATAAGGACAAGGATGGTGGACTACTATCGCATTCGAAATCAAACGGGTGGGGGTGCACATGGGCACAGCCCGGAGCATCAGAGGTTCGATCTCAACCATTAGTGCTATGTATGTGAGTGAATATCTCACCGCCTTCCGAGAGACTTGAGTTACCAGTCCATGCCCGCTCTGCGGGCACAAGAAGCCTCATCATTGCCAAGGTTCAGGTGTCCTCTCCACCCGTTCATCTACTTTCGATCTCTCTCACAAGGGCTGTTACTGCTACTCCAATTACGTTACTCTTCTACTGCTAGCGAATAGGACGTAGGATCTGTCCTACCCGTGATCGGCTACGATGGAGATCGAGAAGGCAGTATCAGACTCCCCACAAATTCACCGCTCTGCCACGGCTTGTGCATCTGTTCGATTGGTCGAGCAAATTCGCATCAATAGCCATGGATCGGAAATGACGGCGGTATGGCACGAAGCATCCCTGTAACGTTGATGTGTCACAAGAAATCCATCCATGATTCAATCAACAATCGAAAAATTACCTCCAATACTTATTTCTAGTTTCGAACGCCCTCTTTTGAGATCGTTCAAACAATTCGACCATGGAGTTCACCTATTCTGATCTTGTCGACCCCTCTTCGTACGAAACCGAGGGTCTTTCCGATGGTATTCCACTTCGCATACACCGAGACACCACAAAGGAGAACATAGGAGCCACCCGCGCTCAAAGGGACTGGGCCAAGCTTGTAGGCCCGGTGGGGATTTACAAAGGCGGCTTGAGTGCAGACTACAGTTTCACAGGAGTGACTATTCCAGAATGCCTACCAGAACGACTAGAGATCCTGTCATACGCCATTGAATACATGTTTCTCTGTGATGGTGGCTCTCATGCTCGTTGCTGTGAAGCTACTCGTGCTGACGCGGCGTAGATGTTACGGAGAATATCGATCAAGACCCAAAGAATGGCAAGAATCACCACTTGCTCGAGGTGTTTGGTGACGGAGCCCTGAGACACAGTACTGGACCCAACGATCTTGGGGAGAAGAAAATTCAAGCGCAGATCCTGGCGGAGATGATGGCTATTGACCACGAACGTGCTGTGACTTCCATGAAGGCTTGGGCGAAGTTCGTCCAACTGGCCTCTAGTCGCCAGCGAAACATTCCTTTCACGAGCCTGGAAGAATATCTACCTTACAGAATCGCTGACGCTGGTGAGCTGTATGATATACCTGTTCATCCATGACCTGTACATATGCTGACGCAGTCCAAGTGTTTCATTTGCGACTGTCACTTTTGGCATGGCCCTCACGATCCCCGAGAGGGATATGGATCTATGTACCCGGTTCGTACAGCCTGTCTTTGCCGCTCTCGCCCTCACGAATGACCTCTTCTCGTGGGAGAAGGAGCGTGATGCAGCTGATCGACAAGGCCTCTCCCATGTCATCAATGCTATCTGGATTCTGATGCGAGAGCACTCGATTGACGAGTCTAACGCTAAGAACGTGTGTCGTGAGAAGATCAAAGAGAGCGTGGCCGAATACGTCCGCATCGTCGAAGCCACTAGTCAGAACCTGGAGATATCCTTGGACCTTCGAAAGTATATTGAAGCTCTGCAATACAGCCATAGTGGGAACCTAGTTTGGAGCATGCGCTGCCCAAGATACCATGCCGAGGCTTCTTATAGTGATGTCCAGTTGTCAATGATGGAGCAAGGGGCTACGGAGACCCTTAAGACCGAGTGAGTCTTCTGGAGTAACATAGGTCAAGGCTGCTATGATTTCAAGATAGAAAATACACCCTTAATTCCACAATCATATTGAACTCATTAGAAGGTCTACGTAGTACCAAGGTACATTGTGCAAAGCAGAAGTCAGAGAATCGGGACATTGCCGTGAGCGTACGTGTTAATCAATGCGACGCTGAGCTCTACCTGTCTCCACCGATCAATCAGCTTCAGCGTCCTGAAATCCTTCAATTCATGTAGAGACTTCCATGTAGAGACTTTCATGTATAGGTACAATGATGGCTTTCAGTTGATGCATGCAGACGTGACATTAAGATTCTCTACATACATAGCTCGGAGATCTCCCGTGCCGATGTGCAGCATTATATCGCTAGCCTTCGCAGGCTGGCATGGAGAAGGACTAATCGAAGTGCCATATAGTCAGAGCCGCATATGCATCATCACGGCGTCCAATCTAAGGACTAGCGCTAATCATGAGTGCTCCCGGGAATCTTGCGCATCCTCTACATCCAGCCTTTCGAGCTCCTACTTGCTGAAGTAATCCCTTCACACCGTTCCTTGTGTAGCTTGCGATTATCCTCCAGAGGAGCGAGAGTGCAAATAGATGTGGGGACTCACGCAGGCTGACGTGATGGTCCCAACGAGTTGCTTGAAGGTCCTTGCTTCTACAAGCGCTCAGACCCGAACCAGGAACCCTCAGGCGATCGATGATCCTTTCCCGCATTGAGTATCACGTATACTTGTCTCACTGCATATCTAGTGGACTTTAGCGATGCATGGACTCGTATGGTTTTCTGACTATCCGCCAGCAGAACACTGGCTTCACCTTCGAGGTCACTAAGCTACAGCAATGGCTTTTACCTTCCAACAACGGGATCTTTGAAGATCCCCTAGTCATTCCTGGTCTTCTAATCCGGGGTTGTACACCAATAACGACCACAAGGAGCGAGACTTCCATATCTTTAGAGTATACGAAAAACCCCTTCCGTTCGAGTGCTCTTTTTGGTATCTTGGGATTGGTCGGTGACTTTTCAAACAATGGTGGCAATTTCTAGTAGACAAGCCCGGATATAACCTAGGGTCTGAGTGCTACTTCTCTCGCTTTGGGCTATCAGCTTGTTTGGATACGAAAAGCTCGTTCAGCTTCCAGCATATACAACATTCGTCTCCAAGAACGCCACCATTGTCTTCACAACTACAGACCCAGCCGTCATGCTAGACTTCTCATACCGCCAAAGGTCTTTAGCTCCCAACTTAGCCGAACGAAGGCAGTGGCACACGGCCTTTCGGGCGCGAAGCAGAGCGCATCCTCTTGCCAAGGGTACTGCAAACCTTTGAGCCAATTCGCCGAACCGTTCGATCCTTACGCACTCTCATCGTGAGTTTTCTCATTCTTCTCTGCATAGTACATCAGTGTCAACTTTGTCTTCTTGAGTACAACAACGAATTTCTAGCTAACGCTTTTGCGATGCCTTCCTTTACATTTTCTTCGTCGAGTCCACATTCCACACACGCTGCCGCTAAGAACTCGTAAGGCTTAGTGAAATCCCAGCCTTGGGTTGGTGCTGGCTTGCTGAAGAGATCGACTTCGTCAATGATCTGTCTGTAGCTCTCATAGTTGAGCCACTTCTCGCTTGTTCCTCGAGAAGTCTTGCCGCCACCGCCAGCCATAGCATTCCATTTCCAGGACTCAAAACCAAAGTCACTGCAATTCGCGAAATCCACGCCCATGATATCCTTGTACTCTGAGACAAATTTCATGGACTCCAAGCGGTAAGTAAGAGAATTCCGAAGCTCGTCAACTCCTTGGGACGTCATATCCTTCCCCTCCAAGAATCTCGAAGCAAGTCGATGTACTCTCCTATCCGGCCCAGTGTTCTCAGGTGCAGGGAAGCTGGTCAGATAGCCGAAGCTCATGTCATTGACAATTCTTGATGCTTGACGCTCGCTCAATTTCTTGTGGAGGCCGTAAGTACCCCTAGGATCCTCGGTCTCAGCCTCGGATAGCGACAATGCTGCCAATCCAACTGTCTTCCCTCGGAACATGCTTGCAGTACTCTGCACCTGTAAACGTGGTAGCTTGTCCCACTGAGCTTGGAATCTGGCTAAAAGAATACCAGACCGCTTCCTCCACTCCAGTTCCCACTTATCATCCTGAGCTGAGAGTTGAGTATGATGAGTGTGCCCAAATTCGGGGTCAATCTCGTACAAGAGCGTGGAATGGATGACGTTCGTAAGCTCTGCAAATGAGCTTGACGGGGTTTCTTCATCTAAAGGTCCCCTTGGCCGATGAGGATGAATCTGGGTTGTCTTTTCGTCTTCCATGTTGATAAAAGCTTCCCGAACTGCTGTAGCATCAATGGAGCCATGGCAACGATCTCCAAGACTGTTTCCCCAAGATCTGGTCTCGATGAGAGGACCGACCGCTGTGAAGGCTGAGATGTTTAGCTCAGGCTGAAGTACCCATCCTCTAGAGAAGCAGGATGTTAAGAGCACCGTCAAAGAAATATCCAAGCCGTTCAAACATGCAGCGATCTCGTGTGTCCGCAAGCGCGGTGCATTTCTTGGGGCTCCACTTCCCCCAACCGCTATCCCGTAGGTCTTGGAATCTCCATGACCAAAGACCATCAGAAGAACTGGCTGGCGTGGTTCAGCAGCAATCTGACATTCTCCTGCGAAAGTCCGCAAAATGTCTTGCAAGAGATCTGCTCTCTTGAAGACCTGGATGTTGTTGTCACTCTCCAATTGCCCAAGCATATTCTTGTTCAAAACAATTCTGTGATCTGTCATTGCGCCACCATGTCCATACTCACTATACTTTTCGACCAGGTGCTTGGAGGACTCGCAAGTGATCCAGCGTTGATTCGCGCCTGTCTAATGGATTAATTTCCGATTTTGACTTCACAAAGCGAACAGGGGTTGTACTCACCTAGACCGCGGAAGAGGTGATGGATCAGATAGAAATCTGAGAAAAACCCAACCGTCCTCTACTGGTGATGCTAGTCCTTCGGGGGCAGCTGCCTTCTTCTGAGCTTTCTTGGTTTCTTTGCGTTCCCTAGACTTTTCCGCAGAGAAGACTTATTTGGCTTTGAAAGCCATACCAACAAATCCAGTCTTTTGCTTTGCGCCGATGAGAGGAGCTCCAACCGGCGGTTGAGGTTTGTCATCTTCGTCAGAAGAGGACTCATACAGGCCCTCGCCTATTAAATTCGTAATACCGCACAGAGCGACAATACGAGTGTTGGGCTGGATGTCTGGAGGAGAAAGCGAACTGGAATCTTGACCGAGTAAACCTCCTGTTGAGGGATCAGGCACGCCCTTTTCGATCTGTCGACCATATCCACCGAATGCGGCCGGCTTTAAGCTCTCAGTCGCCATTGCTATAGAGTATCGGCAAGAAGAAAAGGCTATCAATGAGGCTGGTATGAAAGTTAACTAGTAATCAGATCGGTAAAGGCACTTGAGTGCTGGAGGTGAGTTGGATCGTTCAAGTGCTGGGGTGGGGTTTGATTTGAGGTACCTTATGAAATGGGCTAGGCTGCTGATGATAGCTGAAGACCCGAGAGGTTCTGTAGCGTTGTAAGAGGTGCAAGTGCAAAGGTGCGGATGAGATTAAGTATTGTGTCAATGGACTCAAGGGAGATGGCGAGGTTCTCAATGAGATCTGGGGGCCAGGATTCACAAAGAATTTCTGGCTCGGCTTAGCACGAGCAGAATCCAGAATTCACATCCTGGCGTGAACAGAAAAGCACCAGCACACATAGTGACGGGAACCAACTCAAGCTTTCGTCGTGTTCACAGAAGAATCCATCGGCTGAGAGTGCGTTAAGTGCGAACAATTATTCCAAACGGCACGGAGGCGGTGAAGAGCTAAGGCACAAGGCCCTCCGAGATGCGGAAACTCGCATCATCAACGCCGGACTTTCTTGAATGAGGACGTCGAAGCCTGGTCGGGAGATAGTGAGGAACATGCGAAATTCCGACCGTCATACCCAGTAGCAGGGCATGCCCCCAAAAGCGATGTGTACGAAAGGAACAGCGTGCTTCGGGGCCACTAACATAGTTGATGCATTCCTTGATCCTGCAAGCAGCGGCCTAAGTGGCCAGCTAGATTCTCAGAGGTATCTCAGGACATCACTTAGCTTCGACTGTCACTTAGTAGGTTAGGAGGTGGGGAGTGGAGAAAGTGCACTCCAGACAAAGCGACGTGAAACCTTGTCGAATATGTTGGCGAAGCTACACAATCCAGTGAACATAGCTCCACGACCCATTCAGTACTGCAAGCAGTCTGATGATACCGTAGCTTATCATGTTAGCACTAGATACTGTACACTAGCGTCAATGGGTTGTTCCACAAATCATCAAATTAGCCGCATGTAAAGAACAGTTTTGGTGACCATCCTTTTGCCCTGTACCAAACATAATCATTCTGAGGCTTTATAGATCTCGACAAGTAGTAATATCCATGTTGTAGCTCATTATCCCGCCCCATCGACTTCCCACTGTCTAACATGTCAATCCTGCAGGTCTCTATCGTCTGAATTAGCGACCCTCTAGCCCCACGTTCCATTTCATTTTGCAACATCCTCAGCGCTTCACACTCGTAACATCGACAGACGCGTGTTATTTTGCGCATTCATCATGGGGGTTACATACTCCCAATTCTTCCCTCCTCGTGCCCGTCTAACGGAGCAAAACCTACCAAGCCAGAAAGGCAAGGTATTCATCGTCACGGGCGGATACTCCGGCGTTGGCTATCAGCTCGTCACAACCCTCTATCAAGCAGGAGGCAACGTCTACATCGCAGGACGCTCCGAAGCCAAAGCCCAACAATGCATCAAAGAGATACAGTCTGTGGCCCACGTCACCCCCGCCGTCGGCCAACTCGAATACCTCCCCCTTGACCTCGACGATCTCAGCTCCATCATAAAGCCTCAGCCGAGGCCTTCCAGGCTAAAGAGCCCAAACTCGATGTCCTTTGAAACAATGCTGGCGTGTCCTTACCACCACTCGGCAGCGTGTCCAAGCAAGGCCATGGGTTTCAAGTCGCTACCAATTGCCTCGGGCCTTTTTTATGCACTCATTCACTGCTTCTCTCACTCCAAGCTGCCGCTCAAGACTCTCTAGGAAGCCCAGTACATGTTATTTGGACGAGTTCCCGGACGGTCGAGCTGAATGCCCCGAAAGGTGGCATGATAATAGCAAATCTTGCCTACCCACCAAAAGATCAAACAGAAAACCTACGCAGCCTCCAAAAACAGGCAACTGGTTCCTTGCAAGCGAGCTTGCGCGCGAAGTCGGTCCGCAAGGGATCCTCAGTATCGTCCAGAATCCTGGCAATTTGAAGACTGACCTGTTGAGACATGCTCCTACGTGGATGCGAGTGGCAGCATCTCCCCTGTTTCATGACGCGAAAAAAGGTGCGTACACCGGACTCTTTGCTGGCCTGTCCCCAGACGTTATCGTGCAGACGAATGAAGGCTGTGTGATTTCCCTGGGAAAGGATCCATCCGTCGCCACGTCAGGATCTGCTTGATGCATTGAAGATTGAGGAGAAAGGGGGCACGGGACAGGCTAAAGACTCTCAACAGTGGTGCGAGGAGCAGACAGCGGTGTACATGTAGCTAATATTAGACTTGTGCGCTGGCAAGGTGCTTTGCTTATGCACTGTAGTTTCACATAATGATAGTCTTAATCTTTCGGTGTGTGCCAGGTATTAGTCCCCAAAATCATGACGGTGGTTCGCCGCAATTCCCTGGGCAGGCCCCTAAAGAGTGTCTTAGAATCAGGCTTTTAGCCCCTCCCAATGTCTCCGGAAAAATTGGACAAATGGATGTATAATAATTGATTCAAAGTGTTTGGAGGAAGGGAGAGATAGGAATGCTTGTATAGTAGCAACGGTTTTGATGTTTTCATATGTCGGTTTTGGAGGGCAAGCTGGACCAACTACCAGAATCCAGCGTTAAGCAATTCAGTTCGAAAGTTGGACGGTTTGAATCTTTTAAGACTGTTGAAACTAGTAGTCACTAACGATTTTGTATCTCTTACCAAGAACCCCATAGATCAGGTTTGAGGGGAGGGAGGGGGGTTTGGGGGTGGAGGGGTTTAGGGCTGTTCCACTCGGTCTTCGGTGTCATTGCAAGGCATGCGGTTCGATGACGCACGGAAACGTACCGTGGTGTCTATCGAGAGGGTTCTATTTTCTTCGTGTTCATATGGTCATGATATCGGACTGTCGATTGTCACACGGTCTTTGCTCGGTCGGATTAGGACCCCAAATGGAACTCGTTACCCGTGGATCTTGAGAATGCCCCAGCTTTACCCTCCACTTCTAAGCTTCATCCCGTCTCATCAGTTCGTGCCAGCTTTTGATTTTCAGTAAGTGCTTGGCATGATGCTCAGCCTGCCTCCATCCGTGACAACGACGTTGCCGGTGCAATAGGCGCCAGCGCGGCTTGTCAAGTAGAGGATACAGCCAGCCATGTCTTCGGGCGTACCAGCTCTCTCTGCAGGGATCTTGTCCCTTCCGAAGACACCATCACCAATCAGCTGTGCTGCCATTTCTGATGGGTACACTAGCTCTACATCAGGCCTGAATTTCATTTGGCGATAGGTAGGAGAGGTAGGACTTACGCCCAGGAACAACGACGTTCGATCTAATCCCATACGGCACCAATTGCGTCGCCATTTGCTTCATCACATGAGTGGTAGCAGCTTTGCTCTGTCCATAAGCGTAGCCTCCAGGTACATTCCTATTGAAGCCTCCGATGCTGCTAGTGGCAATAACTTGGCTCTTCTGCTCGACATTTCCCTTCTTGTTGCCTGCATCCAGTAGCTTTAGAAATGCAATGATGGAGAAAAACACAGCAGCAACATTGACGGAGAAGACATTGCTGTACTCCTCGAAGGACTGGTTCCAAAGAATTGATTGATATTCCTCTAGGGACTTCTGGGCACTTAAGGGGTTCTCGGGCGGGCCTTGGATCCCGCTGTTGGCGATCAAGACATTGATGTAGCCAACTTCTTTCTCGATGTGGGAGACGATGGATTGAAGGGATTCTTTGGAGGTCACATCTCCGACTAATGGGATGATGTTGCCGTGAGGTGATTTCTTGGCGGTTTCGTCAAGCACTTCTTTACGACGTCCAATAATATAGACTTTATGGGCACCGTTCAAGGCAAGAGCTTCGGTCATCATAGCTCCAATGCCAGATCCACCGCCCGTAATGACGGCTACGAGTCCTTTGACATTGAAAAGGTTTGCTGCTTCGAGTGAAGACATTATGGTTGAGTGTAGATGAGAGGATCACAAGTTTAGGATATACGGAATGTGGTGAGAACACTGGGTAGAACAAAACACAAGGAGTCTCGAAAACCTTTCTTTGCAATTGGGGTTCCAAATGAGAGGCAGTCTATAGTCAACGGCAATAGCTGAGAAGACAGTAGCGCAAAAAGCAGAAAATTCTATAATGCTCCGATGACGTATGTGCAGGGTCATCAGCCGACGGAAAACTTCATCAGTAGTCCGTCATGAATGGTGGAATTTGTGCAATGTGTGGAGAAACTTCCCCTCGGCCATGAATAGCCGGTAACACCAGGTACGTAGGTGCAGCGGGTATGAAGGTAACTACTACCGAGAATAAGGTACCTTACCTAGATAAAGGCCTGCAGGATGATCTGCGCAGGGTTCAGGGATGCCAAGATAAGAACAACAAATTCTTGTTCCCGAATGTCGCCAGGGGCTGACCGTAACTATCAACACTCGTTCATCAATCGCTCGAGGTCCTAAGACACTCCTCCTGTGTCTCGAGGTAGCCAGCGGACATTCTTTTTTATCATAACTGCGGTCGAGCAAGTAGTGTCCATTGAGCAGGACACCGCTTACTCTGCAACCGTTCAATTGCCCTTTCCCATGTCCACGGGCCTCGATTTTCGTCGACGCCCTGGTTTGTGGTCATACTTTAGTTTCGGCTCCACCCCGTACAGAAGAGCAGTCTCATCGCCTGAGCGGCACGAATCAGACAAGCAGAAAAGAGAAGATACGCCTATCAAATCCAACTGGGGTGGTAGAGGGCGTGCAAACACACTGGAGGGCTACAGGGTAGAGCCGCCAACGTCAATGACGGGCGGTCAAAGATCGCGGTATCTGAAGACTGGTGGAATCATTGGACTTATTCTATTCCTGTTATACCTTTTCTCATCGAGAGGAGGTGATGGCGTTCGTGATATCGTGCACGGTATGTCCCAAACGTGGTATTTGGAGATATTGGCTTCGCTGACCGTTGCCCAGGTGGCCAATCAGTAGGCCAAGCTCCTACACCCGGTGCGGACGGGAAGATAGACCCTGCTCTTGCAACGGCGAAGTGCTCCAAGTCCAGCTCTAAGGGCAAACCTCTAATACAGTATGTTTCAATGATTGATGCCGGCAGTACTGGCTCTCGGATACATGTATACAAATTCAACAATTGCGGCGCAACACCCGACTTTGAGGGAGAGATGGCTTTTGAAATGACACCGAAGAAGGAAGGTGGCTCTGGCTTGAGCTCTTACGGGGTGGATACAGAGGGAGCTGCAAAGAGTTTGGACACGTTACTTGATGTAGCAATGAAGACCATTCCAGACAATTTAAAAGCATGCTCCCCAATCGCTGTCAAGGCAACGGCTGGTCTACGAAAGCTGGACCAGACACTCGGCCCAGACGCAAGCAAAAACATTCTTGCTGCAGTTCGCAAGCGCCTTGAAACACAATACCCGTTCCCAGTCGTCTCAGCCGAAAACGGGGGCATAGAGGTTATGGACGGCAAAGACGAAGGTGTCTACGCTTGGATTACAACCAACTACCTCCTAGGCAAGATTGGCGGCCCAGACAAGTCACCCACAGCTGCTGTGTTCGACCTTGGCGGAGGCTCTACCCAAATTGTATTTGAGCCAACATTCAAGTCGCCTTCGGGCGGCATGCCAGAGAAGCTCGCCGAAGGCGACCACAAATACACCTTCAAGACGAGTGGCAAATCCTACGAGCTCTACCAGCACTCGCATCTCGGCTACGGCCTCATGGAAGCACGAAAGTCCATCCACAAAGCCGTCGTACAAGCCAAACACGATGCATCTCCCAACGACGCCTCATGGGCCTCTCAACCCATCACAAACCCCTGCATCGTACCAGGCATGTCCCGCGAAATGAACGTGACTCTCGACGACGGCAAGACCTACGAAACGAAAATGATCGGCCCCACCGAATCCGCCCCCGCCCAATGTCGCGGTCTAGCCGAAAAAATCCTCGTAAAAGACGCAAAATGCGACCTCGCCCCCTGCTCCTTCAAAGGCGTCCACCAACCCTCCCTCGAAAAAACTTTTGCACGCGAAGACGTCTACATCTTCTCCTATTTCTACGACCGCACCCAACCCCTCGGCATGCCTGAATCCTTCACCATCGCTGAACTACGCGACCTCACGGCGAAGGTATGCGAGGGTGAGAAGGGGTGGGGGAATTTTGGTGCGGTTGAGGGGGCGTTGGAAGAGTTAAAGGGACGGCCGGAGTATTGTTTGGATTTGAACTTTATGGTTGCGCTGTTGCATACGGGGTATGAGATGGGGTTGCAGAGGGAGGTTAAGATTGCGAAGAAGATTGGGGGGAATGAGTTGGGGTGGTGTTTGGGTGCTAGGTGAGTCGCAAAGCTTTACTGCATTCCTTTTCGTGAATGGCTGCTGATGTTGCGCTAGTCTACCACTCTTGAATCAGGAGTCGGGATGGACGTGCAAAGTAAGAGAACACTCATGAACATTTATAAAATGTATTGCATTGATGCCGGATATATTGGGAGATGGCTGGGCTGGGCGGGGCTCGGATAGCCGCTCTAACGGCTGCTCTCTGGCGTTTTTGGAAACCTCGGAAGGGGGCATACACCAATTATGAGCTCATGCTCTCTATTTCTTCACTATAGATGCAGTATAGAGCTCATATCTATAATTCATATACATAACGTCGTTACAACCGTTCAACTTTTTAGTGGATATATAAGCTCATCAACCACCAACCTCCTCAATCTTAACTTTTCGCCTCTTTGGTTTCCGCAAATTCAACAACCTCCCAATACCATTCTCAGCCCTATTGCTAGCCCCATCATCATCTTCCCCATCACTTTCCCGACTCCCCTCACTCTCCTCCCCACCCCTTCCCTCCCCCCTCTCCTCAAGAACCCCCAACCCCAAATCCATCTCAATATACCCCTTCCCCCCCTCCCCCTCCTCCCCTTCCTCACCCAAATCCTCCATATCCCTCTCGCCCAACCTCCCCTCCGCCCTCTCGACCTCAAGCTCCTGATTCGCAGATCGCATTTTCGGTAGTAATTCGCTGAGACGGGATTGTAGCGTTGCTAGATTCTCGGTTGAGAGGACTGGGTGGTGGGGGCCGGTGTGTGATGCTTCTGAAGAGGAGGAGGAGGAGGCGTTGGATGAGGGGGAGGATAGTGAGGCGGTTGAGGCGGATGATGTAAATGAGAGGAAGGAGGGGGAGGAGGGGTCTAGAGCTGAGGCTGAGTTTGTGGATGAGGAGGGGGAGGGGGAGGGGGAGATGTCGTCGGAGATGGAGGCAGAGGTGGAGGTTAAGGATGTTGTGTTTGAGTTTGTGGTGAAATCGTTTATGGCGTTGTAGGTGGCTATTTCTCTAGCTAGGTCGGCGTCTGTTAGGGGCGGGCGGGTTAGGTAGAAGGGGTTGGAGCTGGAGCTAGAGCTGTTTGTATTTGTGGATGAGGAGTCATTGAGGGAGCCTGAGGAGGATGATGTGGATGTGGATGATAGGTATGCGAGTATAGATGGTGAGGTAGAGGAGGAGGTGCTGCTGCTTGTATCGGAGATGCTGTCGTCGAGGTCTGAGGAGGGGACGTCATACTCTGGTGGAAGCTTGGGGGGCGAATTGAGGAGTGTGGATGTGCTTGAGTCTGTTGAGGTCTGCGAGGCCGACATTTGGCCTTCCGGGTACGAAGCACATTGGACAGCTCTTCTCGATCGTTTTGGTGTGGGTGAGGAAGGGTGGGGTCCGAGTTCTGCACGTGGTCGTTTCATGGTATTTCAACGTCTATAGCCAATCCTGTTTCAGCACGGGCAATGCTCAACCACAAACTTTATTGTGAAACGTGTCACGGGCTCTGTGTCAGTTCGGTACCCGGTGGTGCGTCGTTGGAAATCAGTGGTGGAGGTTTGACAAAAACTTTGGTTTGGCAAGTGCAGGCGAGGCGCAGCGGCCAATGGCGATCTCCCTTCCGCTAGTGATTGCGGCATGCGATTGGCCCGAGCTTCGTGGCTGCTTCGTATTCAGTTTCAGGTCGTACGTTTCAGCATCGTGCTTTCCCTACTCTCCTTCAGTGATCCCTCCGCTCCCTTTATACAAGAAGATCGACATTCCGCTCGATTGGTCCTGCCGGCCAAGGTTTGCCACGATAGAGAAGAGAAATCCGATACTGGAAAGGTGAGTAGCCTTGTTTTCCTGCTAGATTTGGCACTAATATGAATGTAGCCTTTGCATTACCCCTGAACTCAAAGCCGTTAGTCTCCTGGACTACGAAACCATCCCCAATTGGTCTGTAGGCACTATCAATGGACAAGCAAGCCACTAAGGAGGCAGCTCTTCCGATACTGTGATTGCTACTCCATCACTCCGTTTGCGCATTTCTCGGACCCAGCATACAATTGCTGTAAATCATTCAATCCCTTTGGCCCGAAACACAAGGTTCTATAAGTCGCAATTGTTCCAAAGAGACTCAACAGACTTGTAAGTTAACCTTATTTTCATCACTTTATATATATAGAAGAATATCGTTGGTCTTACGTGCGTTACGCAAAATAGCACCAGTCGTAACTCCGGTGGCAAGAGGCTTTGTAAGTCGAAGTGCGACGTCCTTGTCTGACTCCAACACCGTCTTGTGATCACTGTGAGCGTGTCTTCGTTACACAAATTCATCGTCTTTTCTTCCCATCATGTTCCTTTCCTTCAAGCCCTCCTTTGCAACATCGTCTATTTGAAGACTTGCACTTTGTCAAATTCGTCTTTGACCAATTCGGTCTATTGCACATTCCCAGTACTATGGCAGATCAAGATCCACCACCCACTCCTACAAAGATAGGTGCTAATGGGCAACCCTTGTTTACTTACCATATTAACCAGATCATTCGAAGACGGACTGCCGAAAGAATGGCAACCAACCCTTCGTACGCTACCGCTGAGTTCAGCCCGATCTCAGATGCAGATTCTCCCGCGAGACGAGACCGAAAGCTATCACTACTGAATACTCTGTCAAGATTTCAGCCACAAAGCCGCCGGTCCAGATCCGACAAAGCTG
This sequence comes from Stereocaulon alpinum, assembly GCA_018257865.1. NCBI lineage: Eukaryota > Fungi > Ascomycota > Lecanoromycetes > Lecanorales > Stereocaulaceae > Stereocaulon > Stereocaulon alpinum. The sequence goes on along the minus strand of JAEUBA010000019.1, from coordinate 354,952 downwards.
GTGGAAGCCCCATCAGTAGTCCCATCGATCAGCCGGAGGAATCTATCGACAGCCAGATTGAGAATTCCTACTACTTCGGACATGCGTGGACATTCTGGCACGACAAACATGCGCCTTCCGGTGACTATGAGGGCCGTCTCACCCTTCTGCAAGACGACATTATGACTGTAAAGCTCTTTTGGGAAGTCGTCAACTCCTTCCCATTGCAAAGGCTCGGCTTCAAGGACTCGGTGCACTTCTTCAAGAGAGGGGTGAAACCTGTCTGGGAAGATCCGAGGAATGTGAACGGTGGTTCGTGGACATTTCGGGTGCCAAAAGAAAAGACGGATCAGTTCTGGAAAGAGCTACTGGTCCTAGCTGTTGGGGAAGGGTTCTTTGATGTTGTCCAGAAAGGTAAGGAAGCTCTCTTCTCGTCGTCTCAGATGCGTTAAGACATGACTTCCGCAGGAGATGATATATGTGGTCTCTCACTATCCATGCGTTACAACGGCAACACCATCAGCATCTGGCATCGAGATGCCTCCAACGAAAAAAGTAAAGATGGCATACTCGCTGTTATACTCGACAAGCTTTCACCAGAATTGAAACCAACGCAACAAAGTCACATCTACTACAAGCAACACAGTACCCATCCCGGCTTCGACGAGGCGGTTGCCCAGACAAAAGAAGCGGAAAAAGCAAGAACCCCTTCGAGCTCGCTAGGTGGAGGCACAATACCAGAGGCCGAGGTCAAGAGTCCGGAGGGTAAGCGGGCCATGTGGAGGGATACACAGCGTTAAGACCCAAAAGCGTTGAATTGGTTGGACTTCTGTGAACATGTAACGATGGATTGTTCGGATGGCGTTGTCAACGGGCAGGATCTATTTGGGCATTTATGAGCACTGGCAGGCATTGTGGGAAATAGCGGCAGTGTAGGCATGACTTTTTAGAGATTTATGAATCGAATTCGCATTCACTTTGTGTTGGTGATCTTCGAATGTGTCAGGGTCCTTGTTCGGCCGAAGCGAGGAGGGCGGGGGAGATTGGCTTGGCTCTTTGCCTTATCCACCACGACCCACATCATACCACTGTTACTCATCTTTACATTGTATGGAGGCTTTGTATAGTAGGTAAGTCTTGAAAAGATTCTGTTCCTATACGCTGAAAGCGTTATTTCTTCGTTGTATAATGCGAGCGTTTCTCATATCTCATAACGGCAAAAGAACGACCCTCATTTCCCTCTTCGTCATATCTCAACCCCTTCCTACCCACCCATCCTCTCCCCCATCTCCTCAACACTAACACCAATACCCACCCCCTTCTCCTCCCCAACCACCGCAACCACCCTCTTCATCCTCTGCTCCTCCCTCTGCTTCTCCCTCACCTCCTTCGCAGCATTAATATTCCAATGACTCCTCAATATCGCGTCAAACAACTTCGCACTACTTATCCCCTCACAGCGCTCCTCAGCCGCAAACTGCCCGGTGATCGCGGATTCGAAGTCTTTGGTATACAAAGGCGCTACGGCTGGACGGAGCGTGTATACGATGCTGAATCTGAAGGGATCGTTATTACTTGCGGATACGGGTGCGCAGACTACGCGGTGGACGCCAGCTCGATAATTACCGCGCGAAAGGAAGGACAGTGTTTCGCCTCCTAGAAGGGTGGCAGTGAGGCCGCCGGAGCGGGTTCTAGAGCCGGATGGGAGGTAAGTGTCTTCTTCGATTGGGATCCAGGAATTGTTTGATACGTTTTGGACTTCTAGACCGGGTGAGTGACCGACTACGAGGGAGAGCAGGCCGAGGTCTTTGTGTTTTGCTGCGTTTATTGTTGGTCCCGGGCCTGTGGGACGGTCGTAGCGGAACATGCGGAGTTGGGTTGGGGTTTTGGTGTCTGTGAGTTTTGCGCAGGGTGTTACGAAGGGTGCGAAGACGTCGGGCTTTAGGGCCAGGATTAGGGCGATTGCGGAGATTGTCTTCTCCATGAAGGCGCCGGTGAGGTCCCATGCTTTCTTGAGATCATCGCGCAGGAGCTCCGGACAGTGAGTTGAGGTTCTAGTCGTCAGGATGGATTTCTCACTGGGGATTTTGGAGTAGCCTTCTTCGCTTGCTGCGGGGCCGGAGACTGCTTGGTAAGTTGTCTTTTGCGGCGAATCGGCTGGGAGATCGAAGAATTGATGGGACCTCGCGAAGAGGTTTTGGTATGCTTCTACCATTCCTGGGTGGTCTGCTAGAGATAGAGGGAGGTAGCCTTCTGATGCTAGGAAGCGGAGAGCTAGGTCATCGGCATTTGGGGGTGCTGCTGGGCCGCCCATTCTGATTTGTGTTTCTAGAAACCTTTGATTTTGGAGGACTAGGAAAGGTAATTGAAGGGTTCAGGTGTAGCGGAAACACCGGACTATAGGACCAAGGAGACAAATATGAAAGATTCTGGCGAGGACTTTTGCTAGGTCTTGTAGTGCGTTAGTCATCTTGGCCTGGAATGAAAGGAGGACTTTTGCGAGTGAGAGCGAATTGACAACGCACTTATATACGAACCACACTATTTATAGGATAAAATGATACTCACATCCATCATGGCTTGGTAGAGAGTGTGACTTTCCAATTGGAAGGAGGCAGAGGCAGTGTCGACAACAGTGACGTTACTGAGAGGGGCTGAGCTAACAAACTGCGCTACACCGGATGAGGAAAGGAAGCTCGTACCGTAGTTCCCCAGTGTCAGCTTTGGGTGTCGAAACGTAGTCATGCTCATTGCACCATCAAGAAATACAGGAAAGTAAAATCCGCCTCCAGCTTCCGGGGAAATCTTACCCGCCCTGTGAGAGTTCTAGGATAGCTTTTGCATGATATTATGAGCACTAGCATCTTTCAATTGAACAAACCGATACTCAGCCTTGCGTCGTCCGCTTGAGTGTTTACATCCGCACAGTCATCTCTCAACATTACATTCTTACAGCATCGTAATTTGCGTTCATCTAAGCCATGATCCGTGAATACCTTGGCCGGCGTCTTGGAGCCGCACTTCTCAGTCTGCTGACGTCCTGCTTCTTCACCAAAGAAGAACTCCAAGAGCACGCAGATTGGGCGAAGAAGCGCGAAGACTTCAAAGTATGGCAACAGCCAGATCTAAGGGAAACTTCTCCCCATGCTTTGTTTGAAGCTGATCCCAATGACCTCCTTTTTGGCAATGTCAAGGTCGAATTCAGCGATGAGGGCGCTGATGCGTTGTGGCAAAGTCTCGAGAGCTCTCAACGCAGAGTCTTTGTGATGAAAGCGGAGCGAAACCAGAGGTGGAATGCGAGGAAATTGGCGAAGTTTAATGGTCGCATACCGCTTGATCCGTCGATTGAGAAGATACCGGAGCGTGAGTTCAATGACATTGGGTTGGTCAGCAAGTCGAAGTGTCTTGGTCTTCAACGATGGAACAGGTATCGGCGTGATCACCACAAAGCATGTGGAGGGTCGAGTCTACCTGTACCAAAGAAGCCATTTCGCTTTCTCGAATTACCGCTTGAATTGCGGCAAGAGGTTTATAGATTGGTCCTAAGTCGAAAGAGACAGGTCTTTCAGTTTCCACCAGATGGCTCTGCAGCTACTACTAACGGCCCTGTGGACGTGAGAATCTTTGCTGTCAGTAGGGTGGTGTACGAAGAATCCATCCCTATCTTCTACCAGTCTAATACTTTCGCTATCAACGTCGACAATCTGCCTCTCTTCCTGCAGGAGAGCACTGGCAATATCTCACCAAGACCGACAGCGCTGCTTAGGACCGTACATATAGGACTGCTACTCATAAGGACCGACCCGATGTGGGACTGGGATTGTCCAATTGAAAATCACTTGACCGAACAGCTGAAGTTGGCACAGCTATGGTCAATGTTGGAGAGCTGCAGAAGACTAATTAGCGTGGAAATCACTATTTATGTCACTATGTCGGACAAGGCTACGCATGTCGTTCTTACTTCATGCGCCGAGATAGACTTCATATGCAAGCAATTGAAGACCGCGCGATACAACTACGATCTTGGTTGCGCGAACGAGGAGCAGGTACAGGTTGGTCGTCATAGCCAGTGGGATTGGAAGGAGGGATTGATTAAAGATGTCATGGGTGTCACTTGGAAGCACGCTCCTCCTATTCGTTTGGCCAATTGCTTTTGGGACCGAGATTGATGCGTTCTGTTATGACAAGATTCGTCCAATTTCTCAAGCTGATGTGGAATTTCTTTTTCGTAGTATTGCCGCAGCAGATTAGGGACCGGAAAGATAGCAGCTCTGACATTGGCTGTGAAACGAATTCCATGATACAGAAGGTAATATATACACTGTTTACGCTGTAGCCACCGCCTGCCTCTGCCCTCCTGACCATAAGCTAGAGAAAGGTCTAGACAACCAAGAACCTGGTTTACTCTCCTCTTTTGGTGTCTCCTCCTGTATCTGTGGCGGAGTGATCTCAGAACCCACCTTTTGTACAGGTCCAATAACCGGAAAAGCAGCCGTATACCGACTCTTCTTCAACCCATCATGTATTACCGCCTCCGGCCACGTCTCCGCATACTCCGCATCTAGCGGATTTGCCCACCTAACCATCACCCCCTGCACACCACCCCCCATCTCAATCGCCTTTGCAAAATCCCACACCCCTTTATCCTCAATCTTCTCCCTCCTCACCTTTTGCAGATGCTCGACCCTCACCCTCCTCTTCCTAGCAGCCGCTACCGCCTCCCCACTCGGCCCCTTCTCAGCCTGCAAGAGCACAGCCGCTAGATCCGCCACGCTGTTCGCTTTCTGGTCCATGAGCGCTTTCCCGCGGGCTTTTGTTTCCATAAGATTGCCTTTGTGTTTTCCCTCCTTCACGGTGATGATTTCGCGGGGATAGGAGAGTTCGTGGAGGCGACGAAATTCGCGTAGTTTGCGGTAGGCGGTAAGGCCTAGGTGGGGGTGGGGGAAGTAGACCATGCAGAAGGGGGTCCAGAGATCTTTGCGGAGGCGTGCGGGGACGGTCTTTTTACCGAGAAAGGGGAGCTGAGCTAGAGAGTCTTGGTTCTGGGGGATGATTAGATGTATGCAGCAGACTATGGTGCGGGGTGGAAGTACGTTTAGATGCCGCGTTAGGGAGTAGACGACTTGGTTTGTGCGGATGTTATTGTACATGAAGATGTACTGTCCATGATTGACTATTGGAACGTCGAGTTTGGGTAATCGAACACCTTTTGCGGTGGGTTTGTGGATGAGGAGGGAGTTGACTGGAAGATCTTTCGCGAGGTTGCCTTTTCGGACTATAGTTTTGCCAGTTTTGGCAAGAGTGGTAAGCTTGCCCATGAGGGCGTGGGCTTTTAAAGTGGCCTCGGATAGCTAGAATGGAAATCAAGTCAATGGGAACCGCTGTTTTTGGACAGGTCTCGAGATGGAGCTGTTTAAATATCGCGCGCGGAATGAAACCGCGCAGGAGCTCGTGTGAGCAGCCTACTCTGCTCTCATACATGTGTTGCTACGCCTACTCTAGGCTGAGCTGGCTCTGTGACATAGGGACCGGGATTCCGTTATACCAGTGGCTAACGAATGATGTCTTGCATTCATCACCTGCTAATTCCCTCATGCAAGCGGACCATTCACCATGTCCGCAAAACATGACACTAAACCCAACGACAATGGCATAAGCCCATTTGATGACATTGAAGGCCTGTCTAGAGAAAGACCCTGGCTACAACCATCTGTACAGGTTCCGCATCAGTTATGCTGAATAAAATGTCTGGCAAGAGCTTCAGCTGATCTGTCCTAGAACCGGAAGTTGAGACACCTCCAAGGCATCTCTGTCCGCAATCTAGCGCTTTCCCGACCACTCAACAGGACTTGGGGGAAGACAATTGATGATGAGTCCCTACCTCACGCGCTCAAAACTCCAGCCAAAGCTCTTGCCCAGCGCGAGAGCCACAAGCTCGAACACTCGAGGTCATCTAGTGACCTGAAGTCTCCACCAGCCAAAGTCAACGGCAGCCACAAGAAGCAAGAGTCAGAAAGCGATATTCCAGCGACATTCAGACCGCCAGCTGGCAAACTCAGGAGGAGGAGTACGCTCAACTGGTCTAATGCGTCTCCGAGGGTCCGGCAGACCAAATTGGAGGATGTTGCGAAGGAAAGAATGGCAAACACATGGTTCTCCTTGCACTGCAACGGGCTAAATGAGCCGATATACGTGAGCGAAATTGTGGAAAAGGCCATGAACCCTAGTTTCCGATTCTTCGATCTCAACGTCTACGGACCTCTGGTTACACGACTTGACGAATTAACGGTTAAATACTGGGCGAGGACGGAGACCATGCAGAACTACGTATTGCTCGTTGAACTTCAATTGTGTCTCCGTTCACTGCAATTCATTGGCAAATCTGTGCGTCCAATTCCCGAGAACGTATACATTTGCTAAAATCTGCAACAGCTCGAGAGCTTTCACCACCCTCTTCCTCCAAATTGCATACTTTTCCATCTTTCTGACGGTATATACACAAGCTTCACGGACCTCCCTATTGACAAAACCGTCCCTGCAGCGCCCAAATTGTCAAAGCAAACACAGACTCTCCAGCCTACATCCTCGTTCGACGCTTTAATGCGGCTTTCGAATCTTGATGATTGTATACAGGATGCTCTGTCTACACGGGAGAAGCTGGCTTCACAGATCACTGCCCTTCTTGAAGAGCAGAAGCAGTCTATAGACATCATCAACGCTGCATCACAGGCTGAGCAAAGCTTAACCTCAACCAATCGCTCCCTCTCGGCTTCACGAAGACTACTCAAGACAGCCGAAGCTCGGCGATCCGAGCTTCAGACCAGCATTAAGGCCCGCCGCGCTGCTATTGCGACAGGCAGCCTCGCTCAACAAAAAGCGCAATCTCATCTCTCATCCGCACAGACAAATCTCTCATCTCGGAGATCACTCCTGCAGACGACTAAATCAGAACTTTCTGGCCAAGTTCGCCGCATATGCGAAGATCTGTTGTGTATATACCCGATTGAGTCCTTCGATCAAAGACCTCTATCTTTCACCATTCGAGGTCTACACCTGCCGAATGCTACCTCTATGTCTTCCTCGGAGACTGACCCTGCAATCACCGCTGCTGCTCTTGGCCATGTCGCTCATATTGTATATTTGTTGTCTCTTTACCTCACGACTCCCATACCATATCCACCAACGCCACACGGCTCTACCTCAACTATCCTTGACCCAATCTCCTCCAACATGCCGTCTCTTGCGGCTCGAACCTTCCCACTGTACCAGAAAGGAGCGGTCGCGTATCGCTTCGAGTATGGCGTGTTTCTGATGAATTCAGATATTGAGTTGTTGATGAGCAGACAAGGGTCGAGAATGGTCGATCTCAGGCATACGCTTCCGAATCTAAAATACTTGTTGACTGTATTGACGACCGGCAAAGGCGAATTACCCGTCCGTAAAAGGACTGGACGGAATGCTCAGGGGACGTTAGAAGACACAAGGCCCAGCGACCATGCAGAGGTGGGTGAAAAGGCTTTGCATAGCAATGGAAAATTGCCAGAGATGAAGGCGATGCATGGCGAAGGTACGAACTTTTAATGTATTGCATAGATAACCGATTGTGTCGTCAATGATTGCCATTCTTAGTAGCAAGTAGAGAGCAGGCAAGCTATCGAAAGAAAAATGCAACCGTGATGTCCAAATATCGAAGGAGTCGGATCGTGTGGCTATTTTCAGGACCGCGACCTAGGTAGTCCTTGGAAGACACCGTTCCCGCGCCATAAAGGTGCTGCTCTGAATCGCAAATCCTGATGGATATATCACACATACGTCATGAGGAGGCTCAAACCAAACATTGACCGCGTACGGCTCACTAAAGGTGTCTTTGAAGCTGAAACAACCTAGACATAGCACCTTCTACTAAGAAAATGCGGCTTCTACATCGTCTCCTATAAGATATTACAAACAGCTTTGGACAACTTCTGCACATCTGGCCGAGACATTGCAATCCAGTTGGTTGAGATAGTTGCATTCCCCCTGTTATTCTTTGGGCAACTCATTGGCTCCCTGTTGATGGTCCAGAACTATCCAACAGCTATTCTGGTACAGGAGCAGGCCCAGTCCCCTCACATACGCGCTCTGGTTCCCAGGAACACCACTTCTGGTCCCGATCTTTGATCTTGCGAGCTTCTGGCAATAGCCAATTCCAAACATGTGGTTGAGGATTAGAGGTTCCTCGTCATTCCACTCACTCTCTTACCCCGGAACTTGGTTATAGCGTATACTCGAAGCCTACGTGTCCATACAGCCGGATCTTACAAGGCTAAAATGAACGTAAGCTATTGCAATCACGATTGCCAAATGTGCTATGTCGCGAGGGTGTGTTTGCTATCACCGCCGAGGAAGATGGTCAGATTTCCGGTACGTCTTGCTTGACGATATTCTGCATGATACAGCCAATGGACGTCTTCGTTACGAGACGCGAAGCAGACGGTGTCCCATGGCTTGAAGCTCCGACTGGGAATCTATATTTAAATCTCTACGCCTGGTCCAGGTACTAGGCAGAAGTGTCCTTCACGGCTTCATCCATCCCAGTTTAGTTCCTCGGCAGGCAATTCCGGCAACCACTCCGCAACGAGGTAGGACGCATGGCCCTGCACGTCTTCTTTCATTTGGAACTTGAACTAGTACTCGTCTTCTCGTGGGGGCAGCTTAAATAGGGTGTCAATGACATGTTCACGGTTTTGGTTGAAGGGTGTCCCTCAATTGCATATTTAGCTGGCATGGTATATCCCTTTGAATTTTCGTGTTCCTTACGAAGTCATGCACTCACCTAATGAAATGCTGAACAATCTGCGCTGCTGTAAGCCAGGGAACATCTTCATCAGGCGGAGTTTGCAGTCTAGCTGCTGCGGCGATTTTCAAATCAAAAGTCTTTCAATGCATTTGTTGCTCTTATCAAGCAGATTTGTCATCTGCTGTAAGCTGTCCACGTCCTCCTTGGCCCAATTTAATTCCCTTGAGGAACGTTATATTATGGACCTGCTATGCGGATTCTGCAGTAGTCCGCTGTCCCTCTGCTCAAACAACTGTCGCCCTCACACTACATATTGCAGCTACTCATGACAAGACAGAGCTCGGCTTGCTGGGAAACGGCTGAAGAATTAGTCGTGCTTGCTACATGTCGAACACTAGTGCGAATGATGTCGCCAGTACTAAGACTTCCGAGAACGTCCAGAGCCTCTCTTTCTTAACTCTGAAAACTCGCCTTAGGATAACTTGGATCATAGATGACTGGACTGTCAACGCTGGGGAACGCTATAGCTGAACGCGGCGATGCATTGTGGATAGGGAAGGTTGAGGCACAGAGGGCATATGGCAAAAAATGACTGACCACTGCATCAATTCAAGACAAATGCATCAGCCGAGGACGCAAAGTCATCGCACGTCAAGATCATGCATACGTTCAAGAAGGCCATACATGGTTTTGATATTCGTGAGAAACGGTACCTTAGTCCATATATTGATACATTGTGGCTCAAAAATTAGAGTTTCAACGACTTCCTTTGATCAACGGCCCCTTTCCTGCAATACCACATAGTCAGCCACAACGTCTGTCATGATGCGTCCTGTAAGCTTGTTCGGCGTGTTTAATGCTCCGCGGTGGCCTCAGCTGCGAGGACAGCGGAACGCCCTGGGCGCTGGGCGCTTTTCGGACATAAGATTGGCTCATCTCCCCGGCGGTCTGTGAAGATAAATTTCGGCACGCGACAAGCACGAGCAATGCCAGAGGTCTCCTGTAATCACTAGATAAAAGATTGTACAGTCAACTCTCCAAACGCCCCGGTCAATCGTACACGACACCCAGACATGCCTCGACCTCGGCGAAAATCAAGCGGCCTTGGAGCGGAGCTGAGAGGAGACACGGGGGTATCAGCACTCTCAACACTTGAGCCCACACCAACCTTCAATTCCCCTCCACTGACTCCGGTAAGCAGGCACTGATTGTTCCTCCAGTGATACCCATAGCTCAACTGACTAGACCTCCCCCCAGCGTAACTCCCAAACCAAACCCTTCCGCCCATTTTCCAAGCGACGGAAAGCAAAATCCCTCTTCAGACGGTGGAAAGCCTTCTCCTTCCGGCACACATGGATCAACCCCCTCATCATAATCATCGTCTTCCTCTCCGCCTACGGCATCAATCCGAGCCCCTCCAACCCTCTCCACCGCGCCATATTCCTCTCCTACCCGCTCCCCACCGATCACCCATTCATCCCCTATCACGCCCGCCATGACCCTGAGCGGCCCACGTTCTACGGAAAAGGGCCACACGATTTCGCATTCGTAGCGTTCTACATCGTTGTGCTTACGTTCACCCGTGAGTTTCTCATGCAGCGACTCATCCGGCCCATGGCGCTCTATTTCGGCATTCAGAGTCGCGCGAAGCAGAACCGGTTCATGGAGCAGGTGTATACGGCCATGTACTTTGCGGTTTTTGGGCCGCTGGGGCTGTACGTGATGAGTCGGACGCCGGTGTGGTATTTCAACACTGTGGGCATGTTTGAGGGATTTCCGCATAGGGCGCATGAGGGTTTGTTCAAGGCATACTACTTGCTACAGGCGAGCTACTGGGCGCAGCAGTTCATTGTGCTGTGTTTGCGGTTAGAAAAGCCGAGGAAGGATTTCAAGGAGTTGGTAGCACATCATATCGTGACGCTGGCGTTGATCGGGTTGAGCTACCGCTTCCATTTCACGTATATGGGTGTAGCGGTCTATATCACGCATGATATCAGCGACTTCTTCCTTGCGGTAAGCCATTTCCCCCTTAGCATGCTGCCTGACTGAGAGGGTATCCCAACTAATTTGGTGATCCAGATGTCCAAAACCCTCAACTACCTCAATTCCTCCCTCATATTCCCCTGGTTCACCATCTTCATCGGCATCTGGGTCTACCTCCGCCACTATATCAATCTCGTCGTCATCTACGCCACCCTCACTGACTTTCGAAGTGTTGGCCCTTTCGAGCTAGACTGGGATACCCAACAATACAAATGCTGGATCAGCCAGTACATCACATTCGCCCTGCTCGCAAGCTTGCAGAGTATCAACCTCTTCTGGTTATTCTTCATCATAAGAATAGCATATAACATCGTCTTCGCAAAAGTGGTAGCTGATGTACGGAGCGATGACGAAGATAGCGAGGTAGAGGCCGAGGAAAAGCAAGGCGAGGGGTACGAAGTTGGGATTTCAGGTAGTGAGAAAAAGGCGCTGGAAGGCCCGAAGATGAATGGCGTCAAGGCTGCGAACGGCAAGGCATCGGAACCGCATGATAGCTATGCTGATGCTGTCAAGGAGGGAAAGAAGGAAAGGTGAAAAGGGCTTGTTGTTGTGCATTCACTCTTCTTGGAGATATTTTCATATGGATTTATGGGCTTGGAGGGATTAGCGCTTCTTGGGGTATATACTCATGCTTTAATGTACAGTTGTTCTTGACGCTTCGCTATGACCCTTGTCTGGAGTTCATGTCTGTTCTTGTGATTTATATTTTGCATCCGCGACACGGCCTTGGGGAGAAAATGTACGTTGGATGGCTGTGCAGAGTGAATGAGTAGGTATATTTGCTGTTGTAGGGGATTTACGGCTTGGGTAGTGAGCTGTTGAGGGTAGCATGCTGGATATGTTAAAAGCATTGGTGGATTGGAAGCTCGGTGTTCGAGTGGATATGAAGGGTGTGACTATGGAAGAGAGGTGCATGAGATAGGGAAGGATTTGGGGAGACGGAGATCCACTAGTGCGGATTGGGAGAGAGGTGAGGCAGGAAAGTGGGAGGGACTTATTGAGTTCTGAATAGATATCTTCATTAGATGATTATTCGATCGAAGCTATATTTCCCCACCATCTTACTCTTTAACCGTCCAATATCCCTTGCACTCCGCTTTATCAGCTCACCGCCAGCGCCGACTTTGGCCATTGAGATTATCGGAGCGGGTTTCAGACCTAGTGGGAGTAGACTAGACTCTGCATCGTTCAGCGCGATTGTTGTGGGTTTTACAGGAAGGGTTGTGAGTTGGTTTTGATCGGGTCTCGATGGCGTTGTTGAGGAGTGAAGAGCGTCCTTCCCACAAAGAAGCATCTCGCCGAGTATGCCTTTCAAGTATGTGGCTTCTTCGATACCTTCTAGTGCTGCTGAGACTTCGGCTCGCATGTAGGATAGGGTATCTGCTGTTTCGCTGGCGTCGCTGGTTATGGATGTGCCCAGTATCCAGCCGCCTGTACCGATGCTGTCGATTGCGCAATTGAGAAGGTGGGCTATGTGGCAAAGCTGATTACTGTTCGGTGAACTTGGTTCATTTGCTTCCAAGCTGTCATCGTAAGGTGACAGCCAGCCATTTCTGGCAATCTCCATGCGAAGTGCATCGATTAGCAAGCGTAACTGTGCTGTGGATAGCTCTTCCTTGAGTGCTCGAGCGACCGAGGAAGACGAGCATGCGTATAATCTTCTTAGCGTTAGGCTGAGTATACGATGGTGTGATTCTTCGTTGGCAAAATCAGCAGATAGTGAGGATAGGTCCTTGGAAACTTCGTCATTGGTGAGCTGCATCCTATCGTCGCTAACGCCGCTGCTGCTAGCCACTTCTCCATTGGTAAGGAGTCTTCCACTTTCTGTGACCTCTAAGCGCTCAGTGCCCTTCACAATGATCGCTAGAACTTGAACAAGCTCCCTTGCGTTCAAAGGCGTGGTACTAGTTAGAACAGATGAGATTAGCTCTAGCGATACGTCCAACTCTGCAAGCGCACATATTAGGGCACTTTTCGAGAGCTTTGCAGGGAATGGCAAGGCCCCGTAGTGTTTCAGTGACCTCTCAATGTGATAAGTGGTGAGGAGGCCCCCTTCAATTAACCAGTTGCAGATCCTGCGTGGGAGGAAACGCATCACAATCTTTCTTGGAGCATCGGAGGACGCTTCCTGCCGCGTCGTCTTTTCTGGCTTGTCCACCGAGAACATCCTGCTAAGCAAATAGTAGACTTTTCGCAGGTCCACAGATGCGCTACTCGCTGACTGTAAATTTTCGTTGTGTCCTCTCTTGAGTTCTAATCCTAGTGCCGAAGCCGCGACCCTTTCAAAATCAGCTGCCTCAGACTGAGAAGAATACCGGTCTATCTCGGCTTTCTGAGCGCTCCAATCACGATTCGTAGCATGCGAAGGTAGATGACGCCCCAATTGCTTGATTTTGCCGTGTGATATGGCCCGGTCCGATGGTGTACCCTTCACCAACGAAGACCCACGGCCAAGGGCATTCATAAGCAGGCCATCTCGTTTTCTTTTTCGAGAGCCACCTGTGTGGAGTGTGGTCGTTGAAAGTTGAAATGCCAGGATCTTTCGCCCTTCGAGAGCGACGACAACATCTAACGGTGCGTAGTAAGAGAGAAGCGACAGACTTCCCCCTTTCATAGGCTGATTCTTCTGCTTTTCAGGCGTCTGCGAGATGCGCGACAATTCGCCGACCTTGGCCAGATTGCGTTCCGCCTGCAGCGAATAGTATGGCAGGTCGACTATCGAGACCGAATGCGGGGTGGCGTAGGCTAGTAGGTTGGGCGACAATTGCAAACATGAGGACATGGCCTCAGGCAAATCCTGGTTATGCTCCAGTCTGGGTATCGATCCGGTAAGATCGTATGCAATCATGGCCTCTTCAGAGTGTTGATACAACCTTCCATAGGAAGCATTAAACGTGAACTTGGAATGTTTCGATTGCAACTGAAAGGGTTCCGGTATGACTTGCGAAACCAGCTCCTGGAGATCGTGCCTTGCGAATCCAGAAAGTGTTTTCGTCCCTGCTTTGACGGCCTTGATGGCAAAGACCTTCAGCATCAAATTCCCATGCTCCACAGCACCCTCAACTGTCTTCGATCGGATGACGACAACCATTATATCAGCACCAACATGGCCGGAGTCTGTACTCAGTGTTGCGAGAATATCCTCCCTGCCCTTTAATATCGCCTTACGAGCCTGCTCAACACTCAAAACCGCCGCATATCCAATGTGGGTGCTTGCTACAACGTCACCGTTCGGAGAGCCCTTGTTGATACTTGTGCTCCATTCCTGAACTGCCAGATCCTTTGAATAGCAGACGACCATGCCGTCTTCATAAACAGCAAGGATCTTGTTTTCCGGCGTATCATCATCCCTGTCTTCAGGGACTTGGAAGGTGTCCAAGTGCACGACAGGATTCGATGTACCCCTCAAGCTGACTGACGTGGTTTTGATCGCTTCGCCTAGGCTGCTCTTTGCGCCGGAACGTTCAGAGAAGCAGACGAGCTGAGGCTTTGGCGAGGTCACAGAGCAGTATGTGAATCTTTGTGGCGCCTCGTCACCGTGTCTTCGGTATCGAATCGAGCATGGTGGACAAGTGAAGTTGGCTTGAGGTGAAATTGCATAAGAGGTCACTATCTTAGATGTTTGAACCTACAAGACCATTAGCTTATCTTGGCTATATTCACAGCATGCGAAAGGGCTACATCGTAGATATTGACGCCTTGGCGGTCAATCGCAAGAGTGATCTCAGATCTCTTTCTCTTCTTTGAGCCCGCAATCGTATAGACATCGGCCGCATGTACTTGTCCAGAGGTACCAGTGAGATCTTGTGGTATCTCAGCCAGTGCGTAGGGGGGTTGTATCATTTTGCTGCCAGGTTCGCAGCTCCGCGAGCAAGCGTACCAGTTTCGACACAATACAGAGGCATAGCTCCAAAAAGTTCGTGGTGCCAAGACCTGTCGGTTGAACTCCGGCTTAGTGATCTCCTGAACGCGTCAATTGGCACGCGATTCGAGTGGTGACGGAGAAGTCGACATCACTTCACGATAGTGAAGGCGTGACGGCTGGCTCTCGAGGACATGATATCGAGGTCTTTTTCAAAGATGACAATGAGCCCTGCGACCATCATTTGCTTACCGCACATAACAGAGTGTCTCTACTAAGCGTTGGTTGCGATCTAGAGTTCAATGGTGGAAGCACTCTTCACATATGGCGGTCGTTGTAAGCATGGGCAAGGACCACGGAGCGGCTGTACATCCCTTTTTCTTGCAAAAGAATAGTAGGCGTCTTTCTCGTCACTCTCAGCTTGGTCAAGGCTTACCTGTGCTGTAGGTACGCCCGGTGTCGAGATCGACTTTGACCAGAACGATGGCCGACGAAAACGCCAACGGACTACATCACCTAAGCCAGCACAAAGAAATCCTAGTGATGCTGCTACAGCAGCATGGGTAGATCAGCTTCAAGCTGCTGCATCTGGACAATCTGCCGCTATCGATGACGCTGACAAGTTTACAAACCCTCAGTGCGAGCAGGTTCGGCAATCCCAGGTCAGCGCAAGCGTTGATGCGACGAGAGGCAGAAGGCGAGGGGGCTCATCAACCGATCTAAGCCCCTTGATTGATGGAGATGGCACTGCTGAAAAGCAAAGCGGACAGCCTTCCATTACTGTTCCAGATCAGGTGACCGCAGTTACACCGCCGAAGAAAATGCTCAGAGTTCGTCCTGATGGCAAATTGGGTTCACCAAAGGCAAAAGACTCTGTTCAAGATACCAAAGCTAAGCGCGGCAGAAGGGCTACCAAAGCTGGGGCAGCTCCAACAAAATTGGTGGTTACAGTCAAGTACGGAATGGATGATGGATCGCGTACGTCTATAGGAAAGAAAATAGATAACATCTGCTCAGGCGTAGCTGTCATCACCGGTGTTCTAGGGGAAAGGCAAACTAAGCCAATGGAACCTCCAAAACCTACGCATCCATTCTTCCTCGGAGGGCCAGCCGTTGCCCCTTTACAGCACAGCAAGACAACAAGTAATGACCAAAAGAGACATGAGCTGGACGCTGGTCCTACAGCACAGCAAAAAAAGAATGTTAGTCCTAGGAAGGCTAGAGTCAACAGCAGGCCTGCAGACATTGCTGATAATCCTGTCGGTGGAATTACATTTGGGTGCAATGCTTTCGGTTCGGATCACGCACGAATATCTCGATTCCCTGGCGCAGTCGAGCCAATTTGGCCTCCTGCAGATATGATGCATGTAGGGCGTCCACAAATCTCACTGGCGAGGCCAGCAAGTCCGACGCAAGCTCGTGGAGCAACGAATGCTGTGCGTAAAATGAAGAGCGTCGAAATCCGCGTCCAGGAGGAAGAGGAAGTCCTGAAACCTTACGTTGACTTGGTCTGGATCTATCTTTTGGACAAACAAGTATCTCAGACATTTCAGTCGCGGCACGGGCGCGAATTTCGACGACCCTTGAGACGGCTCATGACTGGCCGAGAATTGCAGCAGGCCGTGCTTCCAAGATTGGGCTCAAGGTCAGCTTTGAAGCTGGCCGAAGATCCAGACGTGGATGAGCTTAGCAGCTCACGACCGTTTCAATCAGCTGCCCCCCCTGTGCTGCAGCATTTGTATGACCACATAGCAGTTTCGCTTACTGCATTCGACAAGTTTGAGTGCGAAACCCAGGATTGGACCCACAAATATACACCTAAAGCCACCGAGCACGTGTTACAGCAAAGTCAAGATGTGATCCTTCTAAGGAATTGGTTGAAAGGCTTAACAATTACGTCGGTCGAATGTCGGGAACATGGGAGATTGAGGACCAGGGATTCCTCGGTAGCCTCGGGAGGGCGTGGTGCTACCAAGAGGAAACGGAAAAGAGCAGAAGAGCTAGATGGTTTTGTGGTCTCAAGCGATGAGGAAGCAAGTCTAATGGATGAGGTCACCGATCCGGAAGACTTTCAATCCAGCAATTTCCTGCTGAAGAAGTCTGTCATTCGCTCTGGGCTTGCTACAGGAAGTCTAGGCAACAACGACCGAAGCAGTAATGCTGTAGTTATCAGCGGTCCTCACGGATGTGGGAAGTCTGCTGCAATCTATGCAGTGGCTCAAGAGCTCGGCTTTGAGATATTCGAGATCAACGCAGCTAGCCGACGAAGTGGTAGAGACATTCTAGACAAAGTGGGTGATATGACTCGGAATCACCTCGTGCGACAAGACCCAGATGATCAAGCGACCGTGGCAAAGGATGACAGCGAGGAACAGCAGCTAGTGAACGAGAAGTTGCAACGGGATCTCGAATCTGGGCGACAGGGAACTATGAATTCGTTCTTCAAGTCTACAGGAGGACCAAAGAAAAAGCCACCGACTAAGAGATCAAGTCCACGAAAGGGTATGCCGAAGTCGAATGAGCAGCCTAAGAAACCAAAAAGCCAGAAGCAGTCACTCATCCTTCTGGAAGAAGTCGATGTGCTGTTTGAAGAGGACAAAATGTTTTGGACGACTGTTCTTGATTTGTTGGCACAGTCTAAGCGACCTGTTATCATGACATGTTCTGACGAAAGCCTATTACCACTGCACGACATGGCTTTATACGCTATCTTCCGTTTTGGCCCGCCCGCGGAACAACTTGCCACAGATTACTTACTGCTCGTCGCTTGTAACGAAGGCCATCTGCTTCCACGAGACGCAGTATCGATGCTTTATAAAGCCAAAGGGTCCGATCTGCGCGCGTCCTTAGCTGAGCTGAACTTCTTTTGTCAAATGGCCATAGGTGATACCAAAGGAGGGCTGGAGTGGATGCTGATCAAATCAGCTGCGGACGGTCTTCAGAATCGAAATAGCGAGTCGATCCGTGTTGTCAGTGAAGGCACGTACCAGCGCGGCATGGGATGGCTGAGTGGGGAATCCAAACCTTTGCAATCAGAACATTCCTTGGTTCAGGAAACGGAACTTCTTTCAGAAGCCTGGAATGGTTGGAGAACTGATATTGGAGCTTCGGAAGGCTTTCTTGCGGTGCATGGGCCTACGTGCCTCGAAGAGACCTCGCCAAGACAGGCAGTGGAGGCGCTGTGTAACTTCGAGCAAGCCTGCGAAGCTCTTAGTGCGGCAGACGTTTTGCCATCCTGTGTCTCCCGAGGGTTCGATACGGTCAGTGGATAGTCTTGAGAGAGTACTCACCATGCTAACAATTTCAGATTCTGCTTGACACTGCCACGCCCGAGCTGACAGAGAATATGCGCCACAACTATATTGAAGGCTCAAACGTACTCCAAGCCGACCCGGTCATCGACCAGACTGGCCTGAGCGATTCATTGGCACTCACTCTCAGGACATGTGCGCGGCGAATCTCTCGCCGCAACTGTTCCAACGATGACCCCAACCCACTAATGGACCAAATGATATATAACATGATCCCGCAAACCGTCCAAGAAACCCTCCATCACAACCGCATGACCAAAGCCACAATCTCACCAGCATTCGACCCAATCGCGCGCTCTCAAAAACCTGTCCTCGGCATACCCAAAGGTCCCCAAATCTCCGCCTTCGATGGCCCCATCTCAGTAATTGCAGAAGACCTCGCCCCATATGCCCGCTCAATCGTCTCCTACGACCTACGACTAGAAGAGCAACGACGCCAGCTCAGCTCTCTCCTCTCGCACCCGCTAAACGACGGTAAACGAGCACGCACGACACGAGCCAGTCGTGCAGCGCTCGAAGGTGGCAATAAAGCTAATACGAGGAGGGAGAGGTGGTTCCCTAACACTACCAACTTTGGCGCGGTGCTGCAATCTGGAGGGAAGGATTGGCAGGACGTTCTTCTGAAGCGTGCTGAGGGTGAAGTGATTCAGGATGACGGATCTCGCGGATCTGAGGATGGAAGTGCGATGGACAGCGACGTCTGACGCGAGCTTTATCTTGATATGATCTCATCAGAGGGGGGAAAGGCGTCTTTGGCATTGCTTTGCATTGCATTTACCGGAGGTGGAATCTAGCATCTAGCATTACACAGCCTACATGCATTTTGGATCGCATATAGCACAGCACAGCACAGCCTACCACACCACATTCCATCGCACAAATAACGCTAAAAACTACCCTACCCTACCTTAACGCTCTCCTCTCCTCTCTTTTCTCTTCATTCCCTATCCCATCTCATCCCATCTCATCCCGCAAGTACCACCAAGAAACCAAACACTTCTACCTCCTCAACATTCCCCCTAAATACCCCAACCCTCCCTCCTGAACCTCCCGAAACCAGACCATTCGCACATCCTCCGCGCCACCTCCCCCATCTCAAATATTAGGTAAGAAAGCTAGCTAGCTAGCTATAACCGTGTAGAGCAATACGAGAACGCGCTATACCGCAGCTGACTTCTTTTGTTACGATACGCGCGATGAGCGCGTGGTGCGGGAATGGATAAGTGCGCAGGCGTGGACGATGGGCTGTGCGGTGAAGAGGGTGGTAGATTGGTAGAGGGGTTTTTTGTAGTTTGTTGGGTTTATGGGGGAGTGGGTTATGGTTTTGTGGGATGGGTGGGTGGGTGGAAGGGAAGGGAAGGTATGGTATGGTGTGGAGTAGTACGTTTCTGTCAATTGCATTTCGTTCCGTGCAATGCAGTACCGAAGCAAACCAGGCTATGCGAATTCACAGTACCCTTAAGTCCTATGCTCATCGAGTAGTCCCAGCAGTAAGTATCTAAAGGGAGCAGTTTAGATCAGATCCCAACTCGCCAACCCCCCGAACCCCATCGCCTTCCGTCCCTTCGCAATCCGATACTCATCCACACTCAGTCCGCGTCCACTCTGCCCATTAACCGTCTTAACCGTAAAAGCAGTGACACTCTGTCCTCGTGCTCCCAATTTCTGCGGCACGACATCCGCCCACCAGAAAAGGCCATTTGTTTCAAAAGGGATGAAATCGTCTTCTCGTCCGTCGATGCCGTGGATAGAGAGGATGAAGACGTAGGGTTTCCCCTGGCCGTTGCGGATGGGATCCCAGTGCTCGCAGATGCGGGAGAATTGAAAGCGGATTGTGGGGCCGGCGTGGGCGGAGGCGGAAGTGGGGAGCGTGCGGTATTTGGGGAGGAAGGAGGTTTCGGAGATGCCTTCTTCTTCGGCGACGCCGCTGTAGACTTGGAGGAGCTCGCCGCCTGTGTCGCCGACTATGTATTCTTCCCAGGTTGGTGGTCGGGGAATGTAGAATTGAGACTTGTTTTGTGGGAAGTGGCGGAGTCCAAAGTCCTCATTTGTCATGGTGAACATGCGCGGAGAGAAAGATGCCGTGTAGGGTTGACCTCTCCCAGCGATGTGGCCGGCGCCCCAGCATGGGTCGATGAGTTTCCAATACCCATTGTCTATTTTGACGGCATTCCACGCGTGCCCCGTGGACTCTGATGGTATGGGATCACCGGCCTGGAGGGTGGAGAAACCGAAGCCTTTGCCGTGGCCGACGACAACGACAGATTGGAGACCAGCTTTTGCGGCTAGGGCTGTGAAGAGACCCGCGTAGCCTTCGCAGACGGCGAGACCAGAGGCTAGGGTGGATGCGGGAGTGGAGGGTTGGATGTTGTTGGCGAAGAAATTAACGACGTCGTAGGCGATATTATGGTGAAGCCAGGTGAATATGGCGCGGGCTTGGTCTGTTGGGGATTGGAAGGGGGAGGTGAGTTGGGTGGCTAGCCAGTCTAGAGAAGGGACGTTTTGGCGTGGGAATTTGTCAGCGTGGGCATCTACGGCGGAGAAGTCTCGGCATAGGAGGCAGGATGATGCTGAGGCGGGTGCTTGAGGCTGAGGTTTTGGTTTCGTAGCGTGCAATTTCGATATGTCCGGTCTTGAGGCGAGGGGCACAGGGGGTGGAGCTCCGTTCTTGGCCGATGAAGGGGTGGGGGCTCTTCCGTTGACCCCATTCGTAGTATCATGGCCGTCAGCCTTGTTCATACCGAAGGAAAGAGCTGATCTCGCGGGCATTGGAGGTGGCTGCTCCGATATCTTGTGCCTTGGGGCTTCTGCTGAGGCTTGCCGCGTGGGTCTCCTTGGTGGCAGCGCTGGCATTGCAGGCGGAGGTGCCACTTCTACCCTGGCAACATGTGGCGTCGAATTCGTAGCCTTCGAATGTAGCCTTGCCTTCTCCGCCTCTCTGTATCCTGGGAAAGCTTTCGACTTCTCGATATCCTGAAATCTCTTCTCCGCGTCATCCTTCGTCCGCTTCGGGGGCAGTGGTGGTAACGTCGCAGGATCGAAAACGGGGGCTTTCACTCTGTTAGTGTTGTCGATGGAAGGCGTTCTCGACGTGTACGTTCTGGCAGTCCCATTTGACAAGGCAGACATCGACGAGATGTTCGAAAAGGTAGATGAGACGGACTCATTGGAAGCCTTTCTGCTCAACTGTTCAGATGGTCTTCTAGGGGGCAGAGCTGGGGACGGTTGAGAATATTGCTTTCTCGTAGGCACTCTAGGAGGTGGCGCCACTGCTGGTTTTGTAGGCTGCGTCAACTTTTGACCAGTTCGTATGATGTTTGTAGGTGGTGGCAGTACTCCGTCTCTTCTGGGGCCGTTGGGCTCATTGCCAATGCCATTGTTGGATATGCTGTTACTTCCCAAAGGTTGAACAATGGTAACGCTGGTAGACTGACTTCTCAGATATGTTGGGGGTTTCTCAGCTGGGCTTCCATCCGCGGTTACAGGAGCTCTGCCCACATGAGAGAGGTTGAGCGCGGCGATACGGGCCTGGACGGAGGATGTCTGGTTCTCAACAGACATGATGATATGTATGTAGCATAGGAAAGTCCTTGTCGGAGTCGATTGAGTAAGTCTTGTTACAAAGTGAAGAGGACTGAGCCTTTGCAGCTCAAGTATTTGGCTTGGCGCATCCTTCACGGTACTTTCGTGTTGGCGATCATGGAGGCTGTGCATGCATGACCCCTTTCATGCATCTTTATCCTGATGAACACGTCACAAAAGGCTGAAACGAATCAAGAGCGACTAGTTTGCTAGGTATTTGGATTGGATGATAATCATTATCTTGGAATCTGTTAATGAAGATGGCCCTCGTTCCATTGCTTCAGCATGCTATTATTGGCTGCTCCAATAAGCTCGCTTGGCCTACGCTATGCTAAGTATGAGGCTCCGGAGCTGCTTATAAACTTGGCTTACCTAAACAGGTCGATACAAAATCTTGTGCAAAAGATTTGGACGCTGTCTTTTGATGATACAATATGCTGGTGCTATTATAGTATTATTATGATACTTACCAAGCCTGCACTCGTTTTCTACTCATGTTGGCGGTGATTATGCCCAGTAGCACACACATGCGAGGTGCTGGTGGTTGCCAACGGCCCCGAGAATGGTCATGTAATCCAGATCAAGAATTTCGATATTTACTTTTGTCCCTTGCTATGTAAGAGCGAGTGCATACAGTGCTCCTAATCTCTTCTTCACAAACCCGTCCCCAATATCCAGCCTATTGTCATCCGAGACAGCCCATCAAAAGGACCACCATAAGTAACGCAAGCCACACCTCATGAGTCATGAAAATTCCGCCCTGGGAACAAATCCGAAATGAATATGGACATGTTAGTATCAACATTGAATAGAAGAAGAAGACTTTCAGGCTTTGCAAGAATGTACAAGAATGTGTCGTCGTCTGCATGCAGTTATAAACACTTTTCGTGTCTTAAAGTCGCGCTTTTTCGCTGCTGTAGATTTTACAGTTTTGGGGGTATCGTAATGACTGTACTGGTCGATCATGCTCGTAACGCCATGAGATCGTATGGTAAGTTTAGCTTCAACTCGAACATCGTGGTCGGTACTATTTACGTCGAATGCGGTATGGCTATTGAGGTCATCTCTTTTTCTCTAATGTGCGAGGCTTGAATCCGAAGTGATTGAGACATCTCTCGGGTGACTACTTGATTTTAGCAGACGTTCGTGACAAAGGAGTCAGGTGAAACTTACTCGGCCAGACAGATGCTCTATCAAACAGGCGGGCATGGAGGAGTAGTATTTTGCTTCCAAATCCGCCGTCATCCATGCCTGGACAGTTTTGAGTCGACATTGGTGCCATATCCATGGTCCCACTCTCGGCTAGCTTCATCTCGGCGCTGGCGAGGACGTCATTGATCTTCTCCAGAAGTTTGCAATCGTCTTCTTCTAGAAGCATGATTGCTGGAACTGCCGTATAGTCCAACACGTCTCTGCCAAGTATGCCTAGATACCGACCTACCCGCTGTTGTACAGTTGAGACCCATTCTGCAACTACTTGAGCACAGTCGAAAGCGCATAGCGCTGACTGGAGTGGCAGTTCCCGTGAACTGAAATCCGCAAAGGTGACACCGAGCTTATCAGACACTATGAGAGCGTTGACTGCGCAGAAGGCTGCTTTTCGCAGATGCCGTTCCCGTTTTGAGCATTGACCAGAGCTGGAAGGCTGCTCTGAATTGAAGTCTGTTGTTGTAGCGTTTTCCAACTTGATCTGCGTAGTATCTATGCCTGGAGAGCTACCAGTGGTACTGGTCGCAGCTACCGAGCTGCCACCGCTGGGGCTGGAGCTCGGAGAATGATCTGCATGTTGAACGATCTCAGCGCCGCGAGCTAGTTCATCGGCCATAGCGTCGAAGTCTCGCTTGAAGAAAGCTTCTTTCGATCGGCCGAGGTTGACAAACAATCGAACATACGCAAGGTCCAGATATGGAATGCAATCCGCAGAGAGACAGCTAGCACCAAAGGGGTTCGGTCTTTCCACACTATGTTCAGGATGGCTTGACCACGCTGCCTGCCATGCTCTCAGAGCTGGTTCGACATGAGCATGCATCGCTTCGGTTTCCTGGGTCGTCCACTGTCGGCCCATGTGTCGTTGCCGCGTTTCCCAGATGTAGTTATGCAGAGCGTTGATAAGAACGAGACAACCGAATGTGCTTGGCTTTATATCGCTTTCTGGAAGATTCTCAAACTTTAGGTTTGCTTCATCGAAAGGCTGTGAGTTGTGGTATTGCCTCAGTTGTGGCCGTTGACTAGCAGTCAGTAGAGAGCTTAATGCGGAAGCAAATGATATGGACCTCTGCTCTGCAATTACAAAACCCCCAAGGGAGCGCCATCCCTCAGCAGAGTCCACGGCCCATAGACTCTCATCACAAGGAAGATCAAGTCCTATTTCGGAATTCATCAATGCTGGTGCATGATTGTAGGCTGAGACACAAAGGCTTGACAATATGAAGACGGCATAAAGCGTTCTCTTGCGTTCCTCCCCAAGCCTCCAATGATACCATTGATTTTGAGCATCGAGGATGTTGTAAGACCCCGCACCGTTCCACTGTGAAGCGCGCATCTCATCCCCACCCATTTGTGTGTCTTCTTGCTTTAGGCGCTGAAAAGCTTCATGGCCGCTAAGATATTCTGGCAAGGGTTTTGCAAGGCCCGCAGCTCGAGACAGGTTGATCAAAGCAGCACAATGCGTGCTAGCGATGCCAGCAAGGGTTTTGTCACCAGAATTGTGACCATAGATGACGTTGAGCAGCATTGCTTGTACGAGCCACAAAGGTGTATTATGAACCGAGGCCTCCGTAGCAACGTGATTACCCTTCAAGGCTGCGGACATGTCTGCTTTGCGGCGCTCCTCCAGATACAGCTGTATCATTTTCTTCGCCATTTCGAATAGCTCCTTAGAAGCAGTAAAGTCATACTCATAGAGAGCCCCAATAGCCGTCATCGCAAGGATAAGAGAGCCTCCGCCTCCAGCTATGGCAGAATGACCATAAGTAAAATGACCACTGGACGCTCGCAGATTGCTGGTGAATGCTGGCGAGTCGAAGTTAAGTGACGGAATGTGTAGGAAAGGTAGATGAGGATGAAAATACTGTATGTATGCAGCTACGTAGCGCTGTAGGTCATAAGTACTTGGAAGAGGCACATTACTCATGCGCCGCGGCTTCGTCGGAAAACCTGGTGAGAGAGGCGAAGATGCCTGAGGCTGGGTGACCTTTAAAGAACCATACATAGATGGCTGAGAAAGCGTTGCAAGAAGAGCTTGCCGAGTGGCATCAGTGATGGAGTCCGTGGATGCTGATGTTACCGAGCTCTGACGATTGCTGCTGCTAATTGATGCGGCGGAGTTGCTAGGAGTTTCTGGTTTAGCAGTCATTGATGGGTGAAAATACTGAGTACCCATGCCAGGTAACATTGATAGTGGTGTCTGGGAGGTCAGAGGTGTTGGAGTGGCAAAATACTGATCGGTATTCACCATTTGGGCGCTCAAAGATTTTGGAGATAGTTGACTGGGCGGATACATTTCAAGAAACGTGGGTCCAGGTAGA
Organism: Stereocaulon alpinum; assembly: GCA_018257865.1. Taxonomy (NCBI): domain Eukaryota; kingdom Fungi; phylum Ascomycota; class Lecanoromycetes; order Lecanorales; family Stereocaulaceae; genus Stereocaulon; species Stereocaulon alpinum. The sequence continues at coordinate 329,869 of JAEUBA010000019.1, read as the reverse complement.
TCCATAGAGTACGGTGGCGCGAAGGAGGCTTGGGACATTGTGCCGTTTTGCCACGGTCCTGAACTGCTCAAAGGGTTGTTTGACCCATCAAGCATGACCTCGCTCATCGCACCAGGGCTGCCAGTGCTGATTGCGGACGGTGAGGACCCATCGATAGCCTGCTCGTTAAAGTTGTTGAATGTCATCTGATTCTCAAAGGTATTCAACCATCCAAAGTTCCCATCGCTATCCATTGTTGCATGGCCTTGGCGAACCCCAGCAAAGCCTTGGTGGTATGGTGATTGCGGGTCAAATGCACCCATATGCGGGGAGTCCGAGAAATGGAGCTCTGCCGGGTTCACCGTGTTCCCCAGCCAGAAGCTTTCCATATCCATCTCCCCTCCAAACCCTCCAAATGCAGGAGCGGTGCGTAGACTTGCACTAACATTGATGTTATGGTTCTTGGTCTCAAGCTTCGGCAACACGTGCGGCTTGCCATGATGCCTTGCCGCACTTGACATCCCTCGAGAATGATAGTTTGCAACGCCAGGAAGGCCACCCATGCCAGAATAAGTGCCCATACCAAGACCAACGCCTTCATGCCCAGAGACTGATGAATTTGCAGCCGCCAGCATCCCTAACGTCGTGTTGTCTACATGGCTTATAGTGTTGGCTCTTGGACGCATGGAACCATTTCCTGTGGTCCCAGAAGCATTGTTTGCAATTGAATTCTTACGGACTCGTGCAGAACCACCGGGAGCGGTGCTGCTTGTACTCTCTCGTCTCGCGCCCCTCTGCCGAGATGCCGGTAAAGCGGTCATGTGCAGCTTCTGCTGGTGCCGTAACAACAGGTCTCGTCTCGCAAAGCATCGTGTACATTCAGGGCATGCAAAGGGTTTCTCTTTTGTGTGTGACCGTTCGTGCCGCTTCAGATGCTCAAGACGTGCAAAGGATCGTGTACATGTGGCGCAGACGTGCGGCCTAGGCTTGTCTGTCTTTGGGGGCGGAAAGCTTGGGTTGATATTCTGAGGCCCGTTCAACGACTTAGCGTGTGGCCGAGCTAGTACTATGATCAGCATGAAATTGGGCGATTTCGGAACCATTGAGAGCTGAGAAGGACATTCGTCGAGGTCCACTTACCACCAGCATTTCCTGTGGTAGCACTGCTACTGTCAACGCCTATGGCGCTTCCAGAAGCACCTGCGTTTTTCGATGGATCTGTGATGTCAGCCTCACAAGCCGCCGTCATATCCGATAGCATTGTAACGACAGAACGGTACTGAGGAGTCGGTTGAATTGAGTCCTGAGAAGAAAAGAGAAGTTATGGCTTTTGCAGTCTACCGCCCGTCCAATTAAGGCCTTCGTGACCTTTCAAGAGACAGGAAGTATCATCAAATGTTTGTAGAACCAGGATTTGGACTCGAGCACGAGTAGTATATCGCATGGGTTGACTTGACCAATGACACAATCGCGATGGGCACTGCCATTGTGAGCAGATTAGCATGCGAATCAATTAAGAGAAACTCAAAGTAAAGGTTGAGTCTGAGTTGCTCACCCTATCGTTATAGATCCGTGCGGATAAACGTTGTCGTGCAGATGCAGCCAGCCGTCATCCAGCTTCCGACTTCGCAATGAACAGACAGACGGCACCAGGCTGCTCGAATGATCGCCCAGCGAATGGATCTTTGAGGTTATGATTCTAAGTGCTGTGCAGGTTGTGAGACTATACGAGACGCAGGCCTGGGTGCGAATCCTCGAGGTAGTTTAGTCCAACACGGCGAAGCGCTCGGCTGGGCGTCGATTCGAGTCTTCGCAGGGATAGAAAGATTTTAATTTGTATTCGTTCAGAAAGGTATGGGCGAAATTGATCTCGGCGGTTCAATCTAACTTTAACGGTGCCGTTGTTCCTTCTGTTGGTGGGGCGGCAGGGGGGGTCATGTATTGGATGTGTTGAAGGCGAGTGTGACGAGGATGCCAGGGGGGGGGGCTTGTGGTGCTTCCAATGCAGTGATCAAAGATCATGGGCTGGTTCGCGACGCAAAAACACTGCGCGACACTGTATGTACTGCGATCAATTGAGCCCAGTTTTGTGAGGTGTAGGGGTAGAGAAGGCGTTGGTAGTGAATACAATTCGACGTCACGGAGGCGGTTCTCTACCGCCCGGAAGTGATTGGTGGATGGAAGCAAAAGCCGAGCCTGGCTCTCGCGTGGAGATAGTATTGGCGTAAGATCGGCCGTCATGCGCATTGGCTAGATTTCACTGGCCGCAGGATTTGGGATGATGGGGTGTTCGGGCGTTGGGTGTGAGTGGTTCCTCTGGACTAGGTACGCCGACGCCAATACCAGGCCCAGCAATGGAAATTATTTGGCAATAACAGCAATGAGTTTTGGGAGTTTTGGGAGTTTTGGGGGGGGGGGGGGGGGGGGTTAACACCGTACAGCAGGAACACGCATCAATAGCGCCGTACCGTTGCGACCCTAGCCCGAGTTAGAGCCGCCTACAAAGCTGCAGATTCTGCAGTATCCTGGCACTCGAACGGTGTGAGAAACGCAGGAGTAAGTTACTTTTCATCTAAGAGGCAAGAATGGAAGCATGGATTATCCATTAAGCACACATGGGTGTTTTGTGCAGGAAGACTAGACCCCGGACGTACAAGGATCAGCTCGTGATCTGCTGAGTGAGTAGTCAAGGGTAGTCGAGGGCAATAATCAAGGATTCAAGGATTTACGGATTCAAGGATTGCGGGCCTCTGGTGGCGGACTAGCCTGAGCGACCATTGAAAAAAGCAGCGGCAGAGGCTGCCTATTTCGACCAACACGGGACTTTTACGCCAGAGCTCGGGAAAAGAGTTCACGAGACATCGATCAGCGCTGTTGACTTATGCAATTTCCACGCAAGCGATCTTCATCGCGATCGCAGCATGATTGCCCGACGACATCGCTCCGCCGACAATGCCTACATTCAAATAACTTATTCAAAATATTAGGTTCATCATACCACTTCGTCTCTGACTAACGATAGTTGATAGGTACATGAGTTTGGCAAAGTTTGGAGCGACCAGTCAACTTCAGGCTAATAACATCGCCGCTTGCCTTCCCTCAAAAGGTACTAACCTGATATGTCCGAAAACCCGGGGTAGCGGCATCTTCGAGAAAGGAAGACCGAAGACTCATGTCTTGCATCCGCAACCCGTCCATTGGCCGCCTGTCACTAGAAAGCATTCTACCTTTACTACTTCGCCCACAAACAAATTAACCTGTGCTTCGTCTCTACGCACCTACCCACTGCAATTTCAAGGTTACACACCGGGCCCGCTACTCTGGAAGTTAGCTCTATAGGGGACTTTCTCACTTGGCAGAATGTAGGCACTGAGTAAGAGCACCTTCAATTAGTGTTGCTTACGATGGAGTAAGCATATCTTACACAAGTCGTCCAGTCGGACGTCCGCCGGGAGGACACGCCACGCCATGTGTTGCCAGAAGACTATCGCATACATGGGTTAGGACAGTTCATGACTGTGTCAGAAGTAGGACGTCTTTCCGGCTGACGTGAGTAAATTGCAAGACACATGACCCAAGGCTGAGCCAAAGAAAATAAGGATTTAAATCCCCTAGCTCAAGTGGCCGACTTTAGCCACCCGTTCGACGACCCTGAACGGATCGCACGATGGACTTAGACTTTTAACTGGTCCATCCATTTATACTTTTCACAAGACCCTGGACCCCGTAACTAGCCAGCACTCTAGGCCTTGAGCCGAAGATCCACTCTTGACCTTCCTGCTTGTAACTATACAGCAACATGAATGGATGATGCTCCCGAGCACGACGAACATCAGTATGCCGTAACGTAACTTAAGTGGCCGACCAAGCGCCGATTGCGAAACGAAAAGTCTTGTGCATCTTGCATCTTTCGAGCAGCCTTCTCGAAGCAGACTAGTGACGTGTCAACCAGCACTTGCTCTCCCCACAGATCTACTTTTCCGATCAGGAGCGGCTCTGACCTTTCTTATAGGGCATCTCAAGCCACGACTAGGATCTTCTCGAGGTCAACCCGTCACGATATGCTTACTATCAAGTATGGTTGAAGGGTCCAAGCGGACCTTCTCCTTTGCGTCTGCTGATATTGCCCTGCGTTTAAAAGAAACCCACCTGGCAGGCGAGCATCGGCTACACACCACACAACAATGCGGTATTACTGTACTAGCGTCCGCTTTTCCAGTCAAAACATTTTTCAATATGAGATCGGCACGGCTTATATCCGTAGGCAAGTTCAACCATACTAGGTTTACAGCGACAAGTCTGCTGCACGGTGCTGTGCTGGGTGCACAGCAATGCATTGGTCTCTTCCAGCGCCCCACTACGCGTGCTTCTATCCCACTTCGCGCCAAATTGATTGAAGAACACAAGAGTTGCAGGTTTTCCGAGTGCACCCTAGCCCTAAGCCGAATTGATCCTTCATCCAGGGATTTGGCCGAGCAGCCGGGGACCGCGCTAAGGTACATTCAATTTCCAAACCCCAGACGAGGAGGACTACGGTACCTTAGAGGCTTAAACTACGGTGGGAAGTTTCTGGCTGTTCTTTTCTCTTTGGAATGCCATCATCTTGCAGAATCCCATAACGAGTAATAATTTCTGCATGGCAAGGTACGAGAATCCCATGATCTAGAACAAAGGCCAGATCTTGCACACTGAAGTCGCGTGCTCCAAAAGCCAATTTAAAACAACGAATTGAACGATACCTTAGCGCCTTCTGACGCCATCTTGCCGAGACTTGGCATTCGTATTTTTACCTATCAGAAACGTCTTTGCAAGGAGCAGCTACCTATGTGTCAAGTTCCTTTGGCGACCCCTGATCACCATCGAAAGTTGTCTGTAGTCGATTATACGTCTCTCTCTCATGCTTGGAATTCCTTCAGCTGTACTCCATAGGAGCGATAGGTAATAGTGGGTACAACAAATTCTTCCCAAAGTCTACAACCCCAACAACAAAGTCGGACCGATAGACTTAGGTTGCGGCGACCAATGACTCGAATCCATGTTCTTATATCATTACCACGGAGATTTGCACAGACATTCAGGTGGTACACCTCCCTCGTTACCATCGAGGAGCTTGTGCTACAGCTATACACCTCTGAAGAAAAGTCACGATTCAAAAGCATCCCATTGCACTCGTTCCTACCCCAAAAAAGAGCCTTTCGAAATGTTCACCGTCTTGCCCATACTATCCACGCAGTCCAAGAAAACCACCCATATCCGGTCCAATTCTCCTCCCATTGAATCGCATGCACCAAACAAACCTCCCAACCTCCCCCTTTCTACCCCCTCCACCATTCCCCCATCATCTTCTTCTTCTCCGCCGTCTTCATTCCACTCCCCACAAACTCTCTAGCCTCCCGTTCTTCTACTCCACCAACAACTTCCCACCCCTCATCATCATCTCGCCCTTCCCATCCCCCTTTCCACTGCCACCAACATCAAAACCCTTCCCCTCCTCCCCCCCAACCAGCACCTCATCCTCACTCTCCTCCCCAAAATAATAAGCCTTCTCCTCTTCCTCATCCTTCTCATCCTCCTTACGCTCATCCTCCCTCTCAACTTTTCCTCCCCCACCTTCTACAACACGGCCGCCATCTGAGTCTTTACCCCTCGTCGCTGGCTGACTGAAGTATCGTTCCCGCGGAAATATCCCCTTCTCCTCATCATTCGGCCTGAATGCTCGTCTGGCTGCTTCGTTGGGCGTTGGCCAGGAGAGGAGAATTTGGTAGTGCCAGACGAAGGGTGATTTCTCTACGCCTGGCTCCCTCGAATGTGTTAGTTTTGCGGCGATGCACCCTTATATTCCATCAGTGATGGGCTCTGGATTCGAACGTTGCGAGACTCTGTGTGTATGACTTACATCTCGTCCCGTTGTTGATGAATGTCTCTATCGTCTTTAGCTAATGGTAGAGAAGATGAAGATGAAGAAGCCCAGTGTCTTATCCAAGATATAATGAACGGAAGCAGAGATGAACGTATTAGGAGATATAACAACAAAGGAACGAAGTTTGAGGGTCTGAAACTCAGAATGTTGAAAACCGGACAGATTGAATGCAAGACTCATAGACCCTCTAACACTCATAATTCCATGCCCAACATTCCTCGCCATCAGCAGTCGTCACACACCACCACGCCTTTTGCCACTACAACAGATACACACGAAGATTTCATGGAAAAAAAATTAAGCAGACGCAATACCATTATCGAAACCACAACTACAGTACGCTCCTCATGCAAAAAATAAGTTGCTATACTCATGCATCGAACCAGCTTTAGCACATACGAAACTACCATACCCCCCTAACGCCCCCGCCCTCAATCTTCCCACTGTCCCTCTTCCAAAAACTCGCTGCCACTTTGCCGCTTCGTTTGCGCTGCTGCTGGCCTGTTTCGGGATCTGTGGTGGTGGTGAGTATGTGCTCTGTGAACATCGCTGATGAGGTTAAGAAGGAGGAGGAGGACGGGAAGGAGTTGGTGGATCTTCGATGGGATGTGCCTATGTCGTGGCGACGCGATAGTGCGGTATTGGGTATATATGCTTGTCTTTTGAAGCCGCGCTCTTGCGGTCTTGATAGCGTATTCTCGTTCTCGCCTGATGCTCTCCGAGACGCGTTTCGCACTGTCTGTTGATCGGGGATGTCGAAGGCTTCATTTCCGAGGTCATTAGCCGGACTGCGAGACTGGATGTGCATCCACTCCCCCCTTAAGTCCCCGTCGCCGTAGGGGTTTGGGGCGTGGACGGTTCGGCGGCGGATGTTTGGTTGTGGACGGTTAGGGAATCGAGCTTCGGTTTGGAGTTGAGCTTTTTGCGGGTCGTGGAGGGCGAGTGCCATTTCTGGCTCGTGGTCATGCTCGGAGTTGGAGGTGGAGTTGGACGATTTGTGGGGATGATGAGGGGGACGCGGACGGGGCTCTAGGGATGGTGTGGTGGAGTGTGGAACGTGCCTTCGGGAGTGAGGGTGGGAGATGTGGTGGGTGTCGTTGTTTCGGGGTCTGTGTGATCGATAGCGAGATGAATGTCCGTCGTTCTGGTTTGGGGCACGGTTGGATTCACGTTCGTGGTCGTTACTTGGATGGAAGGTGAGGTCCATCCCGAAGAGGCGTGGCATTTTGTCGGTGTTGTTCTTCTTTCAAGCAAGGAGACTGCTTCTAAATAACGGCCGGTGTCAAGATAGGGAATAGAAAACGCTTGATAGAGCGATAGATAGATTTCGATGGAGTTTTGAGGTCGAGAAGGATGAGGGTAGCAACATGGTGGTGCACCTAAGCTAAACGAAATATAGTGGAATGGCTGTTAAATGCATAAGATCGCGGCGATACATCGCCAGATGACCTTCGACAATAGAGACCCAGCTGCGCGTGTGAGCGACTCCTGACTGCTGAAGTCGATACACATATAGAGGCAAGGTCCAGGATCAGGAGATACTGTTGCACAAAGTACGTTAGCTGTGCAACTTGATGGTGAGTCTGCTGACCTTCATGATCCGGAAGAACACCAATACAAGCGCCCACAAATGTAGTCGTACAAAGAAGATGGGAACACAAGATAGGGGCAACCTCTAGCTGTAACGGGCGCAGTAGAGGTGGTGGTTGATACAGACGACAGTGGTACATGATAAACCTCGACAGATTTGAAATCAACCTCTAGAGGGAGGATTTGAATCAGAAAGACTCGGCTTACGCTCGGTCACTCTTATATATCGTGCTATGCTAAATGCCCTCCTCCAAAAAACCAAACTCCTTACCTGTCCAGGAAAATCTACTCAGACCTACACACATACCTTACCATACCAATCCACTCCATCCCCACCACCTACCTATCCCAAATCTCTCCCCAAGCCCACTCTCCAAATTCCATCTCCACGCCCGTTCCCAACCAGTCCTCGATCACATTCCAAACCTCGTACAGCTAGGGAAATCTCCTCCTCCGTCTCGACCCCGGATAATAAGGAGGCTCAGCAAGAAGCATCTCCGCCAACCGTCCCCTAGTAATCCCAGGAGGCAATCGCACATCAGCATTCCAAGCTCTCAACTCATCAGCATCAAAAAACGACACAGCGCGCCGACCTCGTTGCGAGGCCTCTTCGAATCGAGCCTGCCCGTGCGGTAATGGGCCTCCCTGCTGAGCACCCCAGTACCCCGGCGGCGCGAAATGTGCTCTGGGCACTGGCCCTGCGTTGCCACCACCAACGCGTCGTCCGTGTCGGCCTAGAGTAGTATGATTGCTAGCATCGCTACGGACACTAGCGTCTGCGGCGATCTGGCTTCCATGGACGCTTTCTTCGTCATGATTCGGTGCAGAAGCGTTGCTACGGACGCTTTGTGCGTCGTGTGGGTCTTGGTTCTGGCTGCTATGGCTTGCAGCTGCGGCCTGGCGGCTTCTCTGTGTGTTGTTGTTGCCTCTAAGGATGCCGTGGATGCTTCTTCTGTTTGTGGGATTTGCAGCCTGAGGTTCTTCCGCAGCCTGGCCCCCGGGCTCGCCGTCAGAGGAACTCTCGGATTCGTTTCCGTCCTCTGCTTGTCGCTCTGGAGGAGGGGGTCGTTGGCCTCCAAGTTGCTGGGGAAGTTGATTATGCTGAGCAGGGGCGGGTGCAAGATTTCCGTTTTGGGGTCCTCTGAAGCCGTCTTGCTCGTTGTTGAGACCAGGAGGGAGGCCGCGGGGTTGGGGTCGATGCCCGTTTCTGAACCTTTCGTGGACGATAGCGCGCTCGACTCGACCGCCACCTGGTGTCCTGATGTAGTCGTAACTGCCGCCGAGGAGAGGATCACGACTTGGTGGGCCACCTCTACTTTCTTTGACGCGTACGAAGGCTTTACCTTTCCAGCCGGCCATTATGACTGTGTATGGGTTTAGATGATGCTGTCTGTGAAAACGGGTATTCGAGATAGAACAAGGTTCGAGTGTAAGCAATAATTAGTCCAACTCTTAGGTCTTAACGACAAGGTTTGTTCAGAAGGTAGTTGAGACAGAGAATATGAGAAGGTTTCCTCAGAGGGTTTGCAGTATCAATATTTCAGCAAGTTGAAGAATATGGTAGATGTAAACAGGCACTTCTAGCTGATGACTATGGAAACAAAGAATGGCAACATGTCGGAAACATGAAAAGAACGCATGACCGCAAAATGTGTAGATTGCATGCTGTGATACTGTAATGACTGTGTGCAGGCCCGCTCGACATGGAACATGGGTGATTTTGACGGCCGATAGTGGCGCATAGCAGTCTTGTGATATCTAGAATATGTGGTACACTTAGTATCACCCTCAAAGTAATGGAGAAGTGTAACTGACCTTATTAAGGTGCTCAGCCATGTTCTTATGCCGGCAGTTCTGCTAAGCAGCTGTCGCCCTCATCCTATTGAAAGCGGTTCGAGCTACGATCTCGATCCATTCGGACGTTGCTGGGGTTTAGACTTGAGAAATCCTCTGGCCATGATTGGACATTGTTCGACATCTTGGCCGGTATGCTGTCCGCTTGTCCCTTTCCATTTCCTCTTCCACTCGGCGAACGGCCTCCTCCAAGCGGACCAGGATCACTTCGAACCTTCCTTGGTGCACGGCTCGGTCCCTTTGTGTCCCATTGACCTGCAGCCTTGCTCGGCATAGGTTTCGTCGAAAGGTCGCCGCTCCCGTTCTGGCACTGCCCTTCTTGTTTAACATTATCCTCTGATGTATTTGCAACTTGCGGCGTCTCTGTTGACTTCTTCCCCACAATCAGGGATCCGTGACTGTCAGGGATTGTTAGTGGGCATGACTCTTCGCTATATGCAGAGAGCGTGCGCCAGGCTGTGGCTGGAGCCGCATCTTGCGGTACTTTTCTCGCAGCATCTCCGACTGCGTTAGTATCATCCATGCCATGACATCGGCTTCTAGGTGGCAATGGCGCCCATGTCACTCTCCTCCAGCTCCCATCAGGGTTCAATAGGTCGTCAGCAGGCTCATATGGTCGATAGATATTCCCATCGCCATTTCGTGGAACCGAGTCTCGCAACGAGCACATATCATCTCTTTCCTCCTTACGTTCTTGGGCTGAATTTCGGCGATGGTGGGTCTTGCTACCGGAAGCACTTTCCTTCTCGGTACTATTGCGCTTATGTTTCGGAGTATCCCCATGCCTTCCAGTATTTTTCGTAGATACCACTTCAACATCGTTGCGATGATTTGTGAGAAATGGAAACCGATGGCGTGGGAAGTCTCCATGGCGGCGATAGTTCACGTAAACCATCTGTTTTCGGTCCTTGGAGGAGGAAGAATCGGAGCCTCTTGAGGGGTGGGGCATGATGTGGGAAGTGGAGAGGGGAGGGTATGGATATTGATGGTGTCTATACTTGTTGACTAGGGAGTGGACTGTTGTTGTGCAGTAAAAGATTGAACTCTTCGAGGTGTAATGGTAGAAGTCAGAAAGAATTTTTCAAGTTAGTATGAGCGAATAGCAGAGTGACCGTTGGTGCAGGCAACGTGTCGATCAACAGGCACTGTAATACCGATTGTCGGGCCTGCCACAAAATTTGATGAATCATGAAGTGATTACTCTCTAAAGCGTATGGAAGGAAGAGAGAGACACGGTGAGAGTCCGTTTATATACCGCTATACAGGGTTGTGGGCAAAAACGTTATCTTCATTCCCTGCATCGACGGAACCGGATTTGGCTTAGAAGTCTTGCTGCATACTCAATCAAAATTAGAGGGGGGCAGACTCGGCCAATCCAGATTCGTAAGGCTGCAGAGAAATTGTGTACTTAACTTCACTGATACGAAAGAGCTCTGTCAAACTTAGACTTGTTTCAAATGGAGTCCGGTAGAGCTACTACCATTAGCCAGCGTGCCATGCTTTGATTCAGTGCACAGCATTTGTTTGAGGCGAATATTGGAGACTTTCTAGACACTGATCGTTTTGAACACCCTGTCAAACATCATTGGTCAGCCAGTCTTGTCTCGAGCTTACGCACGTAGAGGCGACTCACCCAAATCCACCGCCCCCGGTCCCCATCACCACCCCAGGAATTTGCGGATGCCAGTGGCATTCTTTTACCATCTCCATATAGTGGACGAATAGCAGCTGAGGCGGCACGTCCTTGACATCAGCAGTGTCTCTACTCTCTTCGTCGTCCAGTTCTACTGCTAAATCCCACAAGGTAAGCGTATTATCGCCTGCTGCAACAGCTACGATACTATCGTCAGTAGGATGCCACTCGACGCTAGTGATCTGCTCCTTGTGAAAGTTAAATGCCGCTACGGGTTTTGGAGTCGGTGCTGCTGCCTCAGTTGAAGGTTTCCACTGTCTTAGATCCCAAACAGCCCATTGGCCATCGTCAGCCCCGGTAGCCAGAAGGAAGGCGTTCTGATGCGACCAAGACATAACGTTGACATCTGTATCACTGACTTGGATACTGATCTGCGGTTTTCGTGATTTTGATCGTACATCCCAGACTTTGACCGTACCATCGCTGCCGCAAGAGGCGAAAACATTGCGTTCATTGGGTGACCACTGGATATCTTCGACACTGCCTGCGTGACCTGTAAAGGGTCTCGTATCTGCAGTCCATTTCCCGCCATCCCCGCAAGTAGTGACGAAGATTTTGCCATCATTGTCGCCCGTCAGAAGCTTGCCTTGAGGAATGAGGGGCGACCAGTCGAGTGCATAGCCTTCTGTTCGGTGCATACGTAACGTAATTACAGGCCTTGATTGTGGTGGAGTTATGACTGTGCCTGGACTGTCGAACGATGCGAGATGGGGTGTGATGTTGTGGACTAGGACACTGGCGTCCTCCGTCATTGTAGCAGTATAGGTCGTGGGTGGTCTTGAAGAATCCAATGGTGGGGCTTGGAAAATCCGTATTCGGTTGGTGGTCGATTTCAGAGGTATCGATTTGGTTTCGAGTATCGGCTCAGCATTCTCCTCATCGTCATCGTCATCATCAGATTCCTCGTCTCTTTCTCGATCCATTCGACTCAATCCGCTAAGTTTCATGACCATAAGCTCATTTTCGTTTGCCTTTCTGCTCTCTGCTTGCGTTCCCGCAACGGCATACATTGAGGCTGGGTACGTCTTTCGCTTGTCTCCGAGGGAGTCTTTGATGATATCAAATGAGAGGCAGGGCCAGGTAGTGCTGAGCGTGTGAAGCATGTCGTATGCTGTCACATCAGGTGACAAAGTTTGTCCTTTTTCCAACTGATTGCGCCCAGGTATGAAGGTCTGCTGATCCACATCCATAGCATCTAAGCAAAGTCAACATTCTGAAAGGATTTAGGTGGTAGACGTGCGCACAGTGCTTCCGGCGTGCTCCACGTACCCCTTCGCTCTTCGGCCTGTCGCTCTTCATCTGGCCGACCATCTACGCCCGCCTCAAATATCTCATCCTCACTTTCATACTCGTCCTCGAACTCATCCTCAAAATCCACCTCTTCACCATTTGCTGTTTCAAGAGGTCGTTCACCACTCTTCAACGCCACTGTTCCGTTCTCAAGCTCCTCTCCAGATCTCTTCGACATAGTGTGGGTGCGCTGGGCTTCTGGCTACAGCAATGGTCCCTTGCGGTTCAGGAAAATATTCTGTGTGACTCGAGAGATTCTCCAAACTTTTCAGTGTTCGGTTGATATTCGGCGAAACTGCACCCCACTAAGCTTACTTGGGCTTTTAAGCGTTAGTTCTCGTCCAAGGTCCTTCTCGGTCAACGATTGGCTGGCGTACATTGACCTCCATGCTTTTCAGCGTTTCAATTGAATAATCGGTGAGAAGGCGTTCTTTTGGTCTTGAAGTATAGATCTCTCGCTTGTCACCGTCGCGTATGTAACGTTTACGCGCCTGACCATCGGAACTTCTTTTCTACTGCCATTCACTTGCATTACACTCCTAGCAGCATCACAACAACGGCCGCCTTGGCTGACAACTGAATACACACAACCCCAACTGACCCACAAAGGCCATTAAAGCCTGCATTGCATATTCATCTACCAGGTACTGGCCCTCCCAAGCGAATGCCGAGCACAGCTCTCTCCAACACCGCATGACCTCGGCCATGGATCCCCAATACCAGCAAGATCCAATGGCCTCCAACTTCAGCAGTAACAACTTCAAAGCCACCGACGACGAAGCCATGGGTGGCGTGGACGATAACATGAGCACAACACCCACAGGCGGTTACAACAATGGTTACCAAGAGTCTCCTCGGCGTCAATCAGTACAATCAGAAAACTATCCACCAACAGCCAATGGCTCTTTCTCACCAAACCCCGAGTCAGATCCGAATTCACGCTCAAATTCCGGGTACCAGCATCAACCGATCCAGCCTCAGCCCTACTCGAGACCTTCGTCGGGACTGTCAGGGTCAGGGGATCGGTACGGCTATTCTCAAACATATCAAGAGCAGAATCAGAGGCCTTCACATCAGGAGAGGGGTATGACTCAGAATAATGTTGTAATCAAGGTTGGGATGGTGGGGGATGCACAGATCGGGAAGACCAGCTTAATGGTCAAATACGTAGAAGGGAGTTGGGATGAGGACTACATCCAGACTCTGGGTATGCATATGAACGCTTATCCAGTGGTGAAAACTAGGTCGGACGGCTGATGTTTTTTAGGGGTCAACTTCATGGAGAAGACAATTTCCATACGAAACACAGAAATCACCTTCTCCATCTGGGATCTCGGCGGTCAACGCGAGTTCGTCAACATGCTGCCACTAGTCTGCAACGATGCAGTTGCTCTACTGTTTATGTTTGATCTCACCCGCAAGAGCACCCTCAACTCGATCAAAGAGTGGTATCGTCAGGGACGAGGCTTCAACAAGACAGCCATTCCTTTACTGATCGGCACTAAATATGACCACTTCATCAATTTCCCGAGGGAAGAACAAGAGGAGATCTCAACACAGGTAGACCAAACCCCACCGGAACGTATCCTTTGTGAGCATATACCTGACTACATTGCAGGCTCGGCGATTTGCAACAGCCATGCGCGCACCCTTGGTCTTCAGCAGTACAAGCCACAGCATCAACGTACAAAAGGTATGCAATCATCAAAATATACTAGCGCTACCGCTTATCTTACCTGTACTTCAGATCTTCAAGATCGTCCTCTCAAAAGCGTTTGACCTCAAATGCACCCTACCCGAGATCACAAATACCGGCGAGCCTCTTCTGATCTACCAATCAGTCGTCTAGCCTCTCAAACAGCCATGGCTAGACGATGGCATACGAACGCAAATGAAAGATGAGACATGGCTGATGCCTAGCATTTCCCCGTTTACACAATGCATACCCCGAGCAAGGAGCTGGAGGATAATAAATCCGGGTTTCCACTGATTTGCGCGCTGGCAGAAATGATACCAATAATCTTTGTACATTACTGCGAAAATGCTTTAGTGAGGCTAGAGATCCACACCAATGTTGAAAGCATAAGCTAGATGTGTAAGAACGCTCGCAGTGACTTCATGAAGCATGACATAAAACTATCGTCGCGGAGTAGGATCTTTCACGGAAGGATGATCTATGTTCTTGTTCTATCTGCTGTCTATCAAAGCGGCGGCAGGTTCTCCCTACATATCGGACACTGCAGTCTATACCGCATCCAGCCCTCCAAACACTGACTATGGAAAATATGCCTGCACGGCGTAACCATATACGCCCTCCTACTAAAGATAGTCGTGGCCGCAATCGCGGCATTTGATTCTCCACTAGACCCACCCGCAGGAACAACAGGCACCTCGATGTTCTCCGTACAAATAGCACAATCCCATACCTTCTTCCCTTTCTCCTTACTTTCTCCCGGCCTAGTCGTAGTAGGAGACGCAGGATCAGCCGTAGCCTGCGTAAAGCCAATTGGCATCGTAGCGCCGGATTCTTCATCCTCTTCACGAAGGATAGGATGATAGTCATAAGCCGGCGGCGCCCAGCCATTTGGAACGAAGAAGCGTGGACCTAGGATTTCCTGGCTAACGAGCGCCCAGAATTGGAGCCATACCCAGCCGATGAACACATAGGCGGCGTTCGTGTCGTTTTCGACAAAGAGGATGTTGTCAGGTACAGTGTAAACGTATACAATGGGCGCAAGACGAAGAATGCTTTCGCCAATGACGAACTCCCAGCGAAGCGCTTTGCGGCAATTCCGGATAACGTTGCGGTGGATTTGGGGTATCCAGAAGGAGAGGTAGATGAATGCTAAGGTATTAGAGTAGATGCTGCGTAGGGTGGTAGGCCACGTTGTAGCATGCAGCGATAGGAAGAGGATTCCTAGGAGGAGGAAGTAGAATTTGGAGTAGAGAGCGCTCATTTCGCGGCGGGCGCTGCCGAAAGTTGTCTGCGGAGTGGTTTGGGCAGCGGCGTTGTCTTCTGCTTCGGCGGCGTCAAGATCTTGGTCTGGCGTGATGATTATTGGGGTTGGTCCTGTGTCAGCTGGCCGGCGCGCAGTGACTGGTAAGGGGAGGGTGTCTGCTCCAGCAGCCGTGATGATAGGTACAGATGGTGGTGCAGGGGTAGTGCTGGCTGGAGCCGGTTGTGCTGCTGCTATCTCTGCGTTGCGTCGGTCCCTTTCTCGCTGCCTCTCCCTTTCCCTCTCCTGTCGTTCTGGAGCTTGAATGGTCCAAATGTCCATCAGGAACTTCATTCCGAGAAAGCTTACACACAGAAACGACAGGAATGCAGTCGTGATCAGAGGCAGGAAAGCCGCATCTACGAGGATACTGACAATCATGAAGCCCATACATGCGAAGCCATCGCCTAGAGCCATCACTGCGATCGTGTAGAAGCTGACTCGACTTCTCGTAGATGGCGTTGACGTGTCATTCATCTGCCGCATGAGAAGGAAAATCTGAGCACTGATAACGGCGGCGAAAGCAATTATACAGCGTCTGGCAATACGAATGTAGGCTTCTTGCTTTTGGCCATTCAGATGCAAACCCTGTTGAGGCGCGAAATCTGGAGGTCCTTTTGACTCGAGGACAAACCCACAATCAGGGGAGAAGATCAGGGCGGACATCCTTATAGCTGGGGCTGATGGCATTGAGGCACCAGTAGGGAAGCGTAGTTCCTGTTCCACTGCCGTGAGATCAATGCTCGTATCCTCCACAGGATACTGTTGGAGATATACGATGAACTCGCAGTGAGGGACTGGAAAAATTGACTCTGAGGGGTTGTTGGGTGAAGACGACCAGGGATGCGAGACACTGGTGAAGTCTGCTTCTTGACGATTGATCGTTGACATCAGGGTCTGGTTCAGAAGTTGTTGGGCTAGTGTAAAAGACCTTTCAGACAGAGTAAAGAACGGCAAGGCAAAGATGCCAGCGAATTTCTCTGAAGTCGTTGATAGCACAATACCTCCTTCCTGTGGATAATGCACTCCATACAGGGTCACCTCCCATCCATCACCACTCGATGTCTCATCTTGAATCGTAATTTGTGCCTTTACATCTCTGGCGAATGCAGCATCCGGCGGAGGATCCTCACTTGTCTTCTCGTCAATTTGGACCCGTAGCCCTCCTCCCTGCCCTGTGATATTCCGGTTGTAGTTTTTGGACGTATAGTAGACCCCAGACGCAAGTGCACTAAGATTTAACGACGGAGTCGCGATTCCAATTCCGAGTTGAGATCGCACCCACTTGCCATTGAATATGCCTGTCACATTCTGATACAAAGGTGTAGGATCTTCGAACGACTTCATCGAGGTCAAAGCATTCTGTACAAGTTTTTGCTGTGTAACTGCTTCAGGCTTCGGTCCGGTTGTGGCTTCGGATGTATTTGTGAGGCTTTCGGAAGATGCGAAGGTATCGAGACTCCTCTGTAGTTGATCCCTTGCTCTCTGTTGAACGTTTGGCAGCACGTCCCATGCGTAGCCATCACCCTGCCTTAGACCGGTCACGTTCAGCCATCGATTGTTTTTGGTATCGAACCCATCGTATGCAGAACTGTTGAGAACGTCCAAAGCATGCCTTTCATACTGTATTGAATAGTCTAACTCGCGTTGCTGTGAGAGAGATGGTGCCTGGGAATCTGGCGAGAGGAATAAGAAAAGCAGCAGGAAGACCACAAGGACCATGCGAGGAGATGAGTCCATCTAGACCCCCAAAACTCCATCGTCAGGCTATTCTATCACCCGAAGAAAATTCATGCGTCGTTACTCAAGGATTTGTACGTTGAAGCTGTCATCAGTATCAGCGCCGCCGGCGAAACCTCGGCCCGCCATCGAAGTCCGCAATTCTCTCTAGAATAGGCCTCTTGCAACTTGATCAATTTCATCCCCGGGCTTTTGTCCTCGCCCTTCCTCGAAACCTCTAATCAAGCTGGTGGGCGAGGTTCTTGCTAGCATGAAGTCCTCCTCTTCTCGTTCGCTCGCGCGGTTGTCCACGAGAGCTGCGGGCGCAATTGTCAAAAGGTCCCCTAAAGCCATCAGACCATTTGCTACCGTTACCGACCCAGCACCAAAGGTAGCTCGATAACCCATGCAGCTCTGGCTCGGAGCAATATTGACAAAACTTAGGACCCTACCGAGTTCGATCAAGTCTCCACCCTACCAAATGGCGTCCGCGTGGCCACCGAAGCGCTTCCAGGACCTTTCTCAGGCGTGGGTGTATATGTTGATGCTGGTTCACGGTATGAAAGTAAAGATCTAGAGGGTGTGAGCCACATAATAGACCGGCTGGCTTTCAAGTCTACGGGTTCGAGGACGTCAGATCAAATGCTCGAAGCTCTCGAGAGCCTCGGCGGCAACATACAATGCGCATCATCAAGAGAGTCGCTCATGTACCAGTCGGCGACCTTCAACAGCGCAGTCCCTACGACTTTAGGCCTTCTTGCTGAAACTATCCGAGATCCTCTGATTACGGATCTCGAGGTTCAACAGCAGCTTGAAACGGCCGAATACGAGATTAGGGAAATCTGGTCAAAGCCTGAGCTGATTCTACCTGAGCTAGTCAATATGGCTGCATACAAAGGGAACACATTGGGAAACCCTCTGCTCTGCCCAGAAGAGCGCCTACAATTCATCGACCGAAACGTGGTAGAGAAGTATCGAAATACATTCTTCCATCCGGAGAGGTTGGTGGTCGCATTCGTCGGCGTTCCACATGAAGAAGCCTTGAAGTTAACAGAAAGATACTTCGGCGATATGAAGAAACAGCAAGGACCCAGTCTCTCACAATACGGCTCGGAGACGACGGTATCGGATACCTCCTCTCATGGCCAGGTCTCCGCCTCTTCGTCCACTACTTCGTTATCATCGGCATATTCAGCTCTCCCGTCCTCTTCACCTTCGCCACCACAAACATCGAGATTGGCTTCGCATATACCCTTTCTTAAGAATATCTCGACGTCAGCATCTGCGCAAGCGTCTGTATCTTCCTTGGATCTGTCATCTTCGCAATCGACTCCTTTCAGCCTTAACATGCCATCACACTACACTGGTGGTTTTCTCTCACTACCTCCATTACCGCCACCAGTAAACCCAGCGCTTCCAGATCTCACCTACATCCAGCTCGCCTTCGAGGCTCTTCCAATCTCCTCGCCAGACATCTACGCTCTCGCAACTCTTCAAACCCTGCTAGGCGGTGGAGGCTCTTTCAGCGCCGGCGGTCCAGGCAAGGGCATGTACTCGCGACTTTACACCAATGTACTGAACCAACACGGCTGGGTGGAATCCTGTGCGGCTTTTAACCATTCTTACACAGACTCGGGCCTTTTCGGTATTAGCGCAAGCTGCAATCCCATACGAGCAGGGCAGATGTTAGACGTTATGTGCCGCGAGCTTCAAAACTTGACGCTAGAAAGTGGTTTCTCGTCTTTGCAAACAGTGGAAGTCAACCGTGCAAAGAATCAGCTGAGAAGCGCCCTCCTCATGAATTTAGAAAGCCGCATGGTTGAGTTAGAAGACCTTGGGCGGCAAGTTCAGGTTCATGGTCGAAAGTATGGGGTGAAAGAAATGTGCAACAAGATTGAAGCTCTGACTGTCAAGGACCTAAGGAGAGTCGCCAAGCTAGTTTTCGGTGGCAATATACTAAATGTTGGCAAGGGGAGCGGTGCCCCCACTGTGGTGCTGCAGGAGGGTTCAACGGCAAATGGTCAAGTCGACCTCGGCTGGGAAAAGATAGAAGAGAAGATAGCCCGGTGGAAATTGGGAAGGCGGTAATGGACATCCCTGTATTATAAAGTGTAGATTCTAAGCCATTCAACTTCTCACTCACTTTCTGTTACTCCTACTTCTCCCAATCTCCTCTCCAATATGCCCACTTTCACGTCGGCTATTTACAATAGCAAAGTCAAGGCGTGCGCTTGCGCCAATTCTACATGCACAATCATTATACCTTCCGCGCTTGAAAGCTTGTGTCTTCATCATAGCCATAATTCAGAAGCTGGGTTCCACGATTATGCAGATAGGCGTAGAACGTCTAGGGCTGGGAGGTAGCTTCCGGACCGTTAGATTTACAGCAATCATGCCAGGCCATCTCCCGTGCATGTCGTGACGGCGGAGCCAGTTTTTGGATCGGAGCAATCATGTCATGGCCTCGATGAAGCCTCTCTGACTTGTCGTCTTACCTGAGTGACTCGGAGCTATTCACTTTGATCACCAGCTCAGCGCCATTACTTCCAACAAAGTTTCTAACGTCCTGTTGATGGACGAGTTTGACCTCAAAACCTTCTTTGCAGAGTGGATGGGAAGGCATAGCTACATCTGGTGGGAAACATATCTAGAGAAGCAGGAGATAGCGGCGAAAATGCAGGCCCAATGCAGATGGGCCTGCGTGAAGAACCCTGGATCTCATCCACGTGCATCACTGACGCAGCTTGCTGCGTTTTAGGAACCCGACTTCAAGCTCGTTCCTCTTCCGGATACGACCCTTCAGAACGAGGGCGTGAATTGGAGATTAAACTATACAGCGCTTAGGCCAACGCTGGAGAAGCTGTCGAAAGCCAGCTGGTCTGTTGATCGTGAAGGAGAATAAGGGAGCTATACGAGTCCCATGCTGGGATCCGTACAATGGACAATCGTAAAGCTCAGCTTCGATATATACCTCGAGAAGAGCAAGGTCTACAACTGTGTCGCATTAGTATCGTGGCGGAAATTTTGTCTTCGCGAGGTCACATTGGTTTGGTAGATGAGAAGCACGCCACTGCCGAAAATTTATGTCTTTCCTTTATGGGCCGTGGTGTCTAGTTACAGAGGACCGAGGTATGCACCGTATGCTGACCTTTCCCCTACTATTGTCGAACCTCTGACCCAGTTATACGAGCTGAATCAACTAACGTGGTTACGAGAGTCACCCGCCAGGACTAGGCGAGACGAAGGATCCTTCTGTACACGTATCGACCCACCATCGCCCCACTGTGATAATTGGCTCGCTTTTAGTCCGTTTTGTCTGCATACACACTGTCGCCCACAACGCCCGAATTACGCAGGTTAAGTCTCGCGTTGTGAGATATCAATCAAAGGCGTTGCGTAGGCGTGTCCGAAATCATGCCCATGTTACTCCTCTTCCCAAACGACGATGAATAGCTTCAAAACGCAACGATATCATTGACATCGGGATGTCTTTCTACACTCGCCAACCAGGCAAGAGTCTATATACGGTACTAACAGCGATCCTGGTTTGCATTAAATATCCAATCTTACTCTTTTGTTTTATTCCCAAATGTCTCCGCTAACACCCGAGCTGGACCTACTGTCAGCCGTGGGGCACTGAGCTCCTCAAGCTGATCTTCAGCTTCTCGAGCACGATTCAATACTGCCCACCTCGTTCTCTAGACCCGGCTCCGAGAAAGAACGCTTTGTCAAGATTATGCCGGCAAGCAAAAATTTATACAGCGGGGTGCTTGAGGATGCCGAGGTTCAACCAACATTGACTGGTGGAGTCTGGCATCTGAAGCTCTTCGACGCTCGAGACGACAGTCAAAAGAAGACCATTCTCCATTCCCACGGAGGTGCCTACGTATCAGGAGATTGCCGGGACGCCAACACCGCATTTGGAGCAGGTACGCTCACCAAAAGCACGTCTACCATGTTCTTCTGTCCTCAATATCGACTCAGCTCTGCCCTTAAGGAACCTTCCCAGCCGCTCTACAAGATGCTGTGACGGCGTATCAGTACCTACTTAGCCTGGGAATTCCAGCAACTAATATCATTGTATCTGGAGACTTCGCCAGCAGTCACATCGTCATCGCAATACTAAGATGCTTCCATGACAACGAAGATGCCCTCCCGTTGCCATCAGTTGCCCTATTTTGGAGTCCGTGGGTGGACCTTGAGACCGATCCCAAATCTTTCGACCAGAACCAAAAATTTAAGACTGATTTCGTCACATCGGCAATCATGACTGGGGAGATCGAAAGCTTCAAACCCTCCTTCATGCGCATATCTAACCCATACCTAACTCCTCGTGATAGCCCTTTCCCAACTCCCGTACCTATATTCGTGCAGCTTGGTGGCGGTGAGGTTCTCTATGACGTTGGAGCAAAACTCGTGGAGAATATGAACAAGGTGCAAGGAAACGAGGTGGAACTATATGAGTCACAGCACGCTCCGCACGCTATCCTTCTTTGTGGAGATATTTTGGGGTTTCAGAAGGAAGCAATTGCAGCTGCCAATGCTGCCGAGCGGTTTTTGAAGGCTCAGGGGGTGTCAGCTTCGTCGTGAACAAGAAGATACGTATTATAGCTTTCTTAATCGTTACGGCCATACTATAGTTAAACTGGCGTTGTGATGTAAAACTAACAGCTTTAAATGAAGCGCGACTCATCTCAAACAGCCCGCACCAGGGAAAGTTGGTAAGATGGACGCTGGGAAGGTGGCATCAAGTATACCTGTAGAGAATGTGGATCCCAAGACATTTCAACTTCTACCACGAATATTAGACCACTGGTCTTACCTTTCAACACTCGTGGAGTCAGCGAACGGTTAAGTGGCAGCATGGCAGTATTTTCCAGAAATCGTCCTGATAGGTAATAGTTAATAGGCTGGATCGTACGGAGTTGCTACCAACAGTCCTAGAAGCTTTCAACGCCGCAAGCTGCGCTACTTCTGGTAAAGCTTGGCAGGTGATCTTTCTGATCGACAATGAGCCGTACCTCACCATACCACGACTAGCAAGTCTCTCCGCGCCCAGCACCAACCATTAATAGGTATCCATACCACCGTGCCATCGAGTGGTGATCCCTTGCTGTTTACCCCGGTTCATCCTCCAACCAATGTTGCCTGAGCGTTAGCCAGAAATGCCTTATGCAACTCTTCGAGCAATAAGCTGAGGTGTTGTCTTCGTATCTACTGCAGTCAGCACACCTTTAGGGGGAGTAACTACCCGAGAATAACCGTTGATTCTCTGAATCCAATTCACTCGAGGACACTGACATATCTATCAACAACATAGTCTCAGTAGATGGTTACTGTATACATACAATTCCATCGTTCACTTTCCAACGCCAAGATGCTCACGCGACGCCCCCTTCGTCAGTGGCAAGCGGGCAGTGAGCCATGGTGCCGGAAGGTCAGTTGGTGGGGTACCATGCCGCTATAAGGTACCTTAGGATCAAGCTACGGTACCCCGCATGCACTAGAGCCTCGTGCCGCACAAAGACATGGGATTGTTAGTGGGAGTGAAGTACCAATTGCGAATGGCATCCAATGAGTGACGGTGAAATGGATGATTTGCATGTGACCTCGGAACCTTCAGGCTTGTTGATCGGCTCTTCATTCCGAGATTCACTACTGTTGGAGCTCGAGGCGTGCTTTTACGTGACATCGGATGTATATGAGACCTTCGCTTCCACTTCATCTCTTTCCTTTTTCCATGTTGTACATTGCGACTGACCTCTCGTTTCGCATGGTCAACGACTGAACAAATAGTCAATAACGAATAGCAACTCTCTCAAATCTTCAAAATGCCAGTCGGCAACGTCTACGTGATCGCGGCCATCGCCATCATTGGCGGAGGTCTGTTTGGGTAGGCCATCTATTGTGTTCAACGTCTATACTCAAGAAAAAGCTTTTAACAAGTCATTTAGTTTCGATATATCTTCTATGTCGGCTATCCTGGGTACTCCCCAGTACAAATGTTACTTCAACCAGGGTCCTCCTACCACAGACCCAAGCAAGTGCACAGGGCCCAGGGCCGATGTCCAAGGTGGTATCACTGCTTCCATGGCCGGAGGATCATGGCTCGCTGCCTTGTGCTCCGGCTTCATCTCTGATATCTTCGGTCGTAAGAAGGCCATCATGATCGGTGCAGTCATCTGGTGAGTTTCCAAACACCCAGATCTTCCCAAAGCCTGTAAAACTAAACAATGATAGGGTTATTGGCTCGATCATCGTCTCTGCTTCTCAGAATATCGGCATGCTCATCGTAGGCCGTATCATTAACGGTTTCTGTGTGGGCATCTGTTCTGCCCAAGTCCCAGTCTACATCTCCGAATTAGCACCTCCCAGCAAGCGCGGTCGCCTAGTTGGAGCTCAGCAATGGGCTATCACCTGGGGTATTTTAATCATGTTCTACATCTCCTATGGCTGCTCCTTCATCAACGGCCCAGCCGCATTCCGTGTCCCGTGGGCTCTCCAAATGATCCCAGCAATTCTCCTCTTCCTGGGAATGGTGTTCCTCCCCGAGTCACCCCGTTGGCTCGCCCGCAAGGACCGCTGGGAAGATTGCCATGCCGTTCTCACCCTTGTGCACGGCAAAGGTGACCCAAACAGCCCCTTCGTAGCAAAGGAACTTCAAGACATTAAAGACATGTGCGAGTTCGAGCGCAGCAACGCAGATGCATCGTTCCTCGAGCTCTTCAAGCCAAACATGATCAACCGAACCCACATCGGCGTCTTCACCCAAATCTGGTCCCAGCTAACAGGCATGAACGTCATGAGTAAGCCCACTCCATCCCCCACAACCCCATCCTCACACCCCACTAACCCCACCCCCTCAGTGTACTACATAACCTACGTCTTCGCCATGGCCGGCCTAACAGGCAACAACCTCCTCGTCTCCAGCTCTATCCAATACGTAATAAACGTAGTAATGACGATCCCCGCCCTCCTCTACGTCGACCGCTGGGGCCGCCGTCCAACCCTCCTAATCGGCGCCCTCTGCATGATGACCTGGATGTTCGCAAACGGCGGCCTCCTAAAATCCTACGGCCACTACGCCGGTCCCAAAGGCGTAAACAACACCCCCGAAGCCAGCTGGAGCATCTCCGGCAAACCCTCAAAAGCAGTCATCGCCTGCTCGTACCTCTTTGTCGCTTCCTACGCCCCTACGTGGGGTCCCGTATCCTGGATCTACCCCCCAGAACTCTACCCGCTCCGCGTCCGCGGCAAAGCAGTCGCTTTATCAACCTCCGCAAACTGGGCCTTCAACTTCGCGCTCGGCTACTTCGTCCCCCCAGCCTTCGTAAACATAAAATGGGAAACCTACATCCTCTTCGGCGTCTTCCTCTTCGCCATGTTCGTACACGTATACTTCGCTTTCCCAGAAACAGCTGGCAAAACGCTCGAAGAAGTAGAAAGCATGTTCACAGACCCACTTGGACCGAAATATATCGGGACACTACCGTGGAAAACACACACCGTTACTCAAAAAGCCTTCTTACTCGAACGTGGCGAGATGGATGAGGAGAAAGCTCGAAAATTCGGTCACGAGGAGGACGCGGAGAGGAGTGGGAGTGAGAGGGGGGAGAAGAGTGCGAATCAGGGTGTTTGAGAATATCAGCCTCCTAACTTAATTCTGCTTGGTTCCTTCTCATGCTCTTCCCCCTTCCTTTTAATACATCTCGCTATCTTCCCTAACAACACATGGCGCCGTTCTCGATGTACACACCTACTGGGAAAATCCCCCTGCGCGGGCTTTATCATCTATCCGTCTTCCTTCCTTCCTACCTCTCTTTCTCTCCCGCTTCCATTCATATCCGCTACCTTGCGAAATGGGCTTGAAGGGAGGAATTCGTATAGGATCCATCTGCCTCGTGCCCGACGAAAGGCCCTGGGTAGCTTTGGGAAAAAATAAAAGCTATGCAAAGTGATGGGTTGAGTTGACCAGGTCTTTTTGTTCATGTTTGTGCTAGAGCGTTGCCTTGAGGGTTTGGATTTGCGGGCTAAGATGGCACTTTTCGCGTCGTGGATTAGGAAGCTGGGGGGGGTTTTTTTGAATGGCTGAGAGGAGAATGTTGTTGGTGTGAGGAGAGGATGGAGGTTGTATGGTGATTGGGATAGAGTGAGAGAATGGAAGAGACATTGCGTGGTGTTCGTTCAGTGGTATCTGCCCAAAAACTCCAACCCCCCCTCTGCTCTGCGTGCGAACACGCTGGCTAGAGGAAATCCCACCCATTTCCCATGTCTAAGTAACCCCAATTTCCCAGATCCCAATATCCATTATATAGCCCATCCGTCCGTTGTAGTAAGAATGCTACCAGCAGCTCTATATCGTACATCCCAAGTGTATGTATGTATCAAAAACTCTAGATCCCAATACGCCCGATATCGTCATGAAGTGCTTAGATATCCAGCGAATCCAGTTTCCAAATATCAATATCCCTCACCACCTCAAACGGCCTCTTCCTAACCTTCCTCTTCCAAACCGCCTTCACCCCCTCCTTCTCAACCGGCGCTCTCTCGCCAATCTCAAAGATCAAATCCTCAGCTCCGATTTCGATGAATTTCAACGCACTCCACTGCTGGTTAACCGTCTCCTCTGCAATCTTCTTTTCATGCATACCCTGCTCTTCCAGTTCGCGCATCTGATTCACAAACGTCGGGTCGTCTGGGGAACTTAGTAATCTCAGGCAAGTGAGATTTGAGAGGAAGGGCACGAGTAGGCGGAGCTGTTTGAAGGTGGAGAAATCGGCGCCCATGCCGAGTTGTTCTAGATTCGGGCATTGATGGACAACAAGGGCGATGTCGTCGTCCGTGAGGCGCCATTGCGGGAGGAGAAGGAGATGTTTGAGAGTCCGGCCGTGGTGTTTGGTTATGGTTTCTAGGTATTCGTCCTTTAGGGCCATGGCGTTGTTGTTTTCTGTGCTGGTCGGGGAAGCGGTGCTAGAGGGTGGGGAGTGGGGGAGGGGTATTGTGCTGTTGCAGTGGTCTTTGCCGCGACGGGGTTGGAGGTGGGGGCCGATTAGGTAGAGTCTTTCCAGGCTGTTGATGTGGGCGAGCACTTCGCATTGTTGGCGCGACACTTTGTCCACACGCATCATTTTGAGCTGGGTAGGTATGTGGTCGTCAGGTTTTCTCCAGCCATCGTCCATGAAGACTGTGCCACCGTCGTCTCCGAGCCCGGACATACTGTTTAGAACTGTCACTTCTTGGAGGGCAGATTGTTCAAAGACACAACAGTTCCTGCAATCTATTTGCGTGTAGAGGTTCACCAATGCTATGCTGCGTAAACACAAGGGTGTATGTAATTTTCCGAAATAGGCGGCTGAGTGAATGCTGGGCTCGCGGGCTTCGCGCATGCGTGGGCTCCAATGAAGTTTTAGGTCTTTGAGATTCTTTGCGCCAGCGAGGAGTCCGGAAATATCATCAACGTAGCAGAGCGGATCTATCTCGGTGATTTTGAGAGCGTGGAGGCTAGGTATTGGTGGGGCAATAGTAATGGGTCGAGGATGTCGATTTGAAGGGAATTGGATGGTGAGTTTTGTTAACGTCAACTTTTGTGCGAGACCCTGCCATAACGTCGGCAGCATCTTGGTGTTCAGATCCCAGCTAGGGTGTGTCAGCGTCCAGTATCCGGAGAGACCTAAGCATACGTCCATACCTGAAGCTATCCAGCACAACCATCTTCTCCACCGCCACTCTCACAAGTATATTTAGCATCATACTCTCATCCGGCACCCTACCCACCCTCGAATGTTCGAGCACATCGTGTTCTTTCCACTGCCCGGTAACCTCAAAGTCCCTCACATATCCAGCTACATTCCTCGACACCAAGCCATTCAGCCCCATCAAGAATGGGCTCGCCATGCCACATCCCTGCGCCCGGCCTTCGCGGCCACAATATTTGATGCTGTCGTAGGATCGCAACGAGACATTGATATAGAGCTGGGGTAGTGTCATGTAGTGGAAGACGCGGCAGGTTCGTAGCATTCGGGAAAGGTCGGCGGAGCTGTCAAGCTGGGTTTATTGTGAATGACTGATTGATAGACAATTCATTCATAGACTCACGTAAGATATAATGAGACCAATAAGGTTCAATGGCAGAGGAAGAGCTGAAGAGCCGGTCTCCTGCGTGTGTGGACGGACGTTGCGGTCGAACATGTTGACCATCATGCGTGGGTCTGCCATGCTGGGAGGTTGGAGGCGAGTGCTGGCGTCAGAGAAGGCTTCAAGGAGGTTTGAACAAGAGGTATATGCTGCACATTGGCAGCTCGACCATTTCACATTGGCGAACGTTGACACTGCATTTGTAACTGGTGGACTTTCTGGTATCAGCCTAACGCCAAGACAAAGTTTGTCCTATCTTTACAGACACATTATACCTTAAAAAGGACTAGCTCGTGACTGGAATGATACATCATACATTATCTTAGGTGTCTTGACAGCTAGGGTAGCTTATCATGAATTGTTGACGTTGTCAAAGGCATACTATTACACCGTGAGCTGCCCTTGAAATGTCTTAAGAGGTCATCGACCCAGGTCTGGGTGTGTTCTTTATCAATACCCCAGCGCCACGCTTAAAGCAAGCACGGTACCCCATTGCCATATACATTCGCAATTTCTCCGAATCTGCATACGATAGCATTATTCGTTAAGTTGCGCTAACCTTGTCCGAAGCGTCCTGAGTCCTGTATATTCAAACAGTGTGGTTTGCGCCCCACTGAACTTCCAGGCTCAGCTGGCATAAGAGGTGACTGCGTTACCTTTTGACCACCTCTTGCTACAACTAAATCTTCCCCTGGCGAGGGGAATTGCATGTGAGAATTGCTGGAACAAAGATCGGGATCTGCATGATCAGATGAGGGACTGACTGAATGAGAATGTTGAATTGCATTGAGTACAGCATCCGGTGGTCGATCCATATCTCTTATAGCGGTAGTACCAGAGGAAGTCGATTGGTATCGATTTGTAGAAAGCCCCGCATCATCCTCACTCCCAGAGTCCTCGTAGTCTTCAGTCGAGGATCTTCTTCTGCAAGGCGGTGCAGGGATCACTATTGGAGGCCTATCGACTTCTGCTGCTTTTGGCGTCTTCCTCAAGTGCATTCTCTCGAGCAGGGTAGCATGGTATGAAGTCTCACCACGAGTAGCAGCAGGGCCTTGGCCATGCTGGGCAAGTGCCCGTACAACTTCCGGAGGTGGTGTCTCACGCTGTCGCCGGAAAGGATTTGGCACCCGTTGTAGACCATCCATTAACTGCTTTCGCCTAGAAGTACCCTCAGGGGTTTCCACTTCAGTCGGCGAGCATTCGGCTATCTGAGCAGACGGCTGTTGCTGTTGAGCATGCCTTTCCATATCTCCTTCAATCTCTTCTCGTATAGGCGGAGTCGGCCCGCTGATTGGGTGATTGCGGACCATGTAAACAGTACTTCCGGCGCTGGCGGTGTCTGCTCTACTTACTGGCGAGGCAATTGGAGGAGGCGGCAGCAGGAGAAGGAGATTCTTTTTTGTGCGGACGTTGCCCATTGCAGGCGATCCTTGGTTTTCGGCCAAGTGGCTTCCTGATCCTGGCTTAGTATGGGATGCCTGGCGCTGCAGCTGACGTCCTGTTCCAAATCGCCGTGCCCGTGCCTTCATATTGATCCAGCCGGTACTTCTGCCGCCACTGGAGCTACCACTGGTCCTGCGCTCATAAGGTTTCCGTCGTGAGCTTGGCCAGCTGACGTTAGAAGAAGGAGTAGCGTCAAGCATTTCATCACCATCAAAGATCTCGCGGCCTAGTATACCGTCTTTTTTCTCATCTCGCTCCAAAGCCTCTATTCGCTCAACCCATTCCCACACCACCACGCTCGCCGCCGCAGCCCCAACCCATCGAACATAGCTGCCCCAGCCTGCAACATCAGGTTTCGAAAGGTCCAGAACGAAGAAGACAACAGGTATCAGCACGGCCGTAAGGGAGAGGAGGGCAACTAATGGCATGTTGCGCATGTGAGGATGGTAGAATGCAAAACGCCGCTTCTGCAGCGCATAATAAACAATGAAGCCTCCGTAGCAAAGATTGAGAGTAAGTGCGAAGAGATAATTCATAGCTGGAATAGCATTCAAGAATCTCTTCGGACGATTCGTTGACCCTTCGACGAGGAAGTGATTGAGTATGCTGAAAATAAGCTCGAGCATGATAAGAGCAAACGCGATCCATTTGATCATGAGCTTCTCCTTATGCCTTGGAAAGAGCCGGATAAGTGTCTGTGCTTGTGCAAGCCAGAGAAAAGTCTCGGATATAGTCCTCACAATACGTACTTCCAACCCACTCACGACGTTATCCGTTAATTCGATCGCATCTTGGTACCCAGCATCGTACTGTCGATGGGCCCATGTAAAAGTGTCTGCCGTAACGATGGTCAGGGAAACAGCAACTGTCAAAGCAGCCAGCTTTTGTAGCCAGGGTCTACTTCCAATTCCGATGACAGAGTTGCTCCCGTAGGCTCCGCTGATCATGCCTCTTTGACCGAGAAAGCCGCCTCCACCCCCTGGACCTCCTATGAAGAATGTCCTAGGAGTGATGAAGAGTATGATGACAAGCATGTAGCTAACAATTGTGGCTGCGGCGATTGCGTAGATCTGTGGGTTTGTTGAAGAGTAAAAGGGGTCTTGGGAATTGAGCACGGAGAGATCGACGCCGGGCTGGAGAGGATCGATGGGTGCAGGGACTGAGGTACCAGGGCATAGGGGCTGGAAAGCAGCATCTTGAGTGAGAGTAACGATGGTACCCCGTCCAATATTGATCTCACCCCCAGAAGGAAGTCTGAAGGGCGTGCAGGTATGGGGCAAGGAGTCGCTTGCGGTGGTAGGGTCTGCCCATATCTGCCGGGCGAGTAAGAATGCTGGAGCCGGCAACGTGGTAAGTGTTGTCGGGGTGGGGATGATATTTAGAGCTGTCATGGCGGGCAATGTCTTCTGTTCCTCGACTTCCTCTCCATCTTCACGCCCTACATGCGGAGAGGTGGGGAGGATGTGCGTTTCGCTGAGCAGAAAAGACGATTCGAGAACACAGCAGCGGTGTTAAACGCTGGACGCAAACCTGCGTACGAAGATCGAGTCAAAGGGGCCAAGTTCCTGCCCATGAGATTGGAGAGTGGAAGACGGGGAAAGGGAGGTGGGTTGACATGTGAGATGGGGCTAAATATCTCAGCCCTATCCTCCACGCCCTCAATTAACAGTAGACTCTTCCATACACGTCCTATAAACGTTGAAGCTTTAAGATCTTTGGTCACGCTTCTTCCAGGAGAACGTCATCCCAAGTAGATCAGTACAGAATGACAATTACGCGTCAGGTTGTCGGCTCTACGAAGCATGTCGGCCGAGTATCAGCATGGCTGTGGAGCTCGGGTGCGGTTGGCCGAGATGAAAGACCACAGATCAGTTGTATTGAATACATCATATTACATGAGATCTGGCGACACATACTTCCATATGATGTATCGCATGAGTACTGTACCTACCAATTCGGACGAAATCGCTTGCAGCAACTACATCACCTTACCATACTTCGTCAAATGCTATTCATCCACGACTTCGTGCGTATGCCTATGCAAAGATGACCCTAAAGTCAAATTCATAGATAGATCAACGGTTGGCAGCTCCGCCATGTGTATCTTTAAGCTGCCATATGGTCTGAGAACCACATCGGTCATATTCCCTGTGCAATTCCGATTCGTAGTGCCATTGGCCAGAGCTGGTAAGGGTGCCGGTAAGCCATTGTACAGTGGCCACGCAATCTGGCATCCTTTGCCTGTGATATAAGTTGGTGGAGCGCCGTAGTCGAATAAGGGATTAGGCAATGCCGTCTCATTCATGTTATTGCTTGTCGTGTGAAAAACCAGGGTTGTAGGGTCGATGGCTATGTTCCATGGTGTGGTGTTTGTGAAGGCGAAATCATGGACTTGGACTGGCAAATTAGGTTTGCTAGTATCGTAAGGACTCGGGTCACCATCTGCATAAGAGAAATTGTACAGATCAGCATCAAGGGTAGTGACGGTTTGTCCAACATCTAGAGCGTATAAGAGCGAACCATGGTAGACAGACACGGTTGAATTCGCCCTCGGGACAACTTGAACA
This sequence comes from Stereocaulon alpinum, assembly GCA_018257865.1. NCBI lineage: Eukaryota > Fungi > Ascomycota > Lecanoromycetes > Lecanorales > Stereocaulaceae > Stereocaulon > Stereocaulon alpinum. The sequence continues at coordinate 298,684 of JAEUBA010000019.1, read as the reverse complement.
GTGGCTCCGAGTGTATAGGTCAACTTGTTGTTACCAGCCGGCAGGGGAACTGGCGTCATGCCGGTTTGAGGGTCCGGTGTCAGTGGGTACTCCGCGCCGTTGTCGTTGATACGGAGGGACGAGCTGGTGCGGACATACCAAGAAGGGACGCGGAGATGGAGAGTGAATGGGCTAGATGATGTGATGTTGTAGTGCAATATAGAGCTGAAGGGATAATTCGTATTGCAAGCAACGGTGATAGAAACGTTTGAAAGTGTGGTAGTAGTAACTTGAGATGGCCCGAGGAGAGCATGACCTATGCCGTCTTCCCCAACTCTGACAAAAGAGGCGGAGAGAAATTTAGGTAGGCCTTGTGGCATGTTGACTGTGCAACACGGATAATTGGGTTCTGCGTTTCGTCAGTGTCGCCACCTCAGTTCGAGAGATCGAAATTTACCTAAGCCATAGATGATGCCCCATTCTCCAACGTTCCAGAAAGGATTGGGAGATGACAAGTGCTCTGAATAGGGTTCGCTGGCTAGATTCAGATATTGGCGAGCCCAGTGATCACTAGTAATGCTGACTGGCAGAGCATTGAAAGCCGCAAGTTCACATCGATCGCCAAAGTAATTGTCACCCAAGGTCTGGTAAAGATAGGACATCGAGTACATCGTCTCTACCGTAGTACAGAGCTCAGCGCCTCTATTTGCGTTGAGACCAGATTCTCTTTCATCTCCAATCACACTTCCGGCTGGATCTCCGTGGTAGGTGAACGTCCAATTGACTCCATTGCGATTGTTGGCCAGGAGAGACTCATTGGCGGTAAACCGATAGATGGTAGCTCCAGCTTTGAGTCCCTGGGCAGCATTAACGCCATGGGTGAATGGGAATAGAGGCGATGCCCCATCCTTGATAGGAGGCTGAACTGTGTCAAGATCGGCGAATATGAAGGTCCCCTCGGTCCAGTATTCTGACCAGTCGTAGCTGCGAGACTGAAGCAGATACATAGTCTCCAGAAGAACCTCTTGGTTACCTTCAGGATAGTTCTCGTAGAGCCATTGCAAAGAAATGAGCATATCTGGATACCTGACCCTCCCCCAAATTTGGGTGAACCCGATGTCTTCAACTAACATTGAATACATCAGATCGACAAAGGTTTGCATTGCAGGGATGATATTGGTAGCGCGACTTGGATCTGCCTCAACAAGCTGAATGAGTCCAAGGAATAGGGGAAAGCGGCCCCAAAGGTCTCTGCTTGCAACCTCGGTCTCTGGGCCAAGCCAGCCATCACTTTGTTGGTGTTCGATAATGTAATCAGAAGCATCTTTGACTTGAAGAATCAAGCGGCTGTCATTAAGACCATAAGCCAGTGGTACAAGTCCGTTGAACCAGTAGGGTAGTCCTTCATTTAGGACAGAGTATTCCGAATACCCTTCTAACCAAACGGAGTCGTGTACAATATGATAAAAGTCATACTGGTGACCAGCCAGGCCATTAGACATAAGGGTTAGCTGGTCAGCTAGCCATCCCAGAGGTGTGATGGAGCCAAGTGGAAGTGGCTGGAAGGTGAAGGGTACCACTATGCTATTCAGTCATAATCAGGAGTAGAGACTTGAAGCCACCTACGTGAAACATTAGGACTGAACGTTGTGTCATTGAGGACAGACTGGCCTGGAGATAGGCTTGATGTGGCTGGTTCGAACAACTCCTGAGCAGCATGAAGGAGTGGGAAGTCAAGACCCAGCCGTGACATATATGACGAGTCCAAAGGAATGAACATGTAAAGAATGAAAACGGATAAAAGCCACGGTACCCATTGCTGGCATCCGTGCCTTTTCGTCCGAGCATATTGACTCGGTTGGCCTTTGTGAGGCACATGAAACGGGGCATTTTGCCCTTTCAATCTCCGTTGGGATTGATGGTCGACTGGGGGGCGAAGCGCCGTGCAGGCCCCGTCCTCTACCCAATCTCGGGGCGACGAAACATTGCCAGAACCATCCGCTGGATGATGACGTTGTTTTTGCAATTCCATTGACGTGAGGAGACGGAGCTGAACGCGAGGGTATCATTCAAGAGAATGTAAGAGAGAAGAGGAAACGGCGTCGAGAAGACGAAACGCGCCAACTGTGAAGAAGCCGTGACGCCATCATCCTATCCTTCCCACAACCGCCGTTGTCTTCTGATCTGTACAATATCAGAGCAGATGATGTCGCCAGCAGACTCAATGCCCCTGGCAGCCTGCTGATGAAGTTCTCTGGTAATGTGCATTCTCCAATCATGGGCCGGAAACACCTGCCCTGATTTTATGCCCCGAAACTAGCCACCCATGGCCTTTGAACAGGTACGTCGGCTACCTCATCTACCTCAAACAACGGTAATGTCCCGGGGGCAAGTCTTGTCGCACACACCAATAAGTCTCGGGTTTGGTATTCGGCCGATGGGTTATACCCCCACATAGTACTTGGTAGGTGGACCCATCCAGTGTACTGCTACTGCATGCGAACCCACCATTGTCATGACCCCGCCTACACGATGCACATACTATCGAGCTGAATCTCTTGGCCGAGAATGTGCGATCCCGCTACCCCACATCGCTTTCCCTAGCATGCATTGGAAGGTATGGATTTGGCCCCGGGCATCGGACTTATTGGACTAGCATTAGCCAGTGTGTGTGCTAGATAGGCTTATATGCAAAGGCTTATGCAAGATAAGGTAGACTGCAGTGACGCGAGGAGTGAAGAATGAGGTATCTAATATGCATCTAGATTGCTTTTTCGACTGCTTCCAGATATGTTGCGGCTCGCCCCACCATTGAGGTTGCGGTTCGTTTTGTCTTGCGTCTATGAACATGAGGCCCGACTTTGCTTCCTGCGGCGCGGAATTTCTAAACAACTCCGCTGGCATCTATATCAAATATGTCTACAATGGAACGGTGCGAAAACTTCTTGACTCCGCCGGTACTACACTTATAACGGTTGAGGGGTGCAAGCAATTATGTGGTACTGGTGTTGAGTAAGGCTCCAGCCAGTGCCAGACACTCTGGCCCATTCCAAGCATTGGAGTAGTGATAGTTGACCGGAGAAAGCTATTATGCATGGACCGATGCAGCCAATACGATCACCACATGGCTTCTGCCTATCTTAGGCCTCTTAGTCCAAGCTCCGTACGAAAGCAATCAAGCCAGGCAAACAATGCTGTCTCTTTGTCGCTGGTCTGGGTCGCCTGTCGCAAGTCTGTCCTACATTTTGTGGAATATCAAAGTCACCAGCAAATGCGCTCTAATGGTTGACATGGCTACAAGATACGACGAGTACCCGCCTGAGGATTCGGACTTTTCAATGATGAGAGACTCATTATATATACTCTGCATCATGAACCAGTATACACCCAAGCAGTCACTACCACCAATTGAAGCAGAAAGGCTTCTACGCTTGGCTTTGTTTAGCAACATGTTGCCACTTAATGGGTCCGAGGACGGTCAAGACATTACCAAGAGGCGCACAGAGCTTGCTCAAAACTTTCGAGAGGGACGTAAGAAGGGTGTCATACCAGTCTTTATATCCTTCCTATGGTTTGTGTTCGCGCTAGCACTATCCATCCAATTAGCGTATAGTAACATAGGAGGCAATGAGACTGCCCATAACCTAGCACTGGGGTTGTTGGTCGGTTGGCTGCCCATATTGGTAAGAAAAATCGCTCTGATGCATACTAGCAGCTCAAGGTTGACCCTTCCTAGATCCTAGCAAGCACAGTGGACCGAAATCTCGTCTCGGCAGATGCCATCCGTGAAAGGTTGAACAAGCTAGTAGAAGACGTCCGGCAAGCCCTCATGGATCCGGAACTAGTAGCTGTGTACATGAGAGATACTCGATCCACCGAGGAGGACTTTGCCTGGACCAAATGTCTGAGTGACGAGTCATTGTTTGGAGGGGACTTCTTCGAGATCTTTGCGGGTCAAGGCCGAACACACTGGCATTACGGCGGTAGAGTGCCATATGTGATCATCGTTCTAGCCTGTGCTGATCTTTGGCTTAGTCGCACATCCTCTCTTAGCTGGCATTGAGAGCAGGTTTATGGCTGATTATGGAAGGGACTGGCTTCGGCATCCGCATGCTGCCAGGCTTGCTATCGTCGTCGGCTCTCGTAATATCAACGGCCTCAAAATGTTCGATCCTAGGATGGCATGGCAAGTCACCAGCTCCCTCCTCATCGTGTGCGGATCTGTTGGTGGAGCGTTCATTTTGTCCTGTAAGTGCGGATCCTGGCAGTTAGTAATTCTATCAGTCCAGCTAACAAACAATGCCTAGACTTTACACCTACTGTGGGTCTTGGCTGCCGTAGTGGCGGCTACATGGTCTACATGATCATAGCCGTTGGGTTGCTGGTCATAGAGATACTAGTCTGGTGGCTCACACACGAAACCACCCATACAAAAGATGACTTGCTTCTTCGAGTAGGCACACGACTCGCACGCCACCTTTCCCGAGGCAGCGATCCGGAGAAAGGGGCGATGGCAAGAGAGAAGATGCAACGCTTCCTGTCCTGGTGTACGTCAACAACCTTCCGAGACGTGATAAGGAATTTTGTCCTCCGACCTGGAGAAATTTTCAATACTGCATGGTTAACATACATCATCTTTGCGCAAACCTTCGGTGTGTTCTTTCGCTTCTCTTTTCCTATCTATGAAGGCCTAATTTCACTAGGGGCGTACCAAACATGCGATTGTATGGCAAGCGTTTGGGCCAAAGGTGGAGGATTCATAGATTTCCAGAATTTTGATTTCTACATCGCTCACGGTGTTTTCGTATACTGGGGAAGTGCCAACGCCCTTTCAATGTTTGTGATGTCGGCTGGCTTGGCCTACATAGTACACGAGTACTGCACCCAGAGCCACTTTAGCAGTAAGTGCCTTCCGACACCAGCCCTAAGATATCTTGTGCAAGCTGCTTAAATACTCAGCTGAACATTACACCCGTGCTATGAAGGGCTTGAGGCACACGCGGTGGTTCAAGAAACATACAGGGATATTCCGACTGGCCCCCGACTTTGTAATCAAGTGGGGTAAGCTGACATGGTTCAAGATCAATGGTGGCAAATCGAGACGGGGGAGAAGAAGTCTAGTCTGGACTGCGGATACACAGCTTTATCGATTGAGTAATCTAGGCTTTCGTTGACAACCTTGTTTCCTTTGGCAGATGTTATGTTGAGCGAGGCCCCTAAAGGCCACTTGCAATGCTTAACGACTTATTTGAAGATTAATGTACTACGTAGATACTTTCGAAGCCAATCGTCGTCATGGTATGATTTTGGCTCGCCTTGGTAGTCAATATGCTAGCACAGATATGAATCTGGGAAATGGCTACAGTCTTTGGGGGTAGGTCTAGGGAGCTGGCCCCCTGGAGCTGATCATCCAATTTAGCGACTCTCGAGCCGCACTGATGTGTCCAATGACAGGATCTCCGAGCCAACCCCTGCTCGCGTCAGTCTGCGGTTAGTCAGCCTCGACGACCGCACATTCACGCAACAACCACGGCTCAGCCTCATAAACTTACTCAGCCAAAGCCTGAAGCCTGTCCTAAATGTTCTCACAAACGCGACACCTCCACGATACATCCAGACGCAGCTTCATTCCGGCTGGTAAAATAGGTCGCGATGATCTCGCTGACGGCCCAAGCCAGAACGACGTGCTAGAACCCTCAAGTCTGTACGAGACTACCATTGTCAGAGAGCAAGAGACTTACAATTGATTCGGAATCCCTAGACTAGCGGTCCCCTGAGATCGGGTTAACGTTTCCTCCTCCGCACGCATCATGTCCCGCGAACGAGTCGGCCTTTTCGAGCTCTCTGCCAGCAACGGGCCTAAGACGGTGGATGTTGTAGCTGTCCATGGTCTACAGGGTGACGCCTTCAAGACGTGGGAACACGAGAATGGATCATTATGGCTCCGAGATTTCCTGCCAAAAGAATTGCCATCGGCACATGTTATGACTTTTGGCTACGATTCGACTGTTGCATTCAGCAAATCTGTCGCCGAGATCGAGGACAAGGCTTTGGATCTTCTCAACCGTCTAGTTGCAGAACGGGCTGTCTCTAAGAATGCAGCCTCGAAGGCAACACCCATAATCTTCATATGCCACAGCATGGGCGGTATTCTTGTCAAAAAGGCAATAGTACTTGCCCACGAACGCTGCTCCATACCGGAATTTGAAGATATTGCGAACCATACCACGGCCATTGCATTCATGGGAGTGCCACACAAAGGATCCACTAGTGCCTGGTGGGGGAATCTTGCCGCCAACATTCTGAACAGTGTGAGCATTGGCACCTCTACAAACACAAGACTTATCGCTGATCTAAGGAAAAATTCTTCGAATTTGGTGAATGTTGCTACGCAATTTGTACATCGAAGCCAGGGCGTAAGAATATACACCTTCTATGAGACCAAGAGATTAGGACCAGTAGTGGTGCGTTCTTGTACGGACAGAGATATCTTGCTCATTGATCAATGCCATCATAGATTGTCGATAAAGTATCCGCGCAAATCGGTGTTCCGAATGAACGGCTTTTTGCAGTTGATGCAAATCACAGAGATATCTGTAGGTTCGCGTCGATCACAAGCCAAGAATATAAAGCTGTTGGGGGTCAGATAGCGCAAATGATAAGATCATTGGAACCTGGGAAACTTACACGTATGTCGGCACTAGAACGAAGCTCATTGCATCATGTTGACATCTCGCCAGTGTCCAAAGAACAATCCGATTGTTTGAGGGACCTCTATCTGTTCGACCCTGGCGCAGCAAAAGATAGGGTCCCTCCAAGGGTACAAGGCACATGCTCCTGGCTCTTGACCCACCACTCGTATATGGAATGGCTTGCCAGTGATGGTCCTCGCATGTTATGGGTGACAGGAGCTCCCGGATCAGGAAAGACAGTCCTTTCCACTTTCCTCATTGATGAATTCCAGAACACGGCCTCTCCTCATCGCATACTATGCTTTTTCTTCTCTGACGACAAATATGCCTTACAAAAGTCAGCCGTGGCTCTCCTACGCGGAATCTTGTACCAGCTTCTCCTCCAGAATCAGGATTTAGTCAAGCATGCCCTCGTTCATTGGAATGTTACCGCAGGCAAGACGTTCGAGGAATTGAGCGTACTCTGGAAAATATGCACCGCCTGTTTTGATGATCCTGGCTTGGGAGACGTCATTTGCGTACTTGATGCACTTGACGAATGCGAGGCACAAGATCGTGGGCAACTCCTCACATGGCTTATACAATTCATTGAAAGTCACCAACCAGGCTCTACAAACATCAAGTTTTTACTCACAAGTCGCCCTGAGATCGGTATCGCTGACATACTGGAAGGTCCTGCCATTAGAATAAGGCTCGAAATGCATGAAGACAAGGACTGGCTCAATACTGACATCGAATACTTCATAAGCCACGAGATCAATGCGCTGCCGGTCCTGAGGAAGTGGTCCCTTCAAAGGAAAGAGCAGCTTCGATGCCGCCTGATTCAGAACGCTGATAGAACCTTCCTTTGGGTTTCACTGGTCCTCCAAAGACTACCTTTCGAATCTCGAATGTCTGAGATGGGACTCGCGATGATTCTATCTGAGATACCAGACCGCCTCGAAGACATCTATCGGGACATATTGATGACAATCCCACCTGAGTATCGACAAGAATCCAAAACAATGTTAGCAATATTGGTAATGGCTCAGAATCCTCTAAGTCAGAACGAGCTTCAAGAATGTTGGGCAATCCGCTTTCATCATGATTCCATTCACCACATGATGGGAAATATTGAGCCAGATATCCAGCGAACAGTCGGGATTTTTTGTGGGCAATTTGTACGTTGGGAAAGGTCTGACAATAAGCGTGGAATGAGAAAATTCTCTGAAGCCACTATCGAGCAATGCCGACTGGTTCACCAGTCCGCTAAGGATTTTCTCCTATCAAAATTCGAGCAAAAACCCGCCGTTCCCATGGAAGAAAATTCATGGTTTCATCTTGACGTGGCGGAAGCAGCCCGAATAATGGCTACAAGGTGCGTGTGGTACGCGAATCTTAGTGACTTCCGTGCCAGTACTTTGGCCCCAAGGCACTTGAAGGATGACATTTCCAAAAGCATTGGTATTGCGCGACCAGATAAAATCAGGCGTGCCCTCGATGAATGCTGCGATCAACACCCATTCCTGCACTATGTTCTGCATCATTGGGCGTACCATTTTCGCGAGGTCGAAAGGCTAAATTCAAGGCATGTTCTGGAGATACAGTACATTGCCGATCTCGTGATCCAAATGTATAGGAATAACGTTTCAATCCGAGCTCATTGGTTTATGAAAATGCTTCGTATTACAGACACCTCATTGAAACGAAAACGCTGCCGTGTCCCACCCCTTGCGTTTTGCGCGTACAATGGACACAACACTATTGCACCTCACCTACTCAAACTCTCCCCCAGGATCAATGCTTCCATACCACAGCTGCAATTTTCAGCCCTCCACATGGCGGTCCTAGGAAAGCACCTTCTCATGGTCGACTGGCTTCTCCAAGAAGGTGCTAATATCGAGGCACATGATGCTTGGAATAGGACACCTTTGCATCTGGCCGCGAGACGAAACAACAAAGACATCCTAAGCTACCTGCTCAAGCACGGTGCTATAGTATCTGCTGAAGACCATTTCGGGATCACCCCTATCCAAGGAGCCAGAGAACGCGGTTTGATGGACCATGTAGAAATACTGGCAAGCTATGAGACTGAAGCCGAGAAAAATGACAGGATGACGAAGGAGTCCTGCAATGCCCCGAACGCCCAAGCAATTCATCACTACGAGTCACTTCACCGGGCTTCCCGGCTCCGTTCTCAACATGATGTAGAGCTCTCTGACTCCAGCGAGGATGACGACACAGACGGGCATTGGGAGGACTCTGCTGATGAAGTCTTGTATGATCACACAAGCCGCTCTCAAGTGTATGGCAAGCCCTACACGGATTCAGGCAGCTCGTCCGAGAGATTGAGCTTGAGTCATGCAGGCAGTGCAAGCTCTCTTGCTAGTCGTGCGCAAAGAAGCTCTAGCAATATTTGTAAGGCCGCTAGTGTAAGCTCTCTCGCCAGCTACACGCAAAGAAGCCCATTCGTTGTTCATAAAGCTGCTAGCGCGGGCTCTCTCGCTAGCAACGCGCCAGGTCCATACATAATCCGGGAATCTGGTAGCTCAAGCTCTCTTGCCATCAATGCGCAAGAGAACCGCGTAGATATCCCCGAACCTCGCCACGACAACCGAAGGTCATCTCTCGTGCAGTCTTCTTTCCCACCCGAGCGCAACAACGTCTGGCCAACTAAGCGAGGAAGGTTTCCGGTAGTCTCTGAGACTCGCCAGGGCGATAAGACATCCCTTCCACTTATATTGACAGCCGAATCCGGACCCACATTGCCAAGTGAACCTATTGTAAGGCCTGCGAGGATGGGGTTTGAGAGTGGTATAGATCATAGGGAATCAAACAATGCGACGCTCGAGATGAATGACGCTACACCACAGTCACTTAAGGCAGCTGAGAATCCCCCAATGATAGGAGATACCGAGCCAGAGACTCCCGAAATACCAGGAAAGCCGCCGTTGGCTGTCAAGTTGAAAACCAAGAAGCAGAGTACCGGTCCCTTAAAATCCCATATTAGTAACGCAAAACGAAGAGCCCTCCTTCTGCTTCATAAGGGCATACGTGGAAGCAAAAGGGCGAGTCCACCCGGGGATGCGACTTGAAAACATGCAAGGGAACGCTCGATGATATCTCTGGATGTATATCCGACTACGTTAAACGGCATCCCTATATCTATGTATGCCACGCTTCTCCATTTGGCTGGTATTCCTGAGCAAAATGCATCTGTAGACGAAGAGAGAACAGGTACGATTAGACAAATCCCGCTTTGGCTAGTGGTATTGCTACAACCATGTACTTTCTTTGCTGCGAACAAGGATCCCGGGCCACGCATGTTGCCTAGAGCGTTGCTACGCAGATGACCTCGAACGCAATAGGATAGCCTTGGAGGCCACAGTTGTTACCGACTGCTTATTCTCTACGTTCGTTTCTAACCTATTCGCTATTCTCTATATTGCACCTCTAAGACGTCGTTATTTTTACTGTGAAGCACTGTATCGAGCCGACGTCCAAAACGGCCTAAGCGACATGCTACTAAGGTATGGTTCTCATCATACCGCTGATGGCCGCTAGGATGAAGCTTACTTCATGCAGATGAATGCGATGGTCCCATCCGAGATGTTTCCCTGTTGTCAGAAAGGGTAGAGATATTAGTCGAATATTAGAGTGATGGTTCGGCCCTTGGTATTCGGCCTTCGGCCATCTTCTAAGGACATCTGGATATAGTCAACGGGGTTCAAAGGTCAATACCTAGGCCAGCTCATACAGCGACAAGACTACGGACACCGGCACCCGCTGAAGGCTTGTGTGTTGAAGAATGTAAAGTCAAGGGCGAATGATGTAGCAGGGATTTCACCTCGATTTGATCGGATAGTTTAAATTGTACGAATGCGAGTTTCTGGTGCACTCTTGGCAAGATATGGACTGTAGGGTATTGCAATTTCTGAACTACAAGGTCCGCCTATAACTAGCTTATGGTAATCAACCGTGAGTGGCAAGAAGTTAAGAGATATTCTAACGTTGTTAGCTATAGTCACGAAAACGAGGCTAGGACTAGGATAGACATGCTTTTTGCGAGCGAATTAGAAGATAATGAAAGCGAGTTACAAGATCATTAATGCGGCCCTTCGTGTAAACATAAGACCCAGTCCCCACTTCTAAGCAGAAATGTGTCCGCAGCATGACCCTTCCCACTTCTCGATCCGCCTATTTCGTCAATCGTATACTCATGATACCACGCAAGCCCATCCGTATCTGCACTGCCAATCTCTCCCAATGCTCGGTGCACACCCTAGCTATTCCCATCTCTTCGGTCCGCAATATTAAGTATACATCAGCCCCAATAACGATCACTCATGATCCAGCCTTGTTGCTCCAGGAATAGTCTCTGAGCACGATCTGACCTTCCGTAAATGCATTCATTGCCCGAAGAGCTTGCCGTAACGTAACAGAAGAAATTCGACCGCGAGATGGACTCTCAATATGGGATTCGTGGCGTTGATGCCGTAAACATGTTCAGGTCTGAAGGTATCGCGGGTCGTGATGTTGCGTACCTCCATCTTATGCGGCTAGCTCAAATTAGAGTGATGGTTTCTTGTTCTCCAACATAGAACATCCCGGATTCTCGTTCGGACACGTCCTGGCCCAACGCAGATGGGTCATAGTCTGGGTCGTACCGGGCTTCGTACACGCCACCCCGTTTGTATACACCTGGTTGATTGTCTACCGGCTGGAGAATGAGCCCGTGACATCCTGCCAGCCATTTGCCCTCAAGCTGGGAAAAAATGGGAAGCATTGTAATTGTTGTCCTTCGAGACTCATCACCGAAGTCGTCTCTTGCATCATCAGGCTGGATATGACAACTCAGGGTCACAACCCTATCCTTGGAAGTTGTAACGATTGTGCCGCTTGTGTAAAATTCATGCCAAAAGTAGTGGAAGTCAGCTTTTAGTATAGTACCTCTGAGTTCTATATGGCCGCCCTTGACTTGGCCCATGACATCGTCACCAAGTGGTACGACATGTGCGCCAGTAATGGTTACCAGGCATTCGGCTTGACTCCTGTCTGTCATTACAATACTGTCATCAACAGCAGCCCAGCTCCAAGATGGCGCACGATATATCGTAGCTCGCCCGAGGGGTTGGTCATCGTGCTGTCTGCTTACACAATACCAGAGCAGTTGCGTGGCTAGTGACTCTCTCCACAAGCCGGCTAAATACTGGCCACCGAAACGAGACTGTACTTTTCTTGCGAGCCCAGATATTGCGACCAACTTATCATCTGGCTTTGTGAGGGCACTAGATGTATACCTTTGTACTATATGACTCCATATCTCAAGCCCTTTGGAACAAGAATCTATATCAAGTCGTTTAAATCGATCGAAGAACATGCCGCTAAGTGCTAGATGGTGCATGCCATCGGGATAAGTCTCACATGCATCAACTTCGTGGCATTCCCAGAACAGCTGAGTACCGCCGTAGTATATGACTCTTGGAGCTAGAAGTCGCTCTTGGACGACCCATCCGCGCCTGTTTAATGGAGCATGAGTCACGTTGTCTTGCCAGAGTGCTGTATTTGAAAGATCGTAGTGGTAGTTCGGACGTGAATCCCAAGATGACAAGATCCTGCAAGGGTAGAACAGAGAATCGTTACGGTCCACAAAGCAGCTTTCGTCTGTGCCGGATATGCCGGTAACTGCTATGTTGCAAGTTGAATTCTCATACACATCGCCCATCGATGCCGACTCTTGGCGCCAGTCTTGGTTGGAGTCCTGAATAATACAAAGCGAATCGATCCACAGATACCGAATCCCAAACTTCCATGTCATTGTGATGGCGTCACGAAAAGTCTTCGGCAAGTCCGAGATACTAAAGCCGCGTTTCAAGTTTTCGTAGTTCTCAATGGTAAGCTTGAGGAATTCGGCTGTCCCCCAACGGTGACTGAGTGTCATGTAGGCAGACCTGGGTAGTTCCTTGCTTGTTTCGTGGATGCGAAGCTTAAGGACCCCGTTCCTTTCCCCAATCTTTATCAGTCGAGTTGGAAAGTAGAGCCTCGAACCTAGAGACCTATTACATCGAGTGTGTTTCTTGGTACAAGTCTCAAGCCAGCTAAGAGCAAGGGAGGTGCACGCATCCGAGGAAGTACTGGGTGATACTCTATGTGCAAGTAATGGAGGGTTGCTATCTTGAACGGTATTGATCAGTATTAAGGCACAGAGACTGTAGATTCGTGGCCTTGGGGTTCGGTACCTTCCACTCGATTGAGAATGAAAGCCAAGCTTTCACCGATATCCGACCAGAAGTCCAGCGAGTCCGGTTCAAACATGATACGATAGTAGGTGCACCAATGTTTGCCTAGAACCGGGTGTACTGCAGCTTTCCTAAGATACTTGCTCCATAGCTGCGCACAAATGTGGCAGCTTTCTTGTTCTGCGGCTACTTGTAATTCCTGCCTTGTGGTATGGTGAATGTGCCATTCGTTAAGGAACAATTTTCCTTGAAAGATCCGCTGACATGCTCTACAAAGCATCTTGATCAAAAATAAGCACTCTGACGGCGTGTTTGAGAAGACTGGTGCTTCCTAAATTGAATCCGAAAATGAGGTCATACAATTAGAAGCATGGTTGCCGAAGGTACAATGGATACACTGGCAGAAATGACGCAGCCCTACCATCATGCAGCTAAGATGCACTAATTAAAGCAGACCAATGAACAATTGCAACCCTTCTCAAGGCATTCTTCGACAGCAAGCAACAAGGATTGCAGGTCGAACACAGGTAAAGTAGGTTCAAGAAAGAGACAGCTTTAGCCGTGTAGCCAAAGGCTTGAATACACCTGCATTCTACGCTAGACGCCAGTAGATGTAAATCCTCCATCTGAGCTTGCTGAGTCTGGTATGACGAGCTTACGGGCAGTCCGCGGGGAGGGGAGTGGGGATGCAAGTGGATTATGATAGCCGCTCAGAAATACCTTACCCCCCGGTACCGCTTGACGTACAGTACTCACGACAATTGTTCTACACCCGAGGAACTCGTTCGATCTTTCTGAATCTATCAATGTTAGGACCCGCTTGTAAGTGAAAAGAGAGAGCGTGAGACGTATGGTGTAGCACAATAGGGAAGCGACTGGAACGAGGCTACAGCATTCTCTATGGGCATTCAATCGGGAAAGAATCTAAATTATGCTTACAGGAGAGTGCCTCAAGATCTTCGCTTAGGACTATGTAAGATGCATTCTCTTGGCCGGCATGCGCTAGTAGGGACAATATAGGGGACTCACGAGCCGTGAGTAGGAGCCAGGAGCAACCCGAACGATACACGCCGTGAACACTTGACAACCACATACTTAGCTAAAACGTTTGAAGGACATGGTTGAAGGCGGTAGTCTAACGGGCTGATACGCTGACTGCGTTGAGAGTTAAGCTCACAGTTAGCCATGCACATGCTACATGTGCTCTGATATTAATCCAAGGAAGCCCATTGATAAGTCTTTGTATGTCAAGAACTGATTAATATGACACAGAGTACAGACCGTTTGGCAAGACAAGTGCTTGAAAAAGATCAAAGATATAGGTGCGGTCTCTTCAACACGGCTTCCAATATGAATCATCAATCTAGTCTATACAGAACGATGGCAAGCGTGACTCGTATTTCCTTAGTTCCCACCCATGCTCATGATCAGCATTGAAGCATTCCAGACACATCTTCCCAGGACCCAACAACCCAATACTGTGGCCTTGCTGTTGCTGAGATAGTATACTCACTGCTGCAAGCCGCGCTACCCAGTTACCGTGTGCGCGAAAAAAGCCTACATTCATTGGACCGTCAAGGAACTCTTCCCAGGTATCCAGAGCCGTGTGGTCATAGTCGGAAAGTCCGTTGGGGTGACCAGGACATGGGGTTCGCATCTCAAGTCTGTGTAGTTTCCGAAAATCTATGGACAGAATGTCAAGGTCTGCGACCCACTTCCCAGAGTCAAGTACGGAAACGACCGATTCAACGACATAGGCTTCCTGGTCTATAGTTCTTAATCCTGCACCTTTCACCTCAATTGGTAATATCCAGTCTGTGAAGGACAGATGCAGGGAAGTGCCCTTGAAGTTGTCTTCTCTTTTACCATCGTACGCAGAATGAGTGACGACGTTGTACTGTTCACCAAGAGGTCGTATCTGCGGCTCGATTGGTGACTCGAGCATACATATTCCTCTTCGGCCAATATTACCAATAATACGCTTAACGATACCCTCGTCAATCACATCACAGGGATCTGAAACCAGAGCGTCAATGACAAAGAGAGAATTTCCTGAAGCAATAGCCAGAGTCTTTTCAAAATGGTCAGGCGGTAGAGAGAGAGTACCAGACTCGAAATGAGCGATACAACCAAGCATGTTTGTCCTCCGGAGTTGTCGGGGAAGCTTCAAAGGGAACCAGAGGGCTTCTGATCGAACCTTGTCGTCGACCTTGACCATACATCGGGTGAACCACAAAGCTTCACTCAAAGATGTTTTGACAATCTTCAGAGAGATTGTCGCCCCTTTGAGCCGCTGATATACTTGAGTTGCAGAGACCAGAGCATGGAAAGCCCACAAACGGTCTGAGCTGCGTGGAAATATACTGGCAAGTTCCCCTCGATGATTGACATCTTCAGCCGGTGCTCGCGAATGGTTGGACATCCTGTATTGATCGACAGGATGAAGGTCGCTCTGCTCAGCTGCTGCTTCGCCGTCTGACGAACTGCTTCTCTCTTCAACTTCCTCACTTCTGTCTAGGCCTTTGCTACCGAGTTGCACGGTTGAGTGGCCACTCTTGGGACACAATAGAAATTGAAGGTATGACGACACAACATCCGCTTTGATTGACGATTCACATAGCCGCTCAATCGATGATATTGGATGGAGGTGGTCTTTTTCATCTTTCTTCCCTAATCGGATTGCCTTGTATCTTGAACGCCTGTATCTTGCGCCTTCATTGATAAAAAGTCTGTACTTGCCGATTTTAATAAGCTGCAGAAAATTACACGGCTGCTCGGCTCGATCGATAGATCTGTGATCGCGACCGCAATCGAAGCACCGGCAAAGATTCGCGCAATCAGAAATGGAGGGACAAAAATAAGAATCTGTATCGTCTCTTGCCTGAAGATTTGATTGTGATTGCATAGGATAGTCGAAGAGAAATGGAGGATCGTCCCAGGTCCATTGATTGCTATAAACCTGGTACGGTATCTTGCTGATCATTGAACTTCGCTCGCCGCGAGCAGCAAATCGTTCAAGTCGATGTCGTAACAACGAATTAAGTGGCTCTTGATCATGCTGATTGCCAGTTTCATGCATCTTTTCCACATATACCCATCTTGCATGGGTGGCTTCATGAAATGTGTTTCCATCGATGTCCCTTTTCCTGGAAACACGAGTATGGGGCATTGCTGTCATGAGTTCGCAGGCTATCGCACAGCAATCAGCTACGCAAATGTTCCAATCCAACATGATGAATGCTTCGCTACTGCGCAGACCGTTCATTTGGGTGATTTTCCGTAAATACGCTACGACACGTTCCTCCTCGTCCTTCTCTGCAAGACCAGCAAGGATAGATTCGTTGGCCAGCCCAAAGAATGGTTCTAGAGGCATCTTCGAGACGCCAAGGAATTGTTTCGCCCGTCGCTGACCATAGTAGAGGAGTTGGGATGCCTCTGATTCTTTCCCAAACCCTTGCCGTAAGAGTTCTTTGGCTGCTTGTGCCAAATATCGGAGCCAAGCAATGTTTTCTAGTACGAGTCTTTCCGAGGCTCCATCGCAGAGGAAGTCCCATAAGCTTGTGAACCATTGTGCTACGGACGGAATGTCACGCTGCTCGATGTTCCAAGCATTGAACAAGCTTCCTAAAGCGACGATGTGCAATTGCTCAATGGTGACTCTGGTGAAATCGGTGTGACTCTCCACGGTAACGGGATCGCCGTAGTAACGAAGATGTGAAAGTGCAAGAGACCAGCTGCTACCCTGAGCAGGCCTCTTGAATCGAGGTTCTTTCGCTATTGTTGCAGCGCCCCTTGGATGCATAATCGGATCGCTGAAATGAACATCCTTTATTTCACTACCAAGCACAATGAGATTTGGATAGAGATGCCATGCCGAAAATGCAAGCAGAGTGGAACGATCAGATATCTCCTGGGGCAATCCACACAATAATTGCTCCAGAGTGCACATTGCCTGTTGCCACGCTTCAACAACTTTCGAGTATGTTGATTTGCCGCCATTGAAAGGAAGCTGGATATTTTTGACGATGAGCATCAACTGGGTTTGCTCTTTAGCTTTGACTTCATCTGCACTGCGAAGCCAAGAACGCGCACTAGCATCCCACATAGCAAGATCTTCCCTCGAAATATCTTGGTAGACGCTCATTCGGCTCGATTCAGACACAGCATGGTTCGATCTCCAGCCATCCTCGATCTCCTCCCTCCTCTTATTCACCAGTTCAACCCACAGCGAAACGGCCTCCTTGGCATCCCACGCTCTTGCTAGCAAGCATGCGAGGAGATACACACCTAAAGCCGGAATCCCAGAAGTCGCTGCCGCCCACATAGCCGTTCCATCAGCTCCCACATATGTCTCAAACGGCCCGTGCTTTGGTGAACCTTTGGGATTTATACCAGGCGTCCGAATTATCTCCGTGGACCTAAGCCCATAAGCTGTGATCAGCTTGGGCGTAGAAGGTATGAGCTGCTCGAACAGTGCAGCGAGCCGTCTGGCGGTCTTGTGGTGGAGACCATCCTCAGCCTCAGTCCGGCGGCGGCTGGAAAGAGCTGCTCCAAGCCCTGAAAATTCTGTGGGTGCCTCCACTTTCATTAATGAGAAATCGAACTTCACACTCGCGAGGGCGAGAGTATTCTCATTGGCCGCTTGAAAAAGGTTCGCGGTTATTCTTCCTAGGCCTGACATAATTGCCTCTCAGCTGACGTCTAGCACCTGACAAGGAAGCGACGATGTAGCTGAATGTATGTTACAAGTCTCGCCTGTTGTAGGTAAATAACGCGTCCGCTATCTTTATGTATGTGTGTTGTCGGGGCTATGATCAGGCTTTGTTGCACAATCTTAGGGGAACGCTCGAAGAAACCTTGGGGTCCAAAGTGCTTATCATTGAAAGTCCGCTCCGAGCTTATATGCAGGTGAAAGCGCTACCGAACGCCCGATTTCTGAGGCAATCAAGTGGGCAGAGATCTCCCAGTAACGCGAATGATTCTCGAATGATAACTATAGCATAGACTGGGAAGGCTCAAAGGGCGCTACAACCTGGGCTACTAGGAATACGCGATGACATGTCCTTAGATCTAGGAAGAGGTGTGCAATTGTAATTCGTCACTACGAGCGGCTTACTCAAGAATCTAGGCTGAACCGGAAACAAGACGTGCTCATATATTACTATCTTCCAGTGCCTCATGAATCTTAATCTCTCTATGTTTCTCTTCGTTGGGTATAGGGCAGCCTTTCCTAGACCATTGCCTCCAAGAAATTTCTGGAGGACTGCTCTTGCAGACCGTAGCCATTACCGCGCGTGCTGAAGATGATGGACCCTTCATAGGCAGAGCTTAAAATATCGATACCGGGTGCTGCGATTCCGGTCAAGTCTTAGGACAAGAATCGGAATGTGAATCGGAATGTTAACACGTATGGCTTAGGCTTGCGGGCTTAATGATAGTCTCTTACCCAGCTTCCCGGCACGGATGACTTGCTGCGCAGCTTTCTGTAAGGCAACCAAGAATAGGGAAGGGTCTTCGCAAGTCAATTCCTGACTACAATGTAATCGAAGTCTTTGGTGGCTCCATGTCAAGGTGCCTTATCCTGGAAGAAGATCCCGTGGTCCGTGGATGATCACCCCAGCTCAAAATAGCCCTCTGCTTACCTGTCAGCCATGTGCGCAGTGCATCTGCAGGCGAGGGTGCCCCCACAGAGGACCTTCAATTCCTGGCAACCTTTTCCGTGAGTAATTTGTCTTGAAGATACTGCTACCTTTAGGATATCAGTGAACTGGTTGGAGACTTATTAGTCATGAATGTGGGTGAACAATCTATTGCTATTGATGTTGTTGTTGCTAGATAGAATTGCATGCAGGGACTTTATTTAAGTTGCACGGAGGCATTGGCAAGCCCTAGCCCTAGTAGACTAGTTGAGCGAGCCTAGTTGAGCAGGCCTCATCCACCATGGTTTTCACCACTTATTCTAACGGCTACTATTCACAATGATTTCTTCAATTGAGGACAAGGCCGAGGAGGGTTGCAAAGAATGATCTCCAGGTACTATTTTCTACACAGGTCTCTTTTCTCGAAAATTTAGATTCAGAACTCATCGCGGTGCTCAAATCAACAGCGCCATTGACAAGTCCAGCGACTTCTTACAAGCCCAATACATGGCAGT
The DNA here is from genome assembly GCA_018257865.1 of Stereocaulon alpinum. Taxonomy (NCBI): domain Eukaryota; kingdom Fungi; phylum Ascomycota; class Lecanoromycetes; order Lecanorales; family Stereocaulaceae; genus Stereocaulon; species Stereocaulon alpinum. The sequence continues at coordinate 279,641 of JAEUBA010000019.1, read as the reverse complement.
GAAGCTCCACAACGTGTCTCATCCAGTCATATCCCATTGTCGTCGTCCGTGATACGGTCGCTAGTCAGCCAAGACTACTCAGATCTTCTCGTACTGTCCATCGACCTTAGGGGTCGACTTCTTCTTTGGACGAGGTTCTGTTCTCTGATCAGCCTCGTGTCTTCCGCCTTTTGTCAAATGGATTCTTACCTCGTTCAGTAGGGTATTGGTACTTTGAGAGCTTTTGACCCTCTGCGGGTTGACTGATAGAGTCTGTGTAGCGAGGCTGGGAGCTTGACGAGGACTTGTAGGACTTGATAATGTATTGAGGGTCCTTCGAAGGGTCGTGGCGGAAAGCTGGGAATCCGTTAGGCATCGTGGGTGGTTGTTATTAGTATGAGGCTGAGAATGTGGTGAGTCGTAGGTGGTTTGAAATGCAGGTGGTGTTGCGGTTTGGGATGCGGCCAATTGATGTTTGCTCGAGAGCGTTTTTGATAATGAGGAAGTAAATTCAATTGAGGGGAATTGAGCTTCATTATATAGACACTAAGACGCACTATAGCACTGTGACTCAAGGCAGCAACATATTGGCCTACTCGGACAGAGCACAGCCAACTCCGCTCAAGGGCAGTGGATGCGGCGGGAGATTCACCGCCAGAATTTGTCGCACTCAATTCAGGCAGACAGGTTTACGTGTCTTACTTATCATTGGCGCAGTGCAGAGCCTAGCTGCATTAGAGATTGATATAACCGTGCCTCGGAGCAAGAAAACCGTCTCTTAAGCGGTATGATGTTACTTTTGGTAGATGAGGTAGATGCAGATCGATTACTACGCCGCCGACTCTAGGCTTCGAGTCATTCATATCTTATCATGTGTCACACCGGTGCCGATTACTAATCTCTCAAACGACTGCAGAGGTTGGAAAACCACACACTTTCTCGAACGACAAGATAATAGGCCACGTCAATGGTATACGTGAGCGAGACCTAGGAATTGATGTGTAGGTAGATTCTAGATACGCACCGTGGATTTTGTTCAATCCAGAATGGCAAATCGGGTCAGGAGTGGCTATGGGGGTATTATAATGCTCCGAGCGCCGATGTGCAGGGCATACTGGTCGTTTGTCATTTCCGATTCCGAACTCTTTCACACGACTAATGCATCAGACTCATCTCTCTCTTCAATTCCAAAAGGATCTGTCATATTAAGTTAGTCCTAATCTTGCGTCTGCATTCGATGTTTACTGATTGACATAGTCAAGTGATGAGTCCCTAACGAGTGACAATCGTCTTCTCTCCGCCTTTGTTTTTGCCTTATCGTCAATGAGTCAATTTGCATTGCATTTTTCTCATGCTGGAGACAGTGTGGGTAGATCAAGAGCAATGCCTGTAAGAGTTCCGTCCTTTTTACTCTCGACTCGTCATCGTTCACATGTTTTCGGCCGAGGGTGCCGGACCAAAGCGCCGCAATGGCAAGCAACAAGCCCGGGAGCCCCTACCGAAATTATCAAACAGTGTTATTATACCACACCATGATGCACCCGATGCGAGCGGCGGAGAGTAGCCTTTGAATGTCGATATGAGCCCGCGTCGACTAAAGCCTCTTCCTCATAATTCTATTCTCCTTCTGCACTATCGACCGTCAAGGATATCCCTAGATGGAACGCAGGAGTAGATCTCCGCCAACATGGCAGTTATGAAATCCTTCGCTGATGGCTCCCCTGCGTAGAAATTGCCCTAATGGTTACCTAGGCACAACAGCCCACTCCGCTCTTGTCCTCGAGCACCATAACAACTTGACCTAGATCTACTCTCCTCGTGCAAGAGTTACTACAAAGGCACGGGCGATCCTTATTACATTGGCCTTCCGCACAGAATCACTGCCATCCGCGTCGCGAACGACAACTTGAAAGCGTATGCCAAACCGGGAGATTTGCAAGCGGCTTATAGAGCGGTGTGTTGTTCTCAAGGATCTGAGATTGTGCACCAGTCTTAGTGGGATACCTATAATGGCTATCTCGGCGGACCTCGATATCTTTCAGATTCCAACTTTTCCGAGGATTCATGTCACATTGCTTGATCACTTCTCGAAACCGAGCTGCCCCGCGCATAGGTGGCACTGATAGGCATTTCTAGGCTACCTGTCATGAAAAGACAAAAGGTCTAGTCTCCAGCGTCACAGCCCACGACCTTCACCACGGATTGAAAAACAAATACCCATGTACCTTCATCGTCTCCGAGCTCCACAGAAGACAATCCAGCAATGCCTTCATCACTGACAAAAGTCTTCCCACAATGACTGGAAACTGCCGCTTCTGAGCTGTCGCTACAGCACCTATCAACGTCTCCTCAATCTAAGCGAAGAACAGTTGATGGCTGACGAGCCCGAGTTGAGCTGCATGTAAACAAGACTGACTCCAATGCCTCGAACACATCAAGCGAAATCTATCCGACTACATGGGCGCGTGTTCTGTTATTGAGGATTCCGATCACAGAGGAGGTTCTAGAAACGTCGATGCACAGTCCACAATCTAGAGCGTCCCGAGCGCCAGAGTCCTCTGCTTCTATCTCCTAAAAGCAATACACCTGCCATTCTCAGAACAATTGGACATTCCACATGCCAAAGTTATTCAGAAACTCAGCATCGTCACTAGCTACCTCGAACGGGCCCGTCCAGCGGACGATACATATACTCTGTACGGTCCCATGCACGCCATCTCATGGACCAGATCCCAGCACACAACCCTAAAGCCTGGCTTGAGTCAATGGACGCAATTGGACGATCGCATCATCGAGTCTTCTGATGGAGAATGACTCCAATTCACAATCTTTATTAGACGAAAGGTAGTTGAGTTGACTTCAGCTGATGACGACTCTTCTATGTCTCTCTCTTTTCGGCCTGATTACTCTGACTTTCTGCTCCTATCTAACAGCGAGTCCTGCATTGTTCCTGCCCGCGGAGCATAAAGATCTTCGTTTGTATTCCTCCGATTCCTCGGCTCTTCTCATCCTTGCGGCGCTAGAGCTGAGAATCGTCACATTCTTACTCCCATCGAGCAGCAGGGTGTCCGTTCAACACCTCTAGTGAGCAAACACTTTGACGAGATCTTGTGACTTTCTCTAAAAGATCGGGTGACGAAGTTCGACGGTCATACAGCGTCAAACCCTTGAATAGGTATAGCGTGCCACTTCATTGTGAGGTAGCCTTGAGGCCAAACGCTGGCACAGGAAGCGTTTGCCATAGATTTCGCTGGCTAGGTGTAGGTATCTGAATGCGTACCCATATCCTGTGCCTCGGGATCTGGTCGAGCCGTTGCGTTTGCGTAAATCTGAGGAAGACTTCAAGTGAGGATGTCAACCCAGCTTGCCGTACCTCAGAACATCCTCCTCCTATAAGCAAAATAAGCCTTCCAAGGCAACTTCCACTCCCTCCTCCTCAGCTCCTCCCTAAAAACATCAAAGTCCAACTTCTGTAGCTTGTTAAGCCATAGCTCCGTAGCAACAGCAGGCATAAACACCCCAAACGCCCTCTCCACCTCCAGCTTCTGTTGCGCACTCTTCCCCACCCCACGCTCATACCGATGCTCCTCCTCTTCCCCATGCTCGAACTCATGTCCAACATCGTGTCCACTGTAAACGTTCTTGAGCATCGACCTAGCAGTAATCAGATGATCACTCGCCCTCGTAGCAACCTCAAAAACCGCATCCCTCAACCCCTCCGCCTCCGCCCCCTTCCTCAGTACATCCTCATCCCTCACGCCCGCGTTAGCCATAACATCAAGCGGCAGCGTAACACTGCCTTGCGTCCTTCGCTGCGCATCCAACGTCCCACCCAACCCACTCGAATTACTATGATGATTCGGCGGCGGCGGAAATGCCACGAGCGGTAACCCTCTTAGCACAGCTGTAATACCAGCCGCCTTCCCGATATGCGACGCCACATGATCAGCCGTAACGCTCCCCATCGGCAGCGCCTGCAGCGTCAAGTACAAAAGCGTCGAATACGTGTTCTCCGCATACCGCTCCAAACTCTCCATTGTCGGATAGGGTCTATTATCCATGTATTTCTCCCTCTCACTGATGATGCGCATGAACCAGCTCTTACTCATCTTCCCCTTCCCCTGCGTTCGTTTATCTAGATCTTCCAGGGCGTGAGCGAGGACGATCGAGACGGGTTGTTTGGGAGGGGAGTTGGTGAAGGCGCGGGTTATGTTGTCGCGCCAGAACTGGAGACGCATGGAGGCGACGAGTGGGGTTGAAGCTATGTCGGCGACGCGGGAGGTTTCGATGTTGAAGGCGCGGAGGGCGAGGTAGGCGGGTTGGGAGGCGGGGGGGATGAATGCTAAGAGGGTGTGGGAGGGGGAGTCAAATTTTCTGGGAGTACAGTTAGCTATACAGAGCTATTAGAGTGACTGATGACAAGCAGGAACATACTGAAGTAGACTGGAGCAGTAGTCTTTAGCTGATTGAACTTCCGCGCCTGATGCGCCGATGGGGGCGGGCGTGCTGTAGGTCGGGGTGCTGTAGGAGCGCTGTAAAGGGCATTGAGTTGTGCTGGACTTCCATATTGACTGCAGAGATCCAGCTCTGGGTGGCATGGCAATTATAGCTTCGTATAGACAAGTATATGGCGGTCTACGACCGTGATGGAGGATTTGCTGGAGGATCACGAGAGGGCTCCATTGCTGCCCCAAATGAATTGGAATTCGGAGGCCGTCAGAGAGATACTCAATTTGGACTATTAAATGACTCCTTGATCTCGATTTCCGACATTGTAGATGGTAGGTTGAGGCGAAAATACTTCTGAACGGTGGTCAGATACCATCATCATCGACACCAGATCTGTGTAATGACGGAATTCATCCGCCTTGGTATTCTAGCGCGTTCTTATACAGGTCGCATAATTTACATAACTCCCATATTCAGACCATGTCTGAAATTGCGGGCCGTATTGCTTGGGCGCACGGTGTAGCTAAAGAGGTGTAGACTGGTTATATCGTACTTCTTCAGCCTCTGACCGATTGCTTTTGATATTGGGGAATGTGGTACCATGGTAAACTCCACAACAAGAGAATGATACTAGATACCGTCACGCTGTTGATAATTCACCGCTCAAACGAGGCCTAAAACTCGTACAGTGCGCCTCGATGGGATGGAAACTACATCCCCAGTCATGCCACCACCACTGCCACGCACGGTATCCCTACAGTCGACTGTTACATCGCCACTAGAATAGCGATGCTCATAGCTGAAAGTACACTGGCGATCCTGACACGCGTATTTGTCCCAGCGTCACTCTTTCCCATTCGAAAAACCAATCTGAGACGGCTTTACCTCAGCTGCAGGCGCCAACGTCTTCTTTGCCGCGTTGTACGCCAAACATGACGTCGAGAGATTATGCTGCTCAAGTTGATAGAACGGAAGCCCAGCTTTGAAGTCCGGTGCAGTTGCCTGGAAAACTTCCAACTCGTCGAAACCCATCGATGGTACAATGTTCGTGAGGTTGGTGTAGACTTGGTCCGCTGGGAGAGATGCAGGCGCTGGATCGCAAGATATATTCACGTTGTGGACTTGAACAATTTGGACGTCGAGTTGAGGTACGTCGAGGGTGACCGCGACATCAATGGCGGCAGGTATACCGCCTATTGAGACGGCGAAGGTGACAGAAGGGCGGAAGGATAGCTCAACGCCGATGTCCAAGTCGCTTCTGGTAGATGTGAAAGGGGTATGCGTTAGGGTTGAATTGAAGCTCCGAATGTTAGAACATGTTCGGACAATAAGCTGGTGGTGGTAGTACTCACAAGTCTAGAGACTGGGAAAGGTTGAGATAATTTATGGGTATCAGCAACTCGGAACCGAGAGGAACCTGAGATGAGAATTGGTCATTGTCAACGTGAATCTAAAGGGCTCTACCTCGAAATCATATCCGTAAGTGAAGTTCACATATCTTCACATGTATCTCGTCCGGAACTGCGGTTGGGAAGTTTGGTATAATCTTGGAAGCGATATCAGTTATGTCAGCGAGAAAGCCGCCCAAGGTAGACGATGCTGCAGCTAATGTCGCGGTCGTTTGACCATTTCATTTTGGATGGATGGCGGAGACACAAGCCGTAAGTGAAATGAGGGCGACTGCGAAGACGGTTGAACACATAACTGGAATCCCAGAGACTTTGAGTTTTGTTGCAATGAACTTCTATTCGACAGTGGCACCGAGCAAATAAGTCTCATTGAAAAGCGCACAGACACAACAGCAGCAGGACCCATTACATTTATAGCGTTCCACCGCCTTCCCTTGTCATAGCCACTGCTTTAGTGGAAGTTGGTGCAAGCCATCGGCTCACTACCTGATGGCGGAGCTCAGACCATGGTGCGTTAGCTTCTGAGTGATCAGCTGAGTGATCAGCTGCGAGAACGGTCGGCCGTGGGGGTCCCAGGATAAGAATATGCGTTAGGTCGGCCGATGAAGACATGTGCCATGTCTCAAACGCTGCAGGAGAATCAAGGTTCGGTCCAGTGGCGGTGAGTATGAACGATTAGGGTAGTAACAAGGAGTACATGCTGCAAGGCGACCTCCCACAAATGCACGAGAGTGGTACTTAGAACGAAGTCACAGTCCTCAAATGCGGTCGAGATCTGGGTTCACAAGCGATAGTCTAAGGGTTGGCAAAGTTGGGTGAATCAGAATGGCAAGCCTTCTTTTATGTCAAATGATCTTGATTGGTCTATTTCGCAAGACCTCAAATGCTCAAACCAGGGGACTAAAGAAAGCGTCATGGATGCAGTAGGGTTCTGCTGTGTTGTTCCAGTCCATTTCACGCTGTGTGGAGCTAATGGGGAACCAAACCCGTGATTTCTCAGAAACATGCGCGAGTGAACCCCTGCATAGTGCAATAAGGTAAGCTAAGTCGCACGGTGAACCTATCAGTGCGGGGCTATGTGCGGCAGAGACTAGCTATACATCCCACAGCCTTCTTGCAGATAACATCATAAGACCTCAATCGGCGATTATGGGTGATCGAAGCTGTATGTCAGAGGCAGATCCACCTACGAGACGCCGTGTCTGACAAGTGGTCCCTGTGTCGAGAGTGAGAAGGTTATATGTCCGTGCGGTGTGCCCCTTACGATTTATCAGATGGCTACGATTTCCTAGATGCCACCACAAACTGCGAAACCCTTGACGCGCCCACACGGGAGTGTGCAAGCACTATATCCAATGGGACTGTATCATTCACTGGTACGACTGTCAGTGGATGTATATCACGGGTTCTACTTGGCGCTACATAGATAACTCACTTAGTGCCATCCGGGAGATGGAATTCGGGTACCGAGACCGGAAACGTGACGCATCCTCCCGCTGCGAAGGTATGTCTTGATCAGGAAGTAGACGCTCTAAGTCTATCACTTGGAAGGAAACTGCACACATCGCTAACCAAATGAAGTAGCGGGCGGCAAGGCTGAGGGCTTTGCCAAGGCTTGTTTCTTGTGACGGTCGCTGTGTAAACCACAGGGTATAACCTAATTCTCGCGGACAGATCCAAACATTGGAGTATATATTTCCGGCTATTTCATAGTAAAAGCCCAGAATTTAGTCCTGCATCCGTGGTACCTGCGCTAGCGAGATCAAAGGAAGGCGCATTCGGAGAGCTTTCCGAAAGGGCTTGATAGATATGGTCACGCACTTACCTGTACCTGACGCTATGTTTATAGCCGCGACTTGAAACTTGACCAATGGAAGAAGCTGAACCGTCACACGGCTGGAGAGGCGTTCAAACATGTGTTCTTCGTTGGAGGCCAGTACGCCTTAATATTCTATTAGGTTGAGGTACATGGACACCTCCACGTATTTCAGGACCCTATAGATGAGCGCTACTCCAAAGGGGTAAACCTGCTCTGGGGGCGGAGCCTTATCTCGTGGGGTTATATATATAACCAAAGATTCAGGACACCGTGACTTCTCTTGCGATGACACTCGAGTCGTAAGGAGGCTGTAAGCAACAATAGCCATGCGTGGGAACGGAGTGCGCGGTCTGACTATTTTGTACGGGCGTTGCTGACCTACGATGAACATGCACGACCGTGCCGTAACCGCGGTGGGCCGCTATACTCAAGCTCGTGCCCACCTTCTCTGTGTAGCGCTTAACAACTAAATGAACTATTAGTAGCAGTGGCTGAATCATTGTCAGGGTATTGATGTCTAGCTAGAGTGGTAATACATTCAGGCTCTCAACAAATATCTTTAATAATTCTGTAATTGAAGCGACACCAACATATATTCTTCACCATTTGTGCAATGTAAGACATTTAAGGTCATGCTATAGAGCGTATACCACATTGCATACTCTACATCTTGAGCTTGCCTTCCATCCAACACACAACAAAAAGTGCCCCCAATAAACCACGCATCTTGACAACGTTCTTAATGGTAAACCAACTATTAACGTTAATAGTTGGTTCAACCGTTAGTTGGCCCTTTTTTCCTTAGTAGTTAGTCCAGTTTGGGGTCCTTATTGGTTCGGTTTTAACCGTTTGGGGGTCTTAAACCAACCGTTAGAACTGCTGCAACTATTAGTTTTTAGGAGATACGGCGGATTCTTAGCTGCAGGCCCTGTAGCGCCCTCTGTACCTTTTCCAGTATTATTATCGCTAATGCTATCAGCGGAGTTGAGAAATATGCTATATTCTTATATAGAGAACAGTTGAGAAAGTGGGTATCTAACTTAAGCCGCACTTTACTAAACTTTAGTAAGGTGCAGCTCCTTTCTAATACCCCCGCACTTAAACTGTTTAAACTATTAGTTAACCATTAGTTTTATAGGTTTAAACGGTCTAACTTTTAAACTGCACTGCTTAACGCTAAATCCTAGTAGTTGGTGCAGTTTGCCTTCAAAACTGAACGGTTTAAACCATTAAGAACGTTGCATCTTGATACCATCAATAGCGTTTACATTTAATTCATTCGCTACCCAACCCTATCACTCTTGGTCCAGCAAGCCTCTAATAAAGCTCATATGATTCAGGTAGCCGTGAGTGCGTTCCCCCCGATTGCACTCGCCCTGCGGAACTGTGATGCTTGGTTTCCTTTGGGGCCAGCCGATGGCTATTAGAGCCAATAGTATTGACCAAATGTGCGCAACAAGTTCGTAGCCTCTTTCTGATATATCGTGTGATCGAGTCATATCACGTCACCACCCATGTGACAACAACAGCTCCACATCGTCGTCGAATGTTACCGATGCCAGCGCGTCCAGTTCCAGTGCGCCCAGGCTCCGCGAGTCCAACTTTTCAGGACTTGATTTATCGAATTTAGTGCGATCAGAGCAGATGCCGAGACTTTGGCGGTGGGCGAGCTGGTCTTTATCGGCGACAGCCATGGACTGGAGACGGTCAGATTTGGATGGCTTGATGTTCGCGGATTCCGGGATGCCCATGAAAGCGGTGGCCATGCCGACCATTAAGACTCTGGACTGCCTGTTAGGAAAAGCTGAGTGTTTGGAGTGTTAGTTGTACTTACTCGAGTATGGCCATGACGGTCTGATGGTTTCGCGACGCTTCAGGTATTCTTATATCTGGAGAACGTAACCGGCAAAAAAACTACCAAGTGTGGAGAAATTGAGGACACACAGTAAAGATCAAATCTTGAAGAATAACAAACAGTTTAAGATGAAAAGGTTTTAATGATTCATATACCAGTACCCGTATTGCAGCTAACTCAATCACGCTGGTCTTCCGTAAGACTGACACAGCAGACTTAACAGAGCAGACTCAGCGAACAGCTCACAAGCTTCTTTGACGAAGGTAAAATTCTAGGTAATGCATACTAGCAAACCACAAATAATGAGCTCTACCTCAACCTATTCGAAAACCATCCGAAAGCGTTCCTTAGTAAGACGGACATTATCATTGAACGCTGCCTCATATAACCTTCGCCATAGACTTTCATGGGTCCATAGACATCACTGCAACAAAGAAGTACTACCATACCAACACCAACAGAGACCACCATCGAAGACGATCAAAGCCGCCAATAGTGGTGCACTGAAGTCTGCATTCGTAATGCTTACCTTACTTCCATTCTATTTTGATATCGGAGTTCGGCAATGCCGACCCACTTTCCAAAAAGGGCAGTTACACCCTGCCACAGAAATCCAATCAAATAAGATGTTACAATTTTGGCCGCCTTTTATAGAGCACTGGAATACCGATCATGGGCTACTTAGTAAGACTGCTTAGTAAAGCGATTGTAGTGCTTATAGCCGTCTTACAATAGCTTTAACTCCTGACAGCCTTCTTATACATTTCTGGGCAGTACTGCTTAGCACACTCTGATAGCGAAGACGCTATTAAGGTCATCGCTTGTTAATGTGTCCTGCCACCCGTATTACCTACTTTTTTGCTGTTCAATTTGTCTCCGTACTTGTGGTGGCGAACAATTCGAAGTCCTCCTACCAGGAATTCGGAACTGGACCTGCTGGACCAAGTCTGGGGTCGAGTGCAATTGTACAGATATCGGATTGGGCACGAATGGATGTATGACTTGGTGAATTGACAGGTTGGCGATTGAGCATAGATTGCCAAAATGTGTCTCAAAGATTCAACAAGACTTTGGGTCGATTGATACAGTACGCCATAACTCCAACGCCAACAGTTCTTTTCGCTAAAGCTATCTCTCGCCAAACTTCTTTGAATCCACACATCAGCGAATCTTAAACGCTTCTAAGTTTGGCAAGGTCTTGATTGTACTAACATAAGATAGAAAAGTGTCTCGTACTGGCTGTGAATGGAGTATGACAAGCGCATGTACTCCTGAGGTGAGAGCCAAAAATCCGCATCACTCAAACGATAAGATTCAAGGAAAGTCCCCTGGTCTTAAGTTTGGAGCACTCTTCGCGAGCTGCCCACGATCACCTCTTCCACTCCTAAGCAGGTACTTGGCTTTCGATAATGTCATCGAAGAATGAAGTCCTCGTCTTCGCCCCTTCCTTCCATCGTCAATGCTTCGCCAGACATGAGCCCATGCACGTACGCTTCTCCTATCAGCTGAGCTGTATCTTTGCCTCGATCGAAACGGAGATGGAACACTGGGCCTCCGCCGTAGAAAACACAAATTGCATCATTAGACTTGAGACCTTTTGGCCCAATGCCGATTCTTCCGCCTTTCGTGCTGAAAAAACTACGTCCCTGACATGCATCATCCATAATTTGCGCGTATCGAGTGCCTGTTTCCGTCCATACCCGTTCTGAATCCCCTGGATCTGAGAGAGATGATTTCATGGCATTGTATCCCGCAATCATATCTCCACTACATGAGAATCTCTTGATCTCATTGACGACCAGAGTTCTCCAGTGCTCTTCCGGCAAAGTGTCAGGTGCGCATTGATACACAGTTTGAGATAGTTTTAGACATTCACTTTCAAAACGAAGCATCGCCCCGCACAAATCTCGATCATTCATTCTGCCAGGATATTGAGACTCCACCACTTGAAGCACTTCATCAACGCGAAAGCCACAGACAATTATTTGATCGGTGTCTTCAATGTCTCGGACTGGTCGACGCCTATATGCACTGTTCCCAGAACCCGCTACCATATGTGAAAAGCGTCCGAATCTTGTGGAACTTGGCATGGTATTCCAATCTGGACACCAGGATGGGATACATGGATGCTTTCCGTCCGAAGCCGCGGAGCCAAGTAGATCCAGAAACATGTCAATCTGCAGATTCCATTTGGCGAAATCGATGTAAGTACGCCAGTAGGGCTTTGCATAGTCTATCAGGTTCAATGACGCTATGTGGTCTTGCAATCTGGGCAACATCAGACCCAACAGTCCATAAATGCGATCCGATTCGAGCGTACAATTGAGGTGGCGGCCCAGTGATAGCATCGACGATATTGCGCTGTTTCTACTCTTCTTGATAACCCGTTGAGTAAAGGAGTCTTTCCATTTGGTGGCGTGGAGGCTAAGATGTACCTGCATCCGGACATCGAGATGGACAATGCGACTAGGGAGATCCGTTTTTTCAAACGCCCACGTAAAGGCACAAAAAGATTTCCAGCTTAGCCACGAGTTGCCACACATGACAATCAACTCCCGACCGAGTGCCACTTCCTGTAAGACCCAGAGCCGTGTGAACCATGGTCGACAGTACAAATGGTAAATTGCAGACCACACTGCATGATCCACACCTTGGAGCCCATGCTCCATCAAAACATTCGAAATTGACTTATTGTCTAGATGCTTCATATATTCCAAGCCTTCCATCCTTCTCGTCAGGTCTGGAATTGATTGTATCACCATTTCACTGGCATTTTGGTGTTCTCCCAGCCAGATAATGACACGCTGGGCTTTGCTGTAGATCGACCTCATACATGGAATTTGTTTCTCCTTCTCAGTCTCATTCATTTGGTCGATACAGAGAGCGTCGATCCATATCTTATAGCTTTTCGGTGACGGCCTGTACAAGTGGAGATGGTGTAGCATGGTAGCCAACCGGGGCGAGATCCTCATGCGACTCGCATTGCAGGTAATATCTAGCGCCGCTTGTTTCGGGCCCCATGCATAAGATATAGCATCGTAGGGAGGGACATCATCAAGCGCAAAGCTGTCAAGCTCACAAAGGATACCACGTTTGACGGCGGTAATGGTCAATAAGCGAAATTGACCGGCTTCCAAGGGCGGATAGTGGAATTCGAGAGATTTCCGAGAAGATTCTAACTTTGAAGCGACCTTGTCTCTCTGTAGCTTCTCACGACGCTTTCGGTGGCCTTTGGAGTAAGCTTGCTTCTTAAGACGAGAATTCATTGGGAAGATTGGGCGACGAATGAGCTGGATGCAACAAAGTGTCTTTAACGATGAATTGGTCACTGTTTGTAGCTTGGTCTTGAGTAATTGTCGATATTCAGAGCTTTAGCAGGCAGCAAAACAGATGTTTGTCGCTCGCCGTTCACGCAATTCCAGCGATGGAGGGGCGCAGTTCGCAGCTGCCTTACGAAAGCCGAAGGCACTGCTGTCATGGCTTGGCGCTTATGCATGCCCCCGACTTTCAAGGTTTCCTAGCTCGGCAACCTTATATGTCCAATTATTGAGGGGAGATACAGCTATTATACAGATTCTAGGATGAGCGGTAATTCGGAACCTCGCACTCTTCACTCAAGGGGTCAAAACAATTTTACACCCACCCAGACCTTGGCAAATAATTGTGAACATTTCGCGCCACGGCTCTGGGTCCTTGCTTTCAATAGCACTGAACTCCTGCATCAGGCGAACTGTGATGTATGAGGCTTCGGTGAGCGCGAATTGTTCTGTTGACAAATTAGCGCCCATTCAATAAGAGAGAAGTCAATGGCAAAAAGGTGATGTGAAGGTCTGTCAACAGAGATGTCGTCGTTGTGCTCTCAGCACCAAACAAGACTTCCAAGGCAGTGACGACGAATCAAAGCAAGAGGTTGGTCTAAGAGAGAGGGATACATACGACCAATACATATTCTCGGGCCCCCATTGAAAGGCAAATACTCCCACCCCACCCTCAAACCCTGACCCTGCTCGGTGTCCAGCCACCTTTCCGGCCTGAACTCTTCCGCATCTTCACCATAGAAATCCTTCCGTCGATGCATGATGTGAATACTCCAAAGCGCCATCTGTCCCTTCTTCACCAAAACCGGACTTTTCCCATCTTCGCCGCCCCCCAGAGGCAGCACCGTATCGACTTGAGCCGTACGGTTATTCTCGGGAAGTATGGGATAGAGGCGTAGCGATTCGTTGAGAAAGGCGCGGAGATACTTCATCTCTTTCAATTGGTCGAAGGTGGGCAACGCGCCATCCAGGGCGGACACCTCTTGCTGGAGCCTCGCCCAAGCAGCCGGCCGTTTCGACAGCTCAAACCACACATTCGACAGTAGCGTAGCAGTGGTATCCCTCCCAGCAAGCAAAATGTTCAGCAACTCACTCCTAATCTTAAACCTGTCTGTCGTCTGATCCAGCAGCTCATGAAGGAATATGTACCTTCGACCTGGGAGTACAGACTTCTCATCTGAAATCACCTTCTCCAATTCATACGTTCGCTTATCAACCACCGCCATGTCAACAAGACCATCGACATACTTATGCACGAACTTATACTCACCCTTCAATGTCCAATTTGGAAGAAATAACCCCATAGCCAATCCGACGAACATCAACCACCCTAGCTCCTGCCCACCCCACACCTTCAGAATGTGGTCAATCGCACGTGCAAATTCTTTAGTCTCGGCATCAACATCGTCGGGCGAAAGAGTATTCGTACTCTTACCAAAGAGGAATTCAGTAGCGACATCGAGACTCATACTCAGGAACAGTGGCTGGAGATCAACCATTTCCCCATCTCTCGGTATGGCTTTGATGAGATTTTGCACATGCCGTTCAAACATCTCGCAGTCGCCTACCTGGCTTCTCACGAAATTTGGTCTCAGCAAATCTCTTGAGTGCTGCCACCTAGAAAAACATGGGATCAGTATATTTTCCTGCACGGCGCAGAACAAGGCCTAGAACGCCCAAAAGAAGCACAGCAAGGCATAGAAATCACAAATACATCTCCCTGCCAAGCCTCAATACCACATAGGGAAATCTTACTTACGCAGCCCCATCAGACGTGAAAATCCCCTCCCCTATAAACGGCTCCATCATCTTCTTCCTCCCCTCCCCAATCCCCCAATCCTTGAAATTAGTAGCAAGCACACTCTTAATATTCTGAGGCTCAATAGTGGAGAACAACGTCGCTCCAGGCACTTCCATTTGCACCGTGTTGGCGCCCAGAGCCCAAAACCGTGTTCTAGTGTTTTCGAGCGAGCAGTGCGCTTTCATGTCTTTGTAGCTGTCGTAGAATATGTCGAGGCCGAAGAGGAAGGGGCTTTGGCGCCATTTAGGCGGGGGTTTGCAGCCTTTGGAGGCGGCGAGATGGCGGTGGGCAGAGGCTAGTCTTAAGTGCGTGTAGAGGCGAAAGGTGGTGTAGGAGATTAGGGCGAGGAGGAGGGTCTGGGAGAGGGATAAGGGATAGGAGGTGAGGAACATTGTGAAGAAGCGAGCATACAATAGTAGAACGACAGGACGTTCTGCCAACAGATCTTTCAATGAAAATGACTATCACGGTATTGAATCCATGTGAAGAACATCAAATGAAACAAACAAGACTTGGGAGGAAAGGCACATTTATAGTGAGATGTAAGCCTGACAGAATGAGTCTTCTACGACCATCGCAACGATGTGCGGGCGGTGTGGTTACAGCCGCTTTACGGCATACATACGTAGGCAACAACATTACTCCAATGTCATCTGTGATAGCTAACAAATATTTTGCAGACGTACGACCCGGGTCGCCTTGGAAATAAAGGAAGCGAGCATTGACTCACTCACAGGACATTGGGATAGTAGCAATATTTACACGAAGGTTGATGTAAAGAGTGGTAAGTATGTGGTCGAGGGAGACTTACAGCGAACCCCTCGGGTCTGGGCGTCACAGAAATTCTTCGGGCTTACCCCACGCTAGGTAACGGTGCCCCGGAGGGACCCGGCACGAGCTCACGCGTTGCGCTAAGGTCCAGGTAGGCGAAAGCCGGCAGTCTACGGGCGATTGGCAGAGGGAACGTTGTTCCAGGCATCAGTATCACTGTGTCTTCTTGCATGCTATTGTTCTAAACGAGCCGACCGATAGGTGGTCATGACCAAGATGCCTTCCCAAACCACCGAACACACTAATTCGAGCAGCCCGTTTATACAAGTCGTCTCCAAACGACAGCCATCCAAATATCCACATAACCGGCTTCAAGCCGTCTGCCCACAGCTCTCACACTGGAAGATCTGCCTCCTACCCTGTTGGCCACTTCCTAACCTAACCTTGAAGCTTTTCCCGCCACAGCTTTTACACACCATCTCGCCATCTTCTTCCCCTATCGGCGGACTGTCACCAGCGTTGCTTTCCTCTTCACTGCTCAGGCGACTGACAGCAGTGGTTTCCCTATTGATTGGAACGCCGAGATGGTGGCCGTTGACGCTAACATTGCTACTACTGCCAGCGGTGCTCGCATTCTGTGAAAGAAAGTCGCCGTTATGGCCATCATATTGATGGTTCGATCTATGAGGGTCTAGATGGGAGGCATTCGCTACTTGGGCGGCGTAGGTTGATTGGTTCCAAAACATATAGCTCTGCTCGCCGTGCAGCATGAGCGGATCGGTGACTTTGTCGGCTTTGGGGATAGTGGAGTCAGTTCTTTGTGATAGCTCGGTAATGTCGTGTGTTTGGGTCTTGAACTCGTCTGTAGAGTGCTGAGGACTGTGTTGCTGAGAGTTGGTGGAAAGAGAGGGTGTTGTGATGCTGTTGGCTTTGCCTGGGTGGCGAGCGTTTTGTGCTTGTGATTTTTGACCGCGCGATTTGCGGGGCGACTCACTTCTGCCGTTGTTGAGGCGGAAGTTCTCAAGACTGCCATTAGTGCTGGAGATGGATTGGCGCCAGGAAAGGATACGTTCTGAAGATGGATGGCCCAATTGGAGAGAGTCACGCCGGGAGCGATTGCTGTGCTTCGTGGCAATAGAGTTGGTACGGCCAAGCATCTTTTTGGAGAAGGCGGTTTCATTGTTACGAAGACGGTTCCTGTAGGCGCAATCTTGACGGAAGACTTTGATATGACCCTGAAAATCGGCTGTAACGATGATGTTGCCGTCAGGGTGGTTGCAGCGAGCAAGGTAGGCAGGGGACTCCTCTGGTTTAGTGGCTTTGTTGAATTCGGAAGTGGCAGGTGTATGTGGGAAGCTGGTGTCGACTGGAGCGTCTTCATTGACGGGTAAAGTGGATGCTTGAGATTGGGTTCGACTAATGAGCGTTACAGGTGGTGGATTGCACAAGTCAAATAGAGGGTCGCCAGATGCGCTGAGCAGCTGCCGGGTCTTTGTAGGAGCCATGGTTGCAATAGTGACAATGGCGGAATGAGCTTCGAACATTTCGACGGGCCGCTTATCCTTTTCGCTATCGGGCGTGCGTGTGGACCATATATATGCCTTACGGTCTTCGCTGCCACATATAATGTATTGCGCGTCATCGCTAAACGAAGCATGTATCTGACTGCAAGAATTTTCATTGCCTTTGACTTTGAGTTCGAGACCCTTGTCTCTGAGATTGTAGACTCTAATCCGAGAATCATTGCTGGTTATGAGCAACTTCACTTCCGCGTCCGGGTCATCTGGTGGATAGTTTATGGCCTGTATACCAGTGACCTTGCTTCCTTTGGCGTTCTTCCCATGTGCAGAGCGCACGTGGATCTGCGTCTGGTACTTCAGGCCTTCCGTCTCGTAAAATAAGCATAGCCCGTTCAGACAGCCTGCAATCACGGTCTTTCCGTCCGGAGCAAAGGCTACAGCGGTAATCAGGTCAGGTACTTGGTTCCAAAATTCTACTCTTTTATCAGGTATGCTCCACAATCGAAGCTTTGAATCCAGCGACCCAGCAATAAAGAATCGATCGTCGCGGGGATGGAATTGGATCGACGTGACGAAATCGCTGTGCTTGAAGCAGCACAGGCACTCTTCTCTACTAACATGCCAAAGCCGTACGGTCTTGTCCATCGAGGATGAGAGAAGAAAATTATTCTAGCGTACGTCAGACGAGATTAGCCAAAGCCTAGGGAGGAATATACTTTGCTCCAGCTCAAATCCAGTATACTTGCAGTGTGGCCGCCATATTCCTGCGTAGTCCTTGTTTTGAAGACAGGTGCATTCAACCGGACACTTTGGCCGTCTTTTGCTGCAGCGTTTTCTTCGGTCTCATGTGCAATGCGTTCTTTCTTTGTGGCTATGACTGCCCAGACCCTAACAACATAGTCTTTCCCTCCAGCTGCCAGGTATTTGCCATCTTTCGAAAATTCCATAGCCCAGATCGCATTGCCATCTTTGTCTCCATGCTTGTATGCCCCACTCTTGACAAGTCTCCCACCAGACTGCGCAATCTCAACGCCTGTCCTTCCTCTCAGCTCTTGCGCAAGGAAAACTTTATTGAAATCCTTCTCCTTCTTGCCATGTGATCGCACTTTGATATACTTTGGTGGCGATGGGAACTGGGGTATGTATCCAATTGGTTGCGAGAACACGTCTGCATCCATCCCCTCGGTCCTCCTATCGCCTGCCTCGGATTCATTATCATTCACCTCGGGTGGAGTATCCTTTCTCTTTGGCGCAAAGCGGCTGAAGAATGAGGATCGATTTCTTGCAGGGTTCCGTCAGCGAGATCGATTTAAATGGCTCAGCCGCCGATAAGATAATCCCGACTGGAATGCTGACAACAAAGCATCTGAGATCTGGGTTTTACCTCTTGTCCTTTGAGCTGGAAACAGCACTTTCACTTCGCCCAACCGCCTGGTCCGAGGACGTCCGACCTGACGCAATCGATGCGCCAGTTTCGGGTGTACCTGACTCTTCTTCTGACGCGCCAGTCCGCATCTTTGGTGGCAGTGTATTCTGAATATTTGTTCGCTTTGCAATATGCTATTTGTCACCTCAAGGTAAGCATCATCAACGTGTACATTAGGCGCTTTTCCACATACGTCAGACAATGGATCAATAGCTTGCGAGTCTCTCCGCCCTTCCGTGGAAGATTTGATTGCAGCGTTTGCTTGATTTCCTGAAAGTGTCGGTTTGAATCTGTTAGGATAGCTCTTTCCCGTGGAGAGCGGGCGAGCTATAGAGCTTGTATCAGCAAATGTCGCAGGTCGTGCATGTGCAGCTGGTGGCAGCAGTCAGATGCACCAGATCCGTCAAGCAGATCGCGTACCTTCCGCATTGTCAGAGCTGTTCATTCGACTATGTATTACACCATCTGATAAGTTTTTTGACAGTAGACGCCCCGGAGCCTCCAACTTAGAGCTCAGATCTTGCGACTGTGTATCCGCTCGCACCCTGATATGTGATAAGGTGTCCGCCATTGCAAGAGCGCAGCACTCGGTGGACAAGGGCTGCAATCCTTCGGTCGCGAGTAGAGATGAGCTGCCATGCGCATTTCGGTCAGATTGAGGCCATTAGTCTGTGGAGAGACTGTTGATTGCACTCGCTCCACAACCTGTACTAATTGTTCTGCCTGACTCGCATCACAGCTTTGTGTCGGAGTACGGAGTATCGGGCCATGAGCCTCCGGCTGCAGCCCTAACCGTGATTTATGCGAACCCATAAATGAAGCACCAGCTTATGCAGCAGCAGCGATCTGATATGACTCGGGTTCATAACTTGATGCACTCTGTACCAAGTTTTCCAGATATCGTTGCATCATAGAGTCATCGCATTCACGTTTGGTAGCGAGAAGCACTGGCAGATCCTTTCGTAATCCTTCTGTGTCCTTCAACCTCCAAGCGAGCCCCTCATATCTGAGAGCGAGACCAATTTGCCTACCTCAGACTTTGCATCTTGATCGTGACGTTGATGGGAACAATACCCAATCAGGCAAAGGGAGCCCTTCACTTGGTCAAAAGTTCGATCCCTGTTTCTCTTTGTAAATTGATGCCCAACAGTGATCTATTGATTTCAGCAAGTCAGCAGCTACAGCGGTTACGGCAACCAGACCCTTAAATTAATCAATAGTCTTGCATACCAAACCGATGATCGACCCTAGCGTTATGAGGCTGCATGCACTCCACAAAGATCTCCAGTTCGGAATTGGCGCTGAATGGTCAACAGTGCCTGACGCATTAGGCTCTTTACACCTAAGAGCTACAATAGGGCTTGGTATGGGAGAAGGCCTCCGTCTGTTCGCTTATGCACGAATTGGCACCTGGAAGCCCCCGTCGCGGCGGCGTCGTTAGGTGATCCACAAGCCCCGTGCGCTGCATGAAAGAGGCTTGTCGAGTGGAAAAATGTCTTACCTCAACTAGTTTGACTTGAGCCACGATTGGACTTGGACAGCGTACCCCGTGTTTGAGCCAGTCCTCCGCTTCTCCGCATTTACCCATGCCTATCACAGGTTATTAGGTCTTGGTATTGGGCGCGCGGGCCAACTGTTAGCTTTAGCCAAAAAGGCGTTGTGTGAGATGATCTGCTCTTGACAGACGGAACCATCAGCTGAGCCACAAGGCCATTGGGCACTGACTAGGGTGTCCTCCATGGCAGGTTCCACATTTACCGACCTTAGTCCTGAGCAGAGCTATGTCAGCTTAGTCTTTTGTAATCATACGACGCTAAACCGAGGCTTTTCATTCAGCACTCATGCAGCGTCATTTCCGCCAAAGACCAGTTATTCGATGCTTTGAATTGCCTTGATCTGAGAATATGTTGCACGATGCGAGACGGCATTCGTACCCCATGTATATTGTACGAAATGAGAGTCTACTGGCTACTTCCCGCAACTTATGGGCCTAGCTTCTTTGGTAAGGCGCATCGGTAGCGACCCTATTTGCTAGCTACCCCGTCCTTCCAGGGTTCTCCGCAAATCCTGTCCTGGACCCGCCGACCTGGTCCCTCGCCAATTTTGCCGTTAGGCCTCTTTAGGGCAGCTATGGTTAACTAATTGTTAAACATAAGACGCACCATTCGGCCTAGCATAGTCGATATAGATAAAACCTTCCCGCACCCTCTCTCACTATCCCCCTCTGTCAGCGTCTATGTCAGAAAGTCTGCGATTTTGCCATGGCGGCTGCCAGACCGGTCTGATATGCTCGTTGAATGGCCACCCATAGCTGCGAACCGTCTTACTCATTGCAGTAACGCGAGGTCATCCGAACAGCGTTCGTACCCCTCAGGCATAGGCTACTTCTCACCCTCAAAGCCATTCCATAAACCGTCAGATCCTAGCAAACCGGCAGAAACAATACCACGAAAGGATCTGAAAAGGTCCCGGACCCAGGAGGACGTCGATAACCAAGAGCAAGTGCAAAGAAAAAAACGAAGACTCCGACTGGATCTTGTGACATCGAGGCTCAGCGAACCGTATGCAACACCGACCACACATATCATTGGCAGTACACATCCGCGAGTTGGTGTTTGGGCAAGACAAAAGGTTTCAGGCGGTAAGCTGCTTCGGAAGGCAGCAATATTCAATTCCATCGCTATGAAGAGGGAAAGAGGGTTGAACCAAGTAGAGATAAGAGGACCGTGAGTCGCAGACACCCATGTTCCACATTTGTACCTTGGTCTTCATATATTTAGACCCTTGCTGACGACAATAGATCGAATCTAGTCGTAGCGCGTGAGACTCCCAACGACTCCATCCTAGATATGGATACATCTGAGTACGCTGAGTTCGACCGCGAGGACAACATCATCGATTATGATGGGGAGCACACGGACGAAGAGGTGGACGATGACAATGATTTAGATGGGAGCCAATCCATTTACAGCGATTTCAACATGCTGGATTCATCAGATTCAGCAGCTGAATTTTGTGACGCATCTTATTCTTTCGATAGTCTCAATACCGGCTATCAGTACGCCGTCGACCCTGGCGGAAAAGCCATTGACCTCGTAATGGAGAACGAAAGGCATGACGAAGTGTCAATAGCGCCTGCCGGCTCTGGATTTTCGCGCCGATTCCTTCCGAACGCCGTAAGAGGTTTTTGAATGGCGTACGGTGTTGGGCACGGTGACTGAGATGAAGGGCTAGGGAATATATGGGGCTGGCATTCATGAAGCATACATCCCTCATTGCTGGAGTTTGCGGGCACGGTCGGCGGCTATCTGGCACATGGCCTGTATAAATTAGTTGTCGATGCCCAATGTGAAGGAGGAAGCTCCAACTCGAACCTGTATTGCCTCTGCCCGCTCGAGTGAGATGTCTTTCCGCTGGATGCGGGCTTGCATATCGTCCATTATTGTAGGTCGGTCTCTGCCATTGACAAAGACACTAAGATGGAATAAGGTCTCCGTATGCTTCGTTTGTGTTGTCTTCCACTTACACGTATCGTAGTCCGGGAAATGTCTGCTCGTAGAGCGTGTTCATCTCCGACAACTTTTCCTTCTCCTCTTCTTGTCCCGATGATAGTTGGGCCTGTTCTTCCTTGCTCTGTGCGCTATCTATTTTCTTCTCGCCCAATCTCGGATGAGCTCCTAGTATATTTTCCAGCCATTGTGTGTCACTCATAGAGGTTGACTCAGCAAGATCCATAAGCTGCACACCAATACTGGTGATCAAGTCATCGTATGAGGAGAATGTCTGCTCACGTAGAAGGTTCACGGAAAGGGTATGTAGGGGAACACTTGGTTCGAAGAGGAGGTCGAGGATCGCTGCGAGGTCGGATGATGGGAGCGAGGGGAGAGTTGATAGGGAAGGAAGCCTGTCGGAAGACATTTTGCGTTTCAACGATGTCGCGTTATCTTCCGTAGAGGCTTATGCTGAGGCGTTAAGCAAGCTGTATCGAGAAGATTGTGGCAGCTGTGATTGGGTCGTGGAATTGAAGCCATTGGGCGGGATCGATGGGCGGGTAGAACATGCAGGAACCGGGCTCGTTATCACTGCTCGTGGCTCTTGGAACGGACACCGAGAGGGCTATTTCCCCCTGTAGAAACCCCACTTCTCACGCAAGAGATTTTCAAGCTGTACTCGTCTAACTTCACTGTAAATATCCAGCATCATCTGGCAGTCCAAAGAATGTTGAACATGCCCCTCAACGTGACGCGCTAAGCTTTCGAGCCCCTGACTGTGATCGACCAGGGTCGCGGAGACCTGTAAGCGACAAAGTTTCTGAAAAATCTGGATTGCACAGAGTAAAGGACGACGAGGTGTCCAGCAGAGTCCATGAAGAGGCGAAATGTCGCTCAATGGCTTGGAGGCCACGGATGTGAACGAGGCTTACCAGTCTGCTCTGGGAGAAGGTGGAGGATGGTTCGTCGTGACCAACGCTTCCCAAATACAAACCGTTACTAATTTCGTCGCATGTAGGTTCTTGCTCAAATACACAACTCGAGATGAGGTGGGCCTGTATGAAAAGGGGAGCGGTGGTCTTGCGGAGGCGAAGGAGGCAGTCAATTGTTATGAAGAGCAGTCGCCCTTGTTTGGCTTTATACAGTACCGTAGGAGGAAGGTGATACTCAAATATGTTCCGGAAGGAACGTCCCGATTACTACAAGGTATACCTTAACGTTGAATGTCAGATATGACCTTCGACTGTGTGCTAAGATGACCACAGCTCGGGTAACAGTACAATTTCAGTCTGTAGCTGAGAAATTCAACCCCCACGATACTGTATTTACCTTCGCCACCCCGTCTGAACTGCGCGACTCCAAACTATCCTCTGCATGCTCGCTACACACAGCCTCAGCCTCAGTGAAATCCTCAAACGAGTCCCTACCACAACGCGGTTTGGCCGAGATTACAGAGGACTTATCTGAATCGCCAGTTGGTAGAAAGCACTTTGCGAAAGGCTTGGAAGATGGGGAAGCGCATCGACCAGCTACGGGGCATCCCATATCAGAGAAAGTCAACGGGAACACTAGCGCGGGTCATCATCACAGCACGTCGCCTCACAGCGCGTCGCCCTCAGTGACTACGCGAAGCCCACAAAGACCCCGGACTGGCAGCAACACTGACAAGGATTTTCCAACAACGCCCAGTGTACACCTCGGCGAAGACACTGGTCCAAGAGCAGTCCTCGACTACATGGGGTTTGACACAGGACCAGGTGTTGAAGGCCGGTTTTCTTCCCAATCGGCCAGGCCCAGTACACGGGATTTAGAAAGCGCGTACCAGTATAAGCCCAAGGTCAAACTGGGACCACGCCCTTCAATGGACGCATCAATTCTACGCTCCGAGAAGTTAGATGGTGTTGGTGCATTCCGACCAGTGTCTACACTACCTGCCGGGCTCAAAATGCCACCCCGCAAAGTCGTCTCAGGAAGGCCGAAGTCTTCCCAGGCTCAGAGCAGCTTCTCTGACTGGAAATCAGCAAGGCAGCCGCTTCCTCCCACTCCTCTAACACCCATTGATAGATCTGATCGAAACATTCCCGTCCCAAGCAATGGGCTCCCTACACCTGCGAAGACACCAGAACCAAGACCACCTAAGATGACCCCCGAAAAACGAAGATTGATGAAAGCTCTACAGATAAGGCAGAAGCAGTTAGCAACACAAAAGTCGGTCACCGGTCTTGGAATTGAACCGTTGCCAGCTGAGGAAGCCATCATCGAACCTGTATCTGATGGCTCGATCGCAAAGACTATACCAGACGAAAATACTCCTCCAGCAGAGTCGGATCGGGTGCATAGTCTTATTAGGGATGTCAATACGGAAGAGCACCGCAACCTAGAAGCCTCACCAATATCGGTACCGGAAACTTGCGAGGGACCTTCGACTCAAGCTTCATCATTCACAGAGGAAGATGAAACGCATGGACAGAAGACTCAAGAGTCTGTCGCCGACCCAGAGCCTACAACCTTGGAGCAAGTTGATATACCATCAGTCGATGATAACGAACAACTCCATATTCAACTGAGGGGCCAGCAAATTATGAATCAAGAAGAACAAGGACATGAGGCCGGCCTTACGGACGTGAAAATGCCAAGTGAGAGTTATCAGGATTCTCCGCAACCGTCTTTACCTACAGAGCAGTCCTTTCCTGGGAACGAAGCAGCGGTGAGCGAACAAAACTTTGAGCTAGGATCTCAAGCTTCTGCAATGAAGGATCCACCAACAACTATGTGTCACGCACCCTCAACGGATGACAAACTTTCTGCAGTGTGCATCAACAAAGCAGAGGCAGTCTTACCGGACGGGCCGTCAGTAGGCGCAGACGAGGTGTCCGAGCAAAGCCTACGATTTCAAAGTACATCTGCTTCCAAAAATTCCCTGGACAGAATTGGAGCACTTGAAGCACCAGAGTCAGCCTCTCGGGGAGTTCCTGCCGTACCCGTAAATTCAATCAATGCCCATGAAGTGCCACTTCCGCCAGTCGATGAAAATGAAGACTTCAGTCTTGGCCCACAACAGGCCACTTTCCAAGCACTACTCAGTTTGAAGCCATATTTCAAGCCTGAGACTGAGCCGACGGTAACAACCTCGACGAACAAACACCAATCTAAGTGTACGGATATGCCAGCTACGCAGCTCTCGTCATCAAATACTACTGATGGACAGCACACCCAGCGACATGTACGAAGGCAAGGTGTAGTCCCTCCAATCCATAGAGTATCCAGCCCCGACCATTCAGAAGAACAATTTCTTTCAGATGAATCGTTCATGGAAGAACTCAAGAGTGCCACGCTTCAGGAGGCTAAGCCAGTCTCAGTTTCGAAGTCCCCTATCAAGCCTGTGTTTTCAAGGACGGAAAGCGAACAAAAATTGCTAGAGACGAGAGCATCTCGAAGCGTCTCGAGCCCGCTCACGCCACAAAGCAGGGATGATGAAGTCGTCTCTTCCAGCCCATTTCCGACACCTGTGTCGTCACGGTCTTTCTCCGCAACTCATCCTCCTCGCACTGACACTCAACAACCAGTTCCGCCGTTGCCGAAGAAACTTGGTGTTTCTACAGGCATCTCACAACGAATTAAGGCTCTCGAACAATTGTCTGCCCGTCCAAGCAGTCCATCATCGCAAGTTTCGTCGCCCACCGGATTCAATATTTCACGCAAACCCTCCCAACAGATGCCACCCACAGCTTCTATTCCAGGTCGCAGCAACAACAGCAAGAGCCGTCCAAATACTGCATACTCATCGCCGTCCTCATCACCAGAGACGATCCAAATCAGTCCTTTCAAGCAATTTACTAATGCTGGAAGCTCTCGCCCGGAATCGGTGTCTGTTACTGCTACGATCATTCGCGACACAAAGAACAAGAAACGTGAGACACCTCTCAACCCTTCTGAACCACAAATCATGGACCTTTATCAGAGCCCTCTGGTAGTGGAGCATCAGATCATGAATCCTCCACCGCTTTCTCCGCTCAAGCCACCTCGGCCTAGATACGCATCTACGCGGTCTGAATCATCCTCAAGCACAGACTACAAGGGTGAGCCATCACCAACCAAGCCCTCATCAACCAGGCGACGAGACTCTTTTGCTAGCGTTCGCTCCAAATCTAGCCGGGCTGCAAGTGAGAATGAGTTGCCACGTACTATTAGCGACTCTTCTATAAGCGGCGCTACCACTCCAGATGGGACGAAGGACGAGAAGAAAGACTCGAAGCGGAGTCGGCTCATGAAGCGAATGTCTAACATTTCCTCTATGTCTCGAAGAAGCATTGCTCAAGCATTGAGCCCAAGCCCCAAGGAGAGTCCGATCATGGAGCATCACGAACCAATACTTGAGATGCCTTCTTCCTCGGTAGAAGTTGGGGACGTGAATGTCCAGTTCCCTGACACATTGGTAAGTTCTACTAGCGCAATTGTTTTGGAGAGTGGCTAATTTAGTATCTCAGCTATGGAAGAGGCGGCAAATGGTCATTGACGGTCAAGGCATTCTAGTCCTTTCGGCTTCGAAGTCAGACAATGTCAGCTAGTCCTCCCTGATTGCTCACTATACTCGTATTGACAGAATGCAACAGAACTCCAAAGTCATCACCAAGAGATATGCACTTTCACAGTTTCGAACCCCTTATGTGCCAGACCAAGACCGCCAAGAATTACCAAACAGTACGCTCAACTGCCGCTAATCTCTGACCATGACGAGACCTAATAATGATGCAGGCGTTCTTCTTGACTTCATCGACGGCAGTACGCTCCAATGCGCATGTGAGCATCCACAGGGGCAAGCTGATGTCCTCCTGGGTAAATCCACCTGCATTCTCACATCCTAGGATTTCAGCTTACAATACTTGCAGCTCTCACTCAAGCACACTCACTCTGGCAAAGCCGATAACATCTCCTTTTTGGTTTTGATATACCCAATCGTTGACATTTCCTTTCGTTTGATGGATGTAAATTACAGTTCGAACATGGCATGTCGCCTTTCTTCAAATGAGCACTTTACGAGAGCATGACTATTTTCCGCATTTACTAGGTGTTTGGTAGACTTCGCAAGATAAGGAGGATTCTTTGAAGCGTGGCATATCTTCTAGGATAGACTACGCAACGACAGAGGAGAAAAGCGATATTTCCTGTCTTTACAGGACAAAGTGCCAGGAGGTCTCGAATTTTAAGAAGTCGTACATTAGGCAAGAGCACATTCAATAATCAACTCTTTACAGGGTATCAAATCAACCGTTCTGTTGCTTGCCAGGAAGTTCCATCTCTCCGTTTCAGAATCGTAGAAACACATCTATGATCAGATTATCCAAATTATCCACAAGCACTCACTGCAGTGCTCGACAAGGATTGTTAGTAGGTATCACGCTAGTAGATTGGAACACGTGATTTACGCGTTTTCTCAAAAGCCTCGAAGACTACCTTCGATTTCCACGACTGGACACGAGACTCGGACAATGAGTGTCTCTGACATCGATCATCGACCCACGAAGAAGAGGCGCTTCTTCGCCGAAGAGTCACCCATTGAGGACAAGACTCCGTTCGCAAATGCTTTGCCACCAGGCCGTCATGACGCGTTGTCCTCAACGTCCAACAACCCCCTCGGCGACACATTGCCTGACGCGGCACTGCCAAAACCGAGCCAGAATGATGCAAGTACTCCTAATGGCGCCGGAGACGGCGAGAAAGGTGGACCGGTTGGCTTTGACAAAGAGACTTTCGAGAGCTTCGTGGGGGACAAAGTGGCGACCATGACATTCGACAAATTACGAGAGGCGTCAGGCGATAACATAGAACGAGCAATCAATATGTACCTTGATGGCTCCTGGAACAATGTGCCAGTGCCTACAGCTGCGCCTACAAGACCTACGTCAAGCTCGATCATGGACTCTTTCAGCTCTAGGCTTACGGAGCGAATCGCTCAGAGATCGGGTCCAGAAGAGGAAGCATTGCATAGAAAGTTTGAGAGAAAGAAGATTTTGGAAACAATGCCCGAGTATAGATATGTGGGAGCATTTGGCGTTGGTGCATGGGCAACGAAAAGTGGCACAGGCCTGCTTGGAATTGGCGAGGCTGTGAAGATCGAGCGCAGCAAGATCAAGCCGCCTGTGAAGACGGGAAGAGGCGGGAAGGCAGTACAGCCTGCTAAGCTTAGTGCTGCCAGGATGAGGGTGGATGTTATAGTACGGGTTACAAATGCACGAGGCGTAGAGGTGGCAAGGTTGCCAAAAGAGACGGCTGATTGGGTGTCTACGCTGATGGACCAGAAGATCTGCCGGTTTGATGGTGTCTGCTTTTTAGCCCCAGAAACATTGCGAGTCAATGATACTATTGAGCTCCAATTGAGATGCTCTCTGTTGAGGAGAGCGTTTGAAGCAAGCGGCTTCCGGAAGCCAGAGGATAGTAATCGGACTACAGGTATATTTGAAGAGAAGGAGACCTCAGAAGAAAAGGACCTACGATTGAGGCAGGTAGCTTTGGTAAAGATGTTCGACGAGATCAACTTGCATCCTTCCACAGTCAATGACACCACGGCGAAACACAAACGCCAGGGGATTCTGCAGGCTGCAGAGATAGGCGAGCAGTATGACAAGGACAAGGAAAGTAAGAAATCCAAATCGACGCAAGACGGCAGCTCCACGCCTTCTGACGAAGAAGCCGAGGAGGGAAAGGAGTTGGAGCAAGACCAGCTTGACAGCTTGTATAAGAAGGCGCAGTCTTTCGACTTCGATACGCCTACCCGCGAACCTGCACATACATTTGTAATGGAACTACGGAAATATCAAAAGCAGGCTTTGCATTGGATGGTGAGAAAAGAGAAAGACGAGAAGTCAGAAAATAAGGAAGTATCTATGCATCCACTGTGGGAAGAATATCGCTGGCCTACTAAGGACATGGATGACCAGGATCTATCGTCTGTCATTGAGCAGTGTAGCTTCTACGTCAATCCCTACTCAGGCGAATTGTCTCTTGACTTTCCCGTACAAGAGCAACATTGCCTTGGTGGGATTCTAGCTGATGGTAAGTTGCTCTGTTGTTCGATAAGTGCATGGCTAAGTTGACACATGTAGAAATGGGTCTTGGGAAGACGATTGAAATGCTCAGCCTGATGCATTCTCACAGATCGGACGTGGCAATGCAAGCCTCAGGCTCGAGCATAGACTCTGTCGCCAACCTACCGAGGCTCCCCATAAATTCGTCGTCTATTGAAGCAGCGCCATGCACTACGCTTGTTGTAGCTCCGATGTCGCTTCTAGCTCAATGGGAGAGTGAAGCTGCCAAGGCATCTAAGCCAGGCACGTTGAAGACGATGGTTTACTACGGTAGTGACAAGGCAGCCAATCTACAGAACTTGTGCTGCGAAGCTAATGCTACATCTGCTCCTAATCTGATCATCACCAGCTACGGTGTTGTGCTGTCTGAATTCAATCAAGTCGCCACTCGAGGCGGAGATCGTGGCTCGCATGGTGGGCTTTTTTCCTTGGACTTCTTCCGGGTAATCCTTGATGAAGCACATTTCATCAAGAATCGACAATCGAAGACGGCAAAAGCTTGCTACGAGATAAACGCCCAGCATCGATGGGTTCTCACTGGTACGCCTATTGTCAACCGACTTGAGGATCTCTTCAGCTTGGTGCATTTTCTTCGTGTTGAACCTTGGTCGAACTTCTCGTTCTGGAAAACGTTCATCACTGTTCCATTTGAGTCCAAGGACTTCATCCGTGCTCTTGATGTCGTGCAGACAGTTCTTGAGCCTCTGGTTATGCGCCGTACGAAGGACATGAAGACGCCCGATGGCCAAGCTTTGGTCCCTCTTCCGCCTCGTACAATCGAGATCGAGGAGCTTGAACTGTCCAAGCAGGAACGAGAAGTGTATGATTACATCTTCACACGTGCCAAGCGTACATTCAATGCCACAATGGAAGCGGGGACTCTCTTGAAATCATACACGACTATCTTCGCTCAAATTCTTCGCCTTCGCCAATCATGCTGCCACCCTGTCCTCACCCGCAACAAAGCCATAGCCGCGGAGGAAGAAGCTGCTGCAGCTGCTTCAGACGTAGCAAACGGCCTGGCTGATGACATGGATTTGCAAGAATTAATAGAGAGGTTCACCTCGGATGCAGACTCTGGAGAACAGGACATAGCCAATAAATTTGGCGCCCACGTTCTTCAGGAGATTCAGTCGCAAGAGAACAACGAATGTCCGATTTGCTCGGAAGAACCAATGCTTGAAGCTGCCGTGACTGGCTGCTGGCATAGTGCCTGTAAGAAGTGTCTTCTTGATTACATCGAGCATCAGAAAAACAAGCAAGCGCTGCCATTATGCTTTAATTGCAGACTACCCATCAATCAGCGAGACGTCTTTGAAGTTCTTCACCACGAAGATGAAGAGGATGACCTTTACAACGCTACTCAACCTGATGAGCCTTCAAAGCCCCCACGAATCACCCTACGCCGCATCGGGAATTCTTCCTCAGCCAAGATCGCCGCTCTTATCGCTCACCTTAAAGCACTTCGCCAAAGTAACCCAGGCACCAAATCTGTCGTCTTCTCCCAATTCACCTCCTTTCTTGACCTCATCACTCACGCCCTCGCCCAGTCCAACATTCCTTTCCTCCGGTTCGATGGCGCTATGTCACAAAAAGCCCGTGCTGCAGTGCTCTTGGAGTTTGCCTCTGCACCAGCTAAGAAGAACGGCCATGGCATGGTCTTGTTGTTGAGTTTAAGAGCGGGTGGTGTGGGATTGAACTTGACCGCAGCAAAGAGGGTATTCATGATGGATCCTTGGTGGAGCTTTGCTGTGGAAGCGCAGGCTATTGATCGTGTGCATAGAATGGGGCAGGATGAGGAGGTGAAAGTGATTCGGTTCATTGTCAGTGGGAGTATCGAGGGTAGAATGCTAAAGATTCAAGAGAGGAAGAAGTTTATGTGAGTGTTCTTTCTTCCCTTGCTCTCCTCATACCTCGTTGCTGATACACCTAATAGTGCAAGTTCGTTGGGCATGATGAGCGAAGAGGAGAAGAAGATGCAACGGATCGAGGATATCAAAGAGTTGCTTTCCTAGGCCGACGAGCACGTTTGACGTATAAAATGTGAAAATTACAATTATAGAATGTTTCTGCATTGCATGAAGGCGTTTTGCTTGCCTCGAAGGACCTGCATGTTGAAAAACAACACAATCTTAGTCCGGGTTTACAGCATAGTAACATAACTATTACCTATCTCTCGATGGGCCCAAACATCATGTCCCCAACTCCCTATCATATCGTCATCTTCTCAAACGTCGCCCTCTCCGTAGATCTTTCTCGGTCCCATTCGTTCCCTGACCTTAGCACCATCTGCTCTCCATAACTTCATAGACTCTGTCCTGTCGCAGCGTCCGAAGCAGCTTTCTTCGTATCATCTAGAGCTTCACCCATACCCTCTTTAGGTGCTGAACCCTCCTTTCCTGTACAGCTTATCAGCACCATCACCTCCGCTCAAGTCTTTCCCTTTCAATTCCTTCTTGTATGTCACGCACCTTCCTGATTCCCCTGATCATAAGGCTCGTTGATATTCCCTGCTCCTTTCTCGCCGGATACGGGCTCCTCGCCTGATTGCTGTGACGTTGTGGTTGTTCCGGTGTTGGTTGCGTTTTTGAGGGCATCCATGATGTGTATGGTATGTTGGTGTGGAGGGTGCGTTGTTGATAGTTGGAGGGACTTGGAGGCTCAATGATGTGGGGGTTTGGACGAATGCTAGGTATGGGGTTTGGACAATGTGGATGGTCAATTACATTTTTCGCACAAGTATGCAATTGTATAAAAAGCATGTCTGACGTGCCCCGCCATGACGTTTCGCGGGGTTTACCTACTCGGGGGTCGTTCCGCTGTCATCGCGTCGCCGTAACTTGCCTTTCTCGGCACCTATCGACCATTGTTTACACGAGCCAGCCAACACCAATTCACTGCTTCACCATATCGCCCCATCACCAAACTTCGAAATAATCCCATCGCTCCATCACACCACCACAACCTCACAAAAGCTCCACTCCCTAATCCTCCACAATGGTACCTCCCCTCCCCATACCCTTCCCCATCCCCCTCTATCCCCCCCCCCCACTAACCCCCCTCACAGTCCAAAGACTCCACCCACACCTACATCCACCTGCACTCCCCCGCCCACGCCGACATCTACGAAGAATTCAACCGCCCCCCACACCTCCCCCACGAACTAATCTACGTCCCGCCGCAACACCAGCCGCCGAATCCAGAAGACGAAGACGACGTCGTGCCGGATCAGCATGCTGCGTTTGGGATAACGCGCGCGACGCAGAAGAGACATGAGAGTGCTTGGAAGGATTTTGGGTTGTTGGGGTTGGTGGAGAAGGGGCCGGGGGGGAGTGGGGGGAAGGGGGGGAATTGGGGGGAAAGGGGGTTGCCGAGGTGAGGGAGGATGGAGGGATGGGTTTTGTTGGGTTGTGGGGTAGGTTGAAGATGGTGGGGTAGGGGATGGGCTGTAGGGAAATGAACAGTGATAAGGATGGATTGCATTACGAGTCGTGAGGAGTATGGATTATACAAAAAGCAAAAGGAGGTCTATATCCTCACAACGTCCACTCTCGCTCTGTCGAACAGGTGATGTCCAACCATTGTTCCTCCGGCACGCTCGCCATCACGCTCTTCTTCAGTCACTTTTCTCGGATGGATCGATAGTTGGGCATATGTGCCTGGCCCTTTCCGCTTCGATAGTGGGCCTGGATTAACTACTAAAACGCTTTCGACGACCTGGAGCAATGTGCGTTAGCGGGAGTTGTATCTTTACAGAGCTTGCACTGCTTGCCTTTGCGAATGGAGAAAGGGAACTGGGTGTGATCAACAAATCAGGCCTGACGTTCAACCATTCCCCAAGTTTCAGATAGCTTATGTCCAATGGCATACCAGTCGCTACGCCCTCCTCAGTCCCAGTCTTGAGTAAGGACTTTCGATCTGCTGGCGGAAACAGTGGGAAGAAATGGCGCTGCTGGATTATATGTCTTGGGAGTCGCGCGAGGATGCTATTCTCTTTCGGTATTCCTACCTTCACCTCCTCCCTTCGCAGATCATCGAGGACGTCTTGCGCGGAGATGCCTACCACGATCTCATTCAAGGATATAGTCACCGGATTAGTGACGACCTTGGCTTGCTTGGGTAGACCTAGGACCTTCTTATCGAACTGCTCCTGTGGCCACGAGACATGTTTGTTGACCGCATCACGAACCGATGGGACCAGGATTATTGTAATATTGGGTACTTGTACGACGAGGTTACGAAGCGGTTTGCCCACTAAGATTCGGAAGACGTCATTGAGTGTAGCTTTGTCCGGTTGAATGCTAGGGTCGTCTGGGAGGTCAAAATCTCCTGATGCGACTAGAGGATGTTCGAGATCTAGGATTGGCCCAACCATTACTAGCACATCTGCATATACTTCTGCTGCTTTCTCGCATAGAGTATTCAAAGGCTCAAAAGCGAGGTTGTCGTCTGCCGTGTATGGACCCGAAGCCACAAGGACATTGACAGCGTGCGCGGCGCTCTCTGAGTTCTCTTCGTCGAGGCCCGAGCGTTCGTTCAAGGCATCTAGTGTCGATGGGAGGGAAGCAGCTGGTGGCAAGAGTGGCATTTCGAACACTTCATTAACCGAGAAATACAGCCCAGAGGCATTGATACCCCGGACTGCAACGATCTGTCCAGGGAAAAACTCATGTGATATCGATTCGACTTTCAGAGGTATCCGCAACCCTGCACCCGTCCGCCTCGAGGTCTCAAGCATCAAAGAAGATGCGTTGAGCTTCCCTTCCATGCTTTCCGAGGCGATTCTTCCTACTGCAACGATCTCGCTGGTGGCTTGGTTTGCTGCATTGCCAAATGCCGAATCTTCGAGGCTGTGATAGGCCTGTACAAGGGATTGGAATTCGTCTATTCGATCGTCGAGGACCTCAGATGCTTCTGAAAGATGCATTGCCATTGGCTTGTAAGAGAATTTCTTGAGGTCGGTATTTGCAGTCAACTTGATGCGGGACTCAGCTGACGGTGCAACGGGTGCTTCGCAAACGGGCAAGTGGTCGTTGAGCGTCTCAACGACCTGTCCTGCATTCTGGCGTTGGGAGAAGCCTACGCTGGTAGTTCCACTTGTTCTTGCATCGCTAGGAGAGCTCATGCCATTCGCCTTGTTGAATTTGGGAACCGCTGGCGTCTCGAAAGCAGATTTTCGTTTGGCCGAACCGTTGGTGCGTTGTTGAACTGGTGTGTTGGGTACAACACCGTCCAGCCTGCGTTACAATTAATTGCTGACCATACCAAAGCATCGCCCTTTACTCACATCCCAAACACATCATCACCCTTCGCTGCACTCCTCGGTGTAGCAAAAGCCCCCCTCTTATCCACGCTGCGAAGATTTGCTTTCCCTCTAGAGTCTCGCTCCAGCATCTCTTGCAGATCTTTCTTAAACGCTCTAGCTGTCTCTAAGCCCAGCTTCGTCTGCTCCGAGCCCATCTTCATTGTGTAGGACTCCCATTTGTACAACAGCTCCTGCGGGGATATGGAGTGAAGGCGTAGTATTGATCTCAACTCGCCATGGACATCAGGAGGCAATTCTGTCACGGGTGGTATAGCAAACAATTCGTTGAGCTCTGACTCTGTGGTTGCCATTGTAGCGGAACGAGTGCTAAATCGGAATTGTTGGTAGAGACCATCTACGTTGTAGACAAAGTGGTGCTTGAGAGACGCGACGAAGTCGCGTCGGAGAAGCGGCGCGTTTTCGTTCCGATAGTCTTGGCGGTCTTGGCGGTCTTGGCAATGGATGAGGTGATGAGCTTTCATTCGTCACGTATCTGCGTTATTGACTATCGTCTAGAAGCGCATTTGGATCTGTATATTAATTCCTGGCGAAAGTACAAGATCCAATTCGTATCAATAAACAACGCGCAAAGATAGCATAAGGATCGCCTTCCTTAGGCTTTGGCCCCACCCGACCGCTAGGTAGAACATATCAACCTCAGGCTTCGTCCCATTCATCATTCTCATAATCAGAGTCCTCTCCATCTTCTAGTTGAGCGTTCTCAACCAAACGGCCTATCTCAGTGATTTCACGGTCTTGGATGTACAATTCCTCCCTCAGTCTGTTGCGTCTCTGCACTTCGTGTTAGCTTGTATCTGATGCTGATTCCGGTTCAGAGCAAGCGGCAAACGAGTAACACACCTCTTGCGCCATCTTGCTAATTTCACTCTGTGCCTTCCGAGCGTACTTTAAGATCTGTCTTGCTTTCTCGGCCGACGTGGTTTGAGAAGAGTCTTCGGTACTCCTTAAGCCCAGACGTTCAATTGTGTTCACACCAGGCATAATATGCTTCCGTGAAATGTCGTAATAGACTGATGCCAGCTCTCCAGCGACCAAATAGTTGCCTCTTAGATTCAAGGCATCCAACAAAAGCGACTGTTTTTGAGGTTTAGCAGTTTTGAACCTGTCAAATGCCACAGTCCGCACTCACATCTTTGAGGGCTCTTTTCCTAGCACGGCGTTGCTCCTGGTCTCCCTGCGCGGCATTCTGGTCGAGAATCATGATGTTGTTGGTCTGATTTAGGAATTCCAGCGCAGGGCCGTTGTGGATGACGTCGATGAAGGTGTTTAGTTCACTGAAGAAGGTGACCAAATTCCCCAGATGCGCCTGAAATTCAGTAAGGTTGGCAATACAATTCTGCAAAATGCCAATTATTTCTTGCTATGCCGAACCTTCGTCAGCTTCTATGCATCGTTGTGGCCAAGTCACATCAGGTATGTAACTATTTCACCACTTACCATGTTCATGTTTTCGTTGTTTAGCTTAGCTAGTTGCAGTTGAACTTCATTGAACTTTCTCTTAGCTTCGGCTTCCCTCTCAGCTCTTTCAGCAAGAAGATTCTCGGATTCAACAAGAGCCTTCTGGGCGGCCTGGTAATTTTCTCGTGCAATTTGCACGTTGTTTCTGCTCAATATTCCTATAGCCGAGGTCAGATCATGTCAGGCTTTCAATTACCCGTCGACCTACCGCTCATGCCCTTCTTACTCTTTTTCCTCTTAGAGCCACTCTCTTTGAGATTCTGGTGAATGTGGTTAAGCTTTGCCCCTAGCCTGGGACCATCGTGAAGAGCGACCCACCTGCATATAGTCTGTGTGTTCTACTTCCATCTCGGCAGACTGCTTTTCAAGGAGATCGTTGCGGTCACACATGGATCTGGCGGTCTCTCGCCATCTTCGGATCATGCCCATGTCGCGCGGTGGAGGGACGTTGAAGCTTCTTTGAGCTTCCTTGTTCGCTTGAATTTCTTCGCAGAACTGGGAATGTGTTAGCGTATTCGACCGCAGCGCGTTTGGACAAGTGACCTCAATGACTGTTTCCAGTATTTCCGTTGCCTCGCTCGAGCTCTTGCTCTCAGGTTGACCAAGCATGGCTGGAGCTTGCTCCCTGGCTTGACGAAAGACGCCCAAAGCCCGATCAATTGACGCATCTGAAGAGTTTCCGAGACCTGGAGAGGAAAAGCCATGCAGAGAGTTCCAGTCGACGCCATAGTCCGGCGGTCTGAGCTCTCCCCGGTTGAGTTGAGCGTTTAGGCTGTGAAGCTGTTTTGAGATCTTTCGAGATACGCGATACCCATAGTCATCATGAGGATTGGGCATCAGATGATTCGGAACTCCAGGAACGTCAGGCTCTTGATAGTCTTCGCGAGGTTTTATACCGCCAGCGAGCATCGCCCATGGCCCTGCGGCCCGAGCCATAGAGATCAGGTCTGGCAACAGATTTATGGCTCTTGTTGCAGTATCTTGTGCAAGAAGATTCCAGCCTGAGCATATTAGCATGAATACGTGGAACCTGCTTCATGTTCAATCGAAAGGAAGTTAGGCTTACCCCTGGGCATGGCTTTCGCCTCCCTTTGGTAAACTTCTTGGTGGACTTCCACATGACTACGGGCATTTGCAGTGTTTTGCTCCGTTCTTTCGGTCTCCTTTTGTTGGTGCTCAGAGATAGATGCAGCGATGAAAATGTTGTCCTTAACCTCCAATTGTCTACTTCCCATCTCATCTGTCGCGGCCATTGTCGTCAGCTCATGCTCTACCCTGTCGGAACGTCAAGGCGCTATCGTACCGTCTGCTGCCGTGCAAGCTAGACGAAGCTGCGTAGCATATTCTTGCCATCTGGCAAACTTGTCTCTGACCTGCGCTGAGTCTCTGACACAGTCTTCGGAATACTTCTTCAATCTGTCTAGCTGGCGCTGTAAATCGAGCCTGGCAAGCTCATCATCATCAATGAGCCCTAGAATTTTATCGATCTAGATCCTGCAATTAGCACAGGCTATCGAACATTTGACTGTGATTGGTGTTATTATACAGGACCTCTAGGCTCGCATATGTGAGTTGCGACCAGATGCACTTTATGCATCTTTGACTCTGCATCACTGAATGCCTTACGACCAAGATCCGAGCAATGTACGAGGTTTGCACGTAATCTTTTATCTCGCAGATTGTACTTTAGCACGCTCGCTTCCGGAAGTTCCAACGAAGAGATCGCAATCGATGAAGTGGTCGCCACGAAGCATTGCCCGAGGAAACAGAGCGCTTGTGGTGCGGCTCCGAGTAAGTCACCCCAGTTCGCGTCATGTTGAAGAAGCAGCTGCTGCGAGATTGACTGTACAAATTGTTCGGCTCCACCTTCTTTCCTGACTGATCTGAGCAGAGCATATCTTCGCTCCCGATCTGCAGCGGACTCTGGCTCCGAGCTCGATGAGGGAGAAGAGGGTGATTCCGAAGCCTCCGACACGAATGAGGGTGCTTCTGACGATTGAGCTTCTTCCGCCATGGTCCCTGGCAGGCTTCACGGTAAATTCCGGTGGGCTCTGAACACTCACTGAACTTCAAGGGGCTGAGTGGGTGTCTTGCCTTTTGTGGTTACTCGCTTTGCAATTGGCACTTCTGGGCCGCAAGAATCGATTCAACTTCCAGACTGATATGTGTTTCTTGGAAGCCTTTATTACCTATACTCTTCTGCAAGGCTGAACGGTTGGACGGTACTTGCCAAGGCGTACTCATCGTACCAAGGCTAAATCATGCAGAGTCGTCACAGTTTAGCGTTGAATGCAGGGCGCAGGACATGGCACATCACCCAACACTAGCAGCCAAGGAAATGGCGTCCGTATCTATTTTCTCAGCCAATGGTGAGAAACGTGAGTCCGAGCTTAAGCTATGGCGTTGGCTGCGCCGCTTGACTAGCTGAAGAATTTTCCTGGGGGCTGACACTCTGGCCGGCTGAGTGCTAAGTGACGATCATTCTTCTACACTAGAACAAGCCCATGGTCGTCGACTCAACCTAGATCCTTGCATCCATGACACCTGACTACAATTCCAAGACCGCTACAGGTAGGTTTTGGCGGCGGATGATAAGGTGATGCCTATTTTGCCGTCTTAGGACCTCCGCAACGTTGTGCGGAGTACTTGGAACCGAAGTAAGGTACTCGGGACTTTCACCTTTGACTTCGACAACCCAAGCGATAACAGTCCTTGAAAGAGCTGCGATGGTAACGATCAGAATGCAGTCAACGTAAAACGTACTGCTTGCAACGCCGCATCACAATAACATCTTTCAGCCGTTCGGTGGCTCAAAACATCACAACTCTCCAAAATTCTGCACTCATCTCGCCGTACTCCCACGGCGCTTGACCGTCATCTCGTCAATGTCTACCAAAGTCCAAGTAGACACCCTAGAGCGAAAGCTCAACCGACTCTCCAAGAAGTACATCCAACAACAGAAAAGTGCAAAGGAACTCATAGAAGCCGATCAGTCCGACATCCTTTCCTGCCTACGAGATGGCGTCACATCGGTCAAAGCTACCATACAAGACATCAGAGCCCCGCAAAGCCGCACCATAGAGCCAGAAGATGGTCTCTTGATATCATTCGATTTCGATCCAATCGATCACCTCAAGATGCCAGGATCCTTCATCACCGAGCTCGAAGTCTCAGACGACAGCATCATACCTCGCGCACGAGACTTGATAGTACTGAGAGAGCGTTGCACCGAAATCAACAAATCCTTCACCAAACTAGCCACATCAGCAGACAGGCAATTAGAAGACGTAATGAAAATCCAACTCGCAGTAACCTCATTCGAAGACGACCTCGACAGCTTACAAGAAGAAGTCAACTCGACGATGAAGAGTGCCCAAAGCGCCGTAGCGTCAACGCAAGCATCCTTGAAAGTCAAGAAGGTGAAGAAGGAGGGCGCGCAAACTCGTTTGAGTACGGTGGCTAGCGAATTGAGTGGTGTGGAAGAGGAGATCAGTGATAACAAAGATCATAGGAAAATTGCGAAAGTGGTGGGGCTTTGTTCTGGCATTTCTCCATGTGCGGATTTCGACTGACTGGGTGGAAAGGTCAAATATGGCGCTTTGGCCGTCTCGCCTTTCTTTCTACCGGCGCTGGGAATTGCTGCTGGTATGCAAGTGGGAGGCATGTAAGTTGATTCACCGCCAGAAGAATCGGTCAGTGCAGGCCTAAGTGGAGATTAGGGTGCTTAAAGACAAGAAGCAAGACCTAGTCAATCAG
This sequence comes from Stereocaulon alpinum, assembly GCA_018257865.1. Taxonomy (NCBI): domain Eukaryota; kingdom Fungi; phylum Ascomycota; class Lecanoromycetes; order Lecanorales; family Stereocaulaceae; genus Stereocaulon; species Stereocaulon alpinum. Next base: position 240,179 of record JAEUBA010000019.1, on the reverse strand, counting down.
AAATCCAGAGTCAACACGGAATTCGAAGCCGTGAAAACCGAGATATCCACCCTCGAAAAGCAGTACAAAGAGCTCAAAGCAGCTCTGCAAGGAAACATAAAGCTATCAACTCGATGTGGAAAGCTAACGCAGCAAGCAAAGTTCTCGAAAAAGGAACTGGTATGCAAAGCAAACGATTATCAGGCTTTGAAAGAGGCGGCGGGGAGTTTCTTGCTGTGGTCGGAGACGCTGCAGCATCGGGCTGAGTTGATGGAGGATTTTGATGATGGGGAGCATTTGGATCAGATGGCGCTGAGGCTTGTGGATGATCTTGCAAAGTGTAAGCAACGGGAGGTGAATGCAATTTGCCAGCCACTGCAGGCGCTGCTTTTGGGTGGGAGGTCAGGTCGTGATGGGGAACTTTTGTTGATCGATGTGTAGTCTTTTCGTCACCTGTATCTATAGAACTATTCAAAGCGGCCAAAGGTATATCGTATCATTAATCATCATCAATAATATCTTCCAACGCAGCAGCAGCAAGAAGACCACCCATAGCAGCCGCAAGCACGTAACCAGGATTGTCGCCTACACCACGCATGATCTTTGCGGCTCTCGAATTGCTACCCTGCGCGACGTTGAGGCCTGAATAAGGTATCAGCAGCTCCCACACCGTCATCCGTCCGCCGCATGTAGGGTGGCGAGCCGGGCTTTTGTTCACAAGACACTTATAGCAAAGCTCCCAACGACGGCAGTTCGTGCATTGTATACCCGAGAATGCGTGGCCAGGGTGTTCTGTATGCATCTTAGTACAAGAGGAAGGTGCGAGGATAGATGTAGACTTACCTCGACCACAGGCTTGACATCTCCGGCCGTTACCGGGTCTGAGAGATGCATGTGTATTTGCTATCTTGCAGAGATTGGTATTGTGCATGTGACTTTCTCTAGTGGTCTTCAAGCACTTTTTGCAAGTCATCGAGACGCAATCAGGGCAGACGAGGCTCCATGTATCGTATGGTATGACTGTCAATTTAGAACGTTGTCAACGTCGTCAACAAGAGATCTGGAGATTGGTAGACTCACAATCTTTGCAAGCTGAGCATTGCACCCTGGTAAAACTTGGTTCTTCGAACGGCCACTTAGGCTCCGCAAGTCTAACACATTTAGTCTGATCGAAGCGAATTGCGTCGAGCATGGCGTTGCCAGCGACAAAGCCCATAGTCGGGCATGGGTGCCGTGCAAAGTTGGACCAATGGATGACTGTTAGATTCTTAGCTGGAGCGGCTGGCGACGCCATGAATTGATATTTACCGGAATCACAGTCGAAGCATTGCCAGCACTCTCCGAATTGTTCAGCCGCAGTGCTCTTACGAGGCGTGGCAGCAGAAGGCTCCTTTCTCACCAGCAGTATCGTCTGGAATTTGTGGTCCTTGTGTTTTGGCAGCTCTTCTCGATGGCATTTCGAACACGATCTGACAGCTGCACCGTATATGTTCCTGCAGGTAATGCACCAGTGGAGTGTACTGCCAGCTTTGAGAGCTATACGACGTTAGCTTGTGTGACAAGTACTTGCTTGGTGGGATCGTGTGCTAACCATTCAGACATCTGCTGCAATGCATCATGACATTGCCATCCCCAACGCAAGTGCAACTTCTTGTCATTGGTGGACCAATCGCAAAATTTGGGGGCACAATCGAGCGAAACGACTTGTGCGTGGGGTCATGTTCTTCGAACCAGGCATTGTTCGTAGAAACGATGTCGCAACAAATGTCACAAAGTGCTTTCGCACACTGTGTACACTCAAATCTGCTCCTCACGAGTCTCGAACATAAGGAGCAAGATTTCACGAGGTCGTGCTCCATGCTTTGATTCCATTGTAAAGGTGTAAATCGCAGCATGGAGCTTTGATGCTTCTTATCATGGTAAAGCTTGCAGACAATGCACTCCCAGACGTTGCAAGTACGACATATGAATAGAGTGGAGCCGACGGATTGGCCTTTATCAATCAGCACGTAGCATTTACGAATAGTGGGCGAGAAGAGGGCAACCTTGCAAGCACGTTGAGCATATTTTCGTCATCACATCACGAGCTTGATAGGCTAGTAAATCTTCATACTCTTTAAAGTGCTCTCATAGTAAGCGATGTTTTACCTATCTCTCAGACGGAAGGCACAAACCATGGGGACCAGCTATATTTAGCCTCTGACCAGCGTCTTTCATAGAACGTACACATGCTTCTAGCAGCTTAAAGACGTCTGAGTTGTTCATGTACGTCTCCGTATAGGTGGCGATCTTGTTGATAGCTTGATATTCTTCCAGGCCAATGTCTCCGAGACCCTGGGTGACAGTGAATCGGAAGAGACGGTTGTCGTCTACGAGCTTTGAATGGGTTCTTCTGAATCGATCATTTGTCATGTCGGCTTCTGTGACGATTTTCGCAAGCCGGCGAGCTAGGTCTACCAGGTTTCCTTCTACACCCTGTCCAGGAACACTACCAGTACCAAGGCTGATAATTATACGATCATCGCCCGGCCAGAGATCACGCGATTCGAACTCGGCCAGGTCTATTGGATTGTTCCAACCGAGCGCGCCATCGACGTATCTTTGCTTGAATGGCCCTATCTCGACGGGATCGAAGAACGTGGAGGCAGCAGATGTGGCACGCGCGGCTTCCCATATCTTAATCTTGTTACTCAGATTGTCGGGACGACGACTGCGGTATGACCGTATCACAACAGGAGCAGAAGTGTCTTCTTGTCGTACCGCGCAGACGAACCTACAAATGTCAACAACCCGCCAACAACCCGCCAACAGCCCGTTACTACTCGGGAAATGGTACTGACACTTTGCAGCAATCATCATCTGGGTCTTTCAATGGCTCATCGTTTGTCAAACCCTTTTCTTCTAGCAGTGCCCTCATCTGCTCGTTCAGGGGCTCGCTTTCGAACTTCCCGTTAGCCTTAAGCTTGTCATACGCTCGTGTGGGATTTAAAGTATGATGCTTCCGCGCGAAGATATTCTTGGAGAGCCCCAAGTAAGCGTTCTGAGCTTCTGCAATAGTCAATTTCAGACGGCCAAGCATTATGGCGAGTATGCTGGGGATCGTTAGCGAGAGTGGCCAAATTTAGCAGCATTCTTTCAATGAAGGGACAATATTGGAGACACGCAGAAGACATCAACTGACCCTCCTGTGCTTGTGCCACAGATCATATCAAACTCTTGCCAGGGTTGAACATCAACGCGTCGCTCGAAGGATAGCAATTCCATGATGTTTTGCAAGATCAGAATTTCTGAGAGTCCTCTTACTCCTCCTCCATCCAGCGATAGGATCTTGCGAACTCTCCGCTGCGATTGGGCTCCGAGAGGAGCAGGTTCAGCGCTAGCCGACATGTCGCAAAATAATTTGCTAGTGACCAAAACCAAATGAGCTGGACTTCTTGATGGAGGTTGTTGCAAACGTCACGTATGCTAGCATATTAAATACGCTCTTCATTAGCACGCCCATGCTGACTTACGTAGCGGGGCAGTGCTGAGGATGGATGATCTAGAAAAGTCTGGCCAAGGCCACAAGCGTTCTGTACGCCCCGTTTATGTATGGCGTTCTTAGGGCGCTGACTTAAGGAGGCCATAACTGGTAACTGGTCAGTGCGATTAGGGACTCATCAGGCAGCATCTTGGGAAGTCCCCCATGCCATTATTGTCTTCATTTTTCAACGTTGAAGCCAGGTTAGATGGAGGGCCCAAACCAGCACCTCTGCGATGAGAATGAGATGGTCCGGGACCCCTCGATGAACAGATCACTTCTTGTCTCAATCACACCTTGAAGTCATGCGAGAACATCGCACGAACGCGTTCATAAACAAACCGGGCCCTGCCTGCCCTTGGCGCTAAGCCAGGGAAGGAAAGGCTGACAGAAGACCCTCGTCGGGGACAGACAAGCAACAAAGGTTGATGGTGCCCCGGAACACAGACTCTGAAGCCACTTAGAGCTTACCCCTCGCTTGGGCGCTAATCTTCCTAGGCTTCCGCTTAGGGAGGCTCGCTTATGGTGGCCCAGCCCAGAAGAACACAAACTTTGCGTCCCTGGCGGGGACCCTTACTCGCCCCTGACATTGGCGACCAATCCACGATAAGATTTTAGGGCCGAAATTAAATCAGCTATCCATCTACTGTAGGTTTGGGGGCCTGCTAGGTTTTGACAGCTGGCCCAGATAGCTCCAACATCTAGCAGCTCCCAACTACCAAGAAAGCAGCAATGGCATCAATTGAGCGTCAGAAGGGGGATCGATTGCCGATCTTGGCAGACAACAGCCAAGAACCCACCCCGATAGCTCAACAACCTCTCATGAACGGCAATTCTCAGGGAAAAGAATGTATACCCAACGGGCACGCACCAGAAACCGCACAGACCACCGACGCTCGAGTCCCCTTTATCGCCGCCCCTTCAGACGCTGCTACCACCCCTCCAAACGCAACAGTCGACGGCTCCACCGACCCCGTCAAAACCCCTTTTGTCCATCCCACGCCCACCTCAACCCCAGCAACTCGACCGCCCCTGTCAGCCGACCAACAGACCAAGTACAACTCCCTACTAAACAAAGCCCAATTCTGGCCCTCCGTTCCCACAAGCTCAAAGCCAGACGCAGCCGACGCTCCGCTCACAGATTCTGAACGGCAATGGTTGACGCGCGAATGCTTGCTCCGCTATCTCCGTGCTGCAAAATGGAACGAAGCACAAGCGACTGCTCGTGTGCAGGCTACGCTTGTTTGGAGGAGAGAGTATGGGGTTGCAGAGCACACGGCGGATTATATCAGTGAGGAGAACGAGACCGGGAAACAGGTTCTGTTGGGATACGACAATGAGGGAAGACCGTAAGTACCTTTCGCGATTCTCTACCTCCCTGTCTAAATTTCCACCACTCTCGAGAGATGTTGGCAAAACCTCCACTGCCGTACAGCCTTTCCCTCCTTCCATCTGATGCCAAGACTTGCCTTTCGGCGCAGCCTCATCCACCAAAAGCGCAATGCTAACGCCATATTCTACAGATGCCTCTACCTAAACCCCCACCTCCAAAACACCAAAAAAACAGACAAGCAAATTCAACACCTAGTATTCATGCTAGAACGCTGCATCGACCTCCTCCCCCCCGGCCAAGAAACCCTCGCCCTCCTCTGCAACTTCAAAGATTCGCGCAAAGGCGACGGCGCAACAGTAGCCCAAGCCCGCCAAACACTCAACATCCTCCAAAACCACTACCCTGAGCGCCTGGGCAAGGCTTGCGTTAAAGACGTCCCTTGGATTATATGGGGTTTCTTCAAGATTATAACTCCGTTTATCGATCCGACTACGAAGGAGAAGATGAAGTTCGATGAGGATTTGACGAAGATTGTGCCGTCGGCGCAGTTGTTGAAGAAGTTCGGGGGCGATGTGGAGTTTGAGTACGATCACAAAGCGTATTGGCCGGCGCTGAACAGCCTTGCGGAAACGAGGAGGAAGGAGATGAGGGAACGGTGGGAGGCTGGTGGGAAGAGGGTTGGTGAGAGCGAGGAGTTTTTGAGGGGGAGGGGAGAGAGTGTTAGTGTTAAGGATGAGAAGGCTAAGAAGGAGAAGGTGGGGAATGGGACTTTGGAGGTTGGGGCGCCGAAGTTGAGACGGTCGCCGAGTTTTCAGGATGAGGTTAAGAGTTGATGAGAAGGGTAGATGGATGGGAGGTTAGGGTTGTGTGTTTGGTTGCATGGGAGTCTTGGGATTCGCATTATAGATACCAGAGCATTTAGAGGTTAGACGGGTATAAGATGTTTTGCCAACGCTCGTCAGCGATGAACACGGGCTATGTATGATTATGCATCTGAGCTCTGTTTGTGTCATCGTAACTTCGCCATCATAGATACCCCTGTCACTAATTCTTCTAAACTCCGAAGCTTCCAATTCTAAGAAGGGATATCAAAGGTCTTCAAGACGGAGCTCTCGGCTCAGGCAGGTTCTAGCCTACGACTTTGGGATCTTGGCCAACCGCACTCTCTGCGCATTCTCACGGATCGTCAGATGGCGAGCCAGGCGAGACACCAGATCTCAGAGGCATTACTGGCTTCCGCTTAGCCTTAGTTCTGGCTTTGGTACTGGCACTTGTGGGAGTAACGGGTGGACGGCGACGGGTGGACAGCGACGGGTGTCCTTTGGCATATCCAAACAGGTGCTCGGCGCGGCGGACGGGAGCTCCGCTGGAGGCATTCAAGTCCGTGGTGTGAGATGTCACGGCGGAGGCTTCGGTGGTATGTTGATATGATAGCCTACTTGTTCAAGGTTATTACAAGTCTGCTCGTGTACGGGTTGTCTGCCATGTCGCAATGGTTATTGGGAACACATATGAAGGAGTCGGTCTCTCAGGAATTCACGCTCAAGCGCTGCATGAATGGCACAGAACTTGGTGGTAGGTATCCGCTCTCGTCAATGACCATAGTGATGTACTCCGCGGGCGTAAGGTCATACATTAGGTTCAGGAGTTGCAGATTCGGCACGTCCAACCACTTCGACAATGGAGAGGAGGTTTCGCCTTGGATGATGAGTTCTTCAGGCGGTGCAACTTCGTTGTGCACGAAACTATCCAGTGCCACTCGCTCGGTATACTTGATACTCTCGCAGCACACGATTACGGGGACGTCAGCTTCCTTGGCGGTCATGGCTACGAGCGCAGTACCGACTCTTGAGTAAAGTCGTCCGTTGCTCATCATGGCGTGGGCACCTAGGAAGACCTTTGTTGCGTCCTTGATAACATGGCTAATGCCATGAGTGAGCGAGTATTGTACTTCGATTCCAACGTCTGCTAAGGCGCGTGCGAGATTCTTGCCTTCGAACAGTGGCCTTGAATCGACGACGATAACCTTGAACTTCCTGCCTTGTCGGTAGGCTTCAAACAAGGTCTGTTGGACGATGTTGCTTTTCGCGTATGTCAATATTACGTCGCCGTCTCGTATCTTCTCGATCCCTCTTTTTGCGATTACCTGGTCTGCTACTGTGATTTTCTCAGTAATAAAGTTGTCTATAGCGTTGCAAAGATCGGTTTTAGCTGCGCTTTCTTCGGTGCTCACGTCGACTTCTGAGATTTTGACTTTGAGCCATCGTATGGCGTTGCCCATGGATATCGAGAGAGGTCGACAAGATACGAGGTATTCGATTTGAGAAGAGAGGTGGGTTGTAAGATGGCGTGGTAGCGAATTCTGTGGTGGGGTAACATAAGCTTCAATGACCTAGCAAGGATCAGCAGTGCATCGACTAAGATTTGTGGTCAATTGACCCTCTTGAATGCCAACATTGTGGCCACACAACGGGCGCTGCTCCCACAAATTACGTAGTTCCTCATCTGAAGCCCCAATGCCAGGACGGCGGGATGTACATCTTTGCTTGCACCTGCCAGTGTAGTCCTTCTCGGATTGCCATATAAGTGATCAAAGAGAGCGACGTTTTTGTTCTCTCTCTTTGGTTCTTCCGGGATAGGTGCAGCATGTGCTTGTGCTGGTCGAAAAGGAATGGGTTTCTGAACCCCCCCACTAGCCGAGCCTGTCTTCTTGTGCTGGATCTTTTGTGCGGCTGTTGCCCCTGTCACCAATGGTCTCCTTATATCTGAGCTCATCTGCATTTCCAGGCCTAAGTCCACAACGGGTTGACCTTGCTGGCCTGGCTGACCACCTTTCTGCTGCGCCCTTCTTGCTGCTTTCTCCGCTTTTGCTTTTCCTTTCAATTCTTTGCCTGACGGTTTTCCATCATTCGACCTTTCCGCTGGCTTCGCCTTCTGTTGGGTGCCATTTATACCTTTGATCTTGCCTTTTGAAGCCACTGTATTATCGCACGTTGCGGGCACGACTTGTTCGATGCCTCCGTTCTGCAGAAGATTCTCTGGGGAATTCGTGTCCTGTGGCGGGACCGACCCATCCTCTGCGTTTGCTGGAGGCATCAGCCCTGAGAGTTCTATCTAGACTTGCTAAAGGACCCGGAAACAACTGTGCGCAAGTATTGCTCCAGTGTCATTAGGGATCTGAGTCAAATTGAACTGCATTTTCGCGGGTAAAATTACGCACGAAGGCGGAAAGAGTCCGCTTCACGAGTCATGTCTTTAGCTATCAAACCGATTCCCACCACTTCATTATTTACGGCACAATAGTCAACCCAACATGGCAGACGCTGGCGACGTGGATGCGGCAGCTGTGTCGGAGCCGTTAGACTTGGTGCGACTATCGTTGGATGAGATCGTCTTCGTCAAATTGAGAGGAGATCGAGAGCTCAAAGGACGTTTACATGTGTGTTTACTCGCTATTCCTGCACTCCTGTCCGAAGAGTGCACACTTAACCGATCGTAGGCCTACGACAGCCATTGCAATCTCGTACTCGGCGACGTGGAGGAAACCATTTATGTTGTGGAAGAGGATGATGACGAGGAAGAGACCGTGAAAGTGAGTGACAGCCCTTTCCTTATGAATTACATATGTGCTAAACAATTATTGTAGACTCTCAAGAAGCAGTCAGAGATGCTGTTTGTTCGAGGTTTGTTACCCCAAGGATGCCTTGTATGTTTTGTAGTCATCGTGCGACTGATGAAAGCTCCAGGGGATTCGGTTGTGCTCATTTCACCTCAAGCTGCCAGCTGAAACAGAATTAGCTTGACAAGTTTCCGGCACAAGCCACTTGATCTTCGACCTTCCATGAGTGCAGATGCCTAATTGTATACGGTTGTTCTGAAGCGAGAAGGAACGAGAACATTTCGCGTGTGAACCATACATGGCGTGTAGGATCGAGGACGAACGTGAATACGACGGAGGAGCCCTTCAATTTCTTAGTCCAACTGTCATAGATGAGTTGAGGCTGTTGTGACTGTAATACATTCGTAGAGTCTATGGCTGTGACTCAGCTGGCAACTCTATGCGTCATCTTACCTTATCGATAAGCGTTAAATACCCCATGTATTCTCCACCTGCCCTCTCTGCCTCACCAAATATGCATTCTACCTACAACCTAGCCTCCCAACCATTCTTCTCTTACATACGTAGCTAAATCATATTGTCATTGCCTTCAATGACTCTACGAAGATCTACAGACGTCAACATAATACGAAAGAGCATACGGTGGCATAAACCGCGGTAGTCTCGGCATCATGACTGCTGGAGTACAGAAACAGACCGCTCATGAGCGGCGGAAAGGGGAGTCGGTATGCATGATCATGTTCGGCTTCAAAATCCGACTCTGACAACGCGTTGGCGAGCCAGGCTCTAAGCGAGTTCGCCGACTATGTGGAGAAGCAGCAAGCAAAAGGGCGAGGAAAATCAGTCGCAGTTGCCCCAAGTGACAGCGGATACTCAACACAAAGCACACAATATGAAGACCATGCAGAGCTAGACATCCTCGATTCCCTTGACCTCGCCGATACCTCTACGCACGCTAAATTGAAAGAGCTACTGTTGGACGCAAGTGAAGGTGCAGAAGTCACACTGTCACAGCTTGGCAATGTCTTGCAAAAACGAATGCTCGAAGGGCATGGAGAAACTCTGTTCGATCTCGGTCAGGAAGATAATGGAGAGCCGTTGGGCTTTTCGAAAGAGCAGTGGGACATAGCCCTAGACAGGATACGGAGGGCCGCAAGCATCAATCAGGCTGAATGCCGCGTCCTGATGACACGTAATGTCGGTGGCGAAGAGGAGGTGGAGAGTCCGAACGAGAAGGATAAGAGCTGTACAGGGAAGGTCATGATACGGCAGGCTCCTGAAACTCCAGAGGATGTGATTGAGACTCGAATAGCGGTGGTGGGCAATGGTATGAGGCAGTACCCTGCAAGCAAGGCCAATCGCTGATGAGCACTTTAAGTCGACGCCGGGAAAAGCACGATGCTTGGTGTCCTTGTCAAGGGAGGTCTTGACGATGGACGAGGCAAAGCGCGAGTCAATCTCTTCAGGCACAAACACGAGGTGGAAAGTGGTCGGACAAGCTCGGTGGGCATGGAGATAATGGGTTTCGACACCAAAGGAGAAATTATTGCCTCCAATGTGCCGGGCAGAAAGCTATCATGGGAGGAGATTGGGAAGCGTTCGGTATGGCTCAAGTCTATTTCTCACAGTTGTGGAAACTAACCTGAAAAGGCGAAAGTTATCAGCTTCACAGACCTTGCTGGCCACGAGCGGTATTTACGAACTACTGTCTTTGGTTTGTTGAGCAGCAGTCCCAACTACTGCCTGCTTATGGTAGCTGCCAACAATGGCTTAATCGGCATGAGCAAGTAAGAGCTTAAATGATAGCAATGGCGTATCAACACTGACAATCCGCAGAGAGCATCTGGGCATCGCCCTAGCGCTCAATGTGCCTGTCATGGTGGTCATCACTAAAATTGACATTTGCCCCCCTCAAATCTTACAGCAGACCATCACTCAGCTCACTAGGATATTGAAATCTCCTGGCGCTCGCAAAATACCTATCTTCATCAAGAACCACGAAGAAACCATCGAGACTGCCACGCAATTCATCAGTCAACGGATATGCCCTGTATTCCAGGTCTCAAACGTCACTGGCGAAAATCTTGACCTAGTACGGACATTCCTCAATATCCTACCGCACCATGGCAACTACGACGCCGAAGCTCCATTCGAATTTCACGTCAACGACACTTTTTCCGTCCCTTTTGTTGGCACAGTAGTTTCAGGTGTAGTGAAAAGCGGTGAGTCGACCATCCTCGCGAGCCTAACCTGGACCTGTACTAAGGCAGTGTGTAGGCGTCATACACGCTGGCGACGCCGTTCTGATCGGTCCGGACTCCCTGGGACAATTTACTACTACTAATATCAGATCGATCGAGCGAAAACGGATCCCCGTCCCCGTCTGCTCTGCCGGCCAGTCGGCATCTTTCGCCTTGAAAAGGGTGCGTCGAAAAGAGGTCCGCAAAGGCATGGTCGTCCTCCCGAAACTTGACCATCCTCCAAGGGTCTATCGCGAGTTCATTGCCGAGGTATTAATCCTCTCGCATGCCACCACAATCAAAACGAAGTATCAAGCTATGCTTCATGTAGGCCCGATTAGCCAGACCTGCGCTATCATTGATATTGACCGTGCCTTCATCCGTACTGGGGACAGAGCTACAGTGGCATTTAGATTTGTACAACGACCAGAGTATTTATCTGTGGGTGACCGAATACTATTCCGTGAGGGCAGGACGAAAGGGTTGGGTATAGTGAAAGAGGTTGGTTACAACAATGACAAACCTTTGAACCCTGACTTAGGGAAGGACGGCACTGAGAACGGTGGGTCTTGAGTTGACTGCCGGGCCTGAAGGTACCAGCCCTGAGGCCCTGCCCGAAGTGATTGTTGAGTCAATGTGCAAGTCACACGAGACAAGTTTCGGCTAGCTTATTGTACTGGTAATGCCGAGGAGTTCCGGCATTGAATGACATTCACAAAAGGCGCCCTTCAGGGACAAGATTCGTGATCCTTTGCCCCTTGTGGTTTTCAATCGTCGATCGCCAGGTGGTTGGAGCTGGTGCTTAGCTCGAACCGAGGGCGGGATATGCAACGATTGCTAACTGGGCTGCATAGTTCGCTGTCTGCATGGTGAGTGATCATGGCCCAAGCCACAAGCGAGACCACTCCTCCTTAGGGAACCCTTACGACTCGTGGCGTCCTCGGATATCTTTAGGACCCGGGTGGCTTTGCGATCGTCTCTTCCTGAAACAGCTTGCCAGCTCCGTGTTAGGAATTTCTTACTTTCCTGGATTGGACTCCTTCCTTAGGCTCTTGTCTTAGCGACGGTCTAAGCTTCATGTGCAGCAAAAGCCTTCCTCTGGAATCAGAAGGACTTACATCCTTCAGCCGATGGCTTTCCTCCAGTGAGTGTTCCTGCTTTCTGTACGTAACATAAGGTTCTACTGTTTGGTTGGCCCAGTCAGCGGCTTCGGCGCCTGCTTAATCACTAATCATAATGCGTATATGATGGAAGCCAAGGCTTATCGCATTACAATATAGATCAAGACACCTGGTAGCATTCACGTATCAGAAGTCTGCTTTCTTCGACTCTTTCGTACGGTTGTCCGATCCTTCAGGACCGAGTTTCAGCAAGACGTGGCTTGCCTACTTAGTGGGTCCCTAGGGTGTAGGTGGCATAAGGTCAGTCGTGAACGATAACATCAGCACTAACAACTAGCAGACTCAGTCACCAATCGCAAACATCAAAAAATTTGCGAACCGCCTAACATCGCAGCTGTTCGCTTATTGAGTAACAGGTGCATTTTCCGTCATTTATTACGTACAATGAGCATGAAGACCGATAGCCTTGGACCACACGGAGATTCCTTGCATGGTAAGGCTGGCGGTGGTATCAATTCGGTGAGGACCGACGTAATCTTTCATCCTTTGCTAGGCCCTTTGACATCAGTATGTCGATTGATTCCATCAGGGATTTTAGCAGAGTGTTTGACTTGTTCCAGGTATCTCAATTGTCAGACAGAAAGTCTCCAACTGGCTGATACATCAATCTCTGCCGCGTCCAACTGTACGCCACGTTGAGCACCGGCCCAATCAGGCGGATTGACCCCTCTATCCCTGGCTTGATCCACAATGGGACTTCGTCAACTGTCCTTACAATAGGACCAACGGGCTGAATTGTACCGCCACGGATCAGGCTTAGCACCATTTGACCAAACTGTATCAGCAGAAGATAATACCATTTAGTGAATAATATACAAAAGCACCCTCACCTCCCCCTGATCTAACCTCCCCGGACAAAGCAGTGACCAGTCCACATCTCCGGCCTCCTCCTGCAAGAATTTATAATTATTATAATGTTCTGGGTGAATAGGAAACACATCCCCCTCTATCATCGGTTCTTTGAGTATCCCATACCCCGGTATATCCATCAGCACCTGTCCTGAAATAACCCACAGCCTTATAGGCCGTTCCTTGCTCCTTCTAGGATTAGCTTGGACTTCTTGTATGGCGCCGATTATACAACGGACGACTTTCTCGGAATCTGAGGTGCCGTGGGGCGAGGTGGAGCCGTAGACTGCTGCTTGGATTATGGTGTCGTTGTCCCGGATTGCGCTGACAAGAGAGGCGTGGTCGGTGGTGTCGCCTTGGTGGATGTGAAGGCGGGGATGGGAGAGGAGCCTGGGGGGTAGCTTGCTGGGGTTGCGGAGGAAGGCTGTTACGATGTGATTCTTTGATAGACAGGCGGCTAGCGCGGCGGAGCCAACATGTCCTGAGGTAATTTTGGTAAGAATGTTAGTGAGTGCTAGCAAAGGGGAAGGGTAGGCGATGTACCTGCTGCTCCTATGACTAGGACTCTCATTGCGGAGGAAGGTGGAGGGATTGAGAAAGATAAGAGGGGGCCGAGAGAGGCGAGGGACGCTCTAGTGGTCTTGCTGACAGATAATAAATCAAAGCACGAGTACAGCAATGTATCTTGCAAGTAGACAAGTAGAACATGGGACGGACCTAGGTATGGTTTAACAACATACGAAGAAAGGCAGATAGCGGTAAAGCCTAAAGAAGAACCTATTGACTGCGCAGTATCACCGCAAAGTAAGACATCAAGGAGCTCATATCTGGTAACTTCCAAGCTGGACTCCGCCAGACCTTTTGTATTCGATAAGGCCAAGAGACGTTAACAGCTGCCAGTTGCCACAAACGCACATGGTAACCAATCGCATCAAAACGCCCAAGAACATCTCCGTTCTAAAACAGAGAAGGTAGTGTTTGCGAATATGGCTTCGGAATCCCACTTGTCTATTAAAGTTCACTGGTTCCCAGTTTAGAAGGGTGGTGGACGCGAATGTCGATATACCAGCTCATTAGTGATGGCATGGCGGGGGCCACAAACCTGATCAGATAAGGCATCAGTATGCCCCTGCTGCAGCCGAAACGTCACGATTGCAGGCCGATGTCAAGCATAAGGTACCACTACTTACTAAACACATCCGCTCCAGGCTAGAACAGTCTCTAGTTCTAAACCTACCTTAGGTTCTCTGCCCTAGCTTAGGTACTCGCAACAGAGACCTCTTTGGGACGAGCTGAGCTACTTTCCTCTACCTAGTTACGAATCCCCTCTCAACATCGGACTACTTCGTGCGGCTCGTTCAGCCTGTTCAGCTTCTGGCACTGTTACACGGCCTGTGCGCAATCCATCTTGACGCCACTGTCGCCACAGACGTGAGCTTTACGACCCCCGATACGGGATCTCGTCTCTCGTGAAACAGCCCCAATACAACAGCACTAGCAATGGTACGTGTTCGTCTGTCACGCCTCTCAAGCCAGCCTTCCTGACCGCCACTCGCTACAGCCACCTAAACGACGCGCACCAGCCCCTACTCCAGCAGCCAAAGAAAAAGCACCCCGCCAATCCGCCCTCGCCAAAGAACACAACATTTCCGCAGCCACCGAGTCCGAAATCAAAGAAGCCTTCTCCCTCTTCGCAAACTCGGACAAAGAACTACCCTCCCCTTCCCTCCGCCGCGCCCTCACAGCCCTTGGTGTTCCTCCCTCCTCTAATTCCGAACTCCAAGACCTCCTTGATGCCGCAGACCCTGAAGACACAGGCTCGATAGAGTACAAGCATTTCGTGGCTGTTGCGGCATTGAAATTGGCGAGTAGGAGTGACGAGAGCGTGCAGAGGGAGGTGGAGGATGCGTTCAGGTTGTTTATGGATCTCGGAGGGGAGGAGGGGAAGATTACAATGCGGTGTTTGAAGAGGGTTGCTAAGGAGTTAAAGGAGGATGTGCCGGAGCAGATATTGAGGGATATGGTGCTTGAGGCGAATGGTGGGAGTGGTGTGGGAAGGGGGGTGGGAATCAAGGATTTTGAGGGTGTGATGAGGAGGGCGGGGGTGTTCAGGTGATGGGTAAAGACGAGAAGATGGGTTTGTCGAGAATGAGCAATGTGGTATTTTTGGCTACGTGGAATATGGCTTGGTATCGACGATACTGAAGCTCCAGATAAAGGTATCTTCCAGTTCGCCGTGTCGCGAGGCGTACTTTACTGACAGCAAAGCAGGGATTCGCCCCATTTTTGGATGCGCATGTCACAGGGGTTTGGACCTAAGTGGGTGTGTGAACGGAATGACCTATACCTCTCAACATACTCTAGCATACACACATTCAGACCTTCATCGCGCCAATGAAACTACCGACATATATCGGCTATCTCAGTGTACTCAAAGACCAAGTTGCTTGAAGCAATGACGTCACAGCTCTATCACCCTGCGTGCTAGTGGGGCTGGCATGCTGTAAGCGTTGCTACACGCCCAATGTAGCGATCCTATCAATCCCGATGACACATCATTGTAGCTTAATACGGAGTGCTTGATGCATCAATAAGCAACAGGAAGTTGTTTTCATAGTATTGTCATACTTAACGGCTTTGGCTTACAAGTAGTGTGATTCAATTGAATGTATCCCTCCATTGGTATCCAAACGTGGAAATTGGTTGAAAGAAGCTTACTTACATGTGTAAGTCTGCTATAAACTACCTGTGAAGCGTAAGACATACTTGAACAAACCGTAAGCATGAACGTCCGCACCGGAAATTCCTCTAGATTGAGCGACTTCAAGCTCCTGTTCTTCGACCACTTCGGCACATTAGTCGATGGGGAATGTTAGCAACACCCTCCCAACCCGAGGAAACACACTCAACAATAACCATAGCCGGTATCTACGGACATCTTAAGCCTCTACTCGCCCGCCTACCACCTTCTCATCCTTTCAAGGACAACAAAGACCTCGCCATCAAAGCCTACAACGACATCGAACTCTCCATCCGCTGCGACTACTCCAACCCCACCTATTCAATACGCTGCCCGCCTCTCAAAAGCCTAACTCAACCTCGCCTCATCCCTTTCCCTTTCCCCACCACCCCAATCCGAAGCCGAAGCCGACGCCATAGGCGCCTCAATACCAAAATGGTCCGCATTTCCCGACAACGTAGCCGCGCTACACCGGCTAAAAAAACACTACAAAATCGTGGTTCTCTTCAACGTAGGCTATGAAATCTTCATGCACCTCCTGGATGACGCGTTGGCGGGTGTGGAATTCGATGCTTTGTATGTAAATGAGGAAATTGTAGGTGATAGGCCTGATTTATATAATTCAGAATATCCGTTGCAACATATATAGATGGGTGGGTGGGTTTTTGTTGAGGCAGGTGCTGTATACGGCGCATGTGAGTGAGTTAGATGATGGATCTGAGGAGGAGATGCCGCTGGGTATTGTGTGGATCGATAGGGGGGGAAGATGGGGAAGGAGGATAAGATGGAGAAGGTTGGGGATGGGGTGGCTTATACGTGGAGATTTGAGGATCTGAAGGGGATGGCTGATGCTGTGGATGAGGAGTTTGAGCAGGCGGGGAAGATAGTGAGTGAGGTTGGTAGAGGGATGGAGAGATGAATAGTAGTGTGATATGCTTTTAGTGGTACGAAAAACCAAGCAGCAGGTTCCAGCTCAAATCTCCTGAGTCTACAGTGAATTGACTCCGGAAGCATAGATGCTTAACGGTGACGTCGATTAGATGCACTCTAATGTATGTAAAAGCTGCAGACCCCCTTTTGATTTTTGGTGTTACTCAGGTACAATCAGGAGCAGACTTGCTATACCGATTGGGTCGGCAACATACGCCCGGATACGTACCTGAGGTAGGTCACTTCTCTTATCAGGCAGCT
Organism: Stereocaulon alpinum; assembly: GCA_018257865.1. Lineage (NCBI taxonomy): Eukaryota > Fungi > Ascomycota > Lecanoromycetes > Lecanorales > Stereocaulaceae > Stereocaulon > Stereocaulon alpinum. The sequence goes on along the minus strand of JAEUBA010000019.1, from coordinate 223,527 downwards.
ACTCTAAAATAAGTCCTAAAGCCTTGGCGTCTACCAAATGGGGCATGAGAGGGTAGCTGTAGCCTCGAAAAAGTGGGGCTTGGATAAAACAAGCTTTTGTGCTTACCATATTGACACCTTGGACAACGCACCTTCTGACAACTTCATCATTTTGCAGGAGAGTTTATGTTAAAGCTCACGAGCGATTCTTGGAATTTCTGGAGTATTGAGGCCAACTTTTGAAACTTGCCGAGGAAAGTTTAAGCGGTAGCCTTATGTTCGAAGAGGCGTCTGCGTGACACGAGTTGCGTTAGCATGAGCGACGACGTCCGTAGCGATGTGAAGAATTCTTTAATGGAACATCCTTCAAGGCGTCAGAATACTCCATCAAGACCGTTTGGGCTCGACCAAGTCATCTGTTGCGTTATTTACCGAGGGACCTTGCTAGCCGTTCTCCTTGAGTCGATTTGAGCAAAGTCGCCAGGGCGTAGGGGCCTACATATCCTTACTGAAGCCAAATCACGTCACCTTCAGAAACAGAGAGATGAACGCACCTATTGAAGCCATGCAGCGTTTCACTCCCGCATGGTTCTCTCGCCGCTCGATTCAAGTGGATACCGGTGTGCTTTGCGAGTCCTGTCTACGAATGTTTAGTGGGGATTGGACACGCAGAGGGTCGCGGAAGCGCGAACATAGATTCCATTCTAACGTATCTAGTCCACCCGTGGCAGTGGAAATGGGCTGTCGAATTTGTACGTTTCTTTGGAACAAATATTCCGAAAGTCGCATGGGGGATGTCGGGCGGTACAACGACGAGGATAGCGATGACCTCCATATTACATATCTATTCTTGAAGTGGGAGCCAAGAGGTGTATACAAAATTATGTTTAGTCTAAAGAAACGATCTTTCCACGACTTACTTGATTTCTCTGTGGGACCATCAAAAAGTATGTACACATCAGCTTTTGTATCTCAAAAATATATCCAACTTGACGAGTATCCTATAGTTCCGCAGACTACAACCGAATGCCATAAGATGGGCCTCAATACTGCCTCAACTGCTTGCTGGACGCTTGCCAGAGATTGGATCTCAATGTGTTTGACGTCTCACACCCAATGCAAGAAGACTGAGAAGGCAGGGCGATTTCTTCCTACAAGGCTTATCGATGTTATGTCGTCCACGGACCGAGGTAACGAGCTTCGTATATGTTCTATAGGCAGCGAAGGTATTCGGCGCCCTTACCTGACACTCAGTCACCGTTGGGGAAATGCCAAGTTTTTAAAATTGACTATCTCGACGTCTACACGATTAAAGAAAGGTTTCGCACTTGGAGAGTTGCCACAGACCTTCCAGGATGCCGTGCTCATTAGCCGAAATCTCGGCATTCAGTATCTATGGATCGATGCACTATGCATTATCCAGGATTCTGTCGCAGATTGGCAGCAAGAGGCTGCAACAATGGCTGACGTATATACACATTCACTATGTAACATCTCAGCTTTGGATGCTCGGGAAGGGGGTGGAGGTTTATTCTTTGATAGGGACCAATCGCCTATTCCGTATTGCACCATTAGATCCAAACAGAGGTTCAGAAGAGAATGCGTGTTCGATGTCATATCTGAGAAATTTTGGGATGATAATGTAGTAACCGCGCCTCTCAATCGCCGTGGATGGGTCCTTCAAGAACGTCATCTAGCACCACGAATACTTCATTATGGCAAGCAGCAATTGTTCTGGGAGTGTAGTGAGCTACGGGCGTGCGAGTCCCACCCAGGAGGCATCCCGGCTGTTGCTCGCCTTGAACGCCATCCGAGGCTAAGTGATTTGTTAACTGGTCCAGTCAATGCTGTGCGAAAAGGTTCTCATGATTCTTTGAGTGCAAAGCGACATTTACCGAGTTTCTGGGCCAACCTTCTCTCCACCTATACAAGGTGTCATCTAACAAGGGCTGAAGACAGGCTAGTGGCTATCTCCGGTCTCGTGAAGCTCCTCCAGCCAATGTTCGAAAGCGGAAATATTGCGGGCTTATGGAAGGCTCATCTACCAACCGCGCTACTATGGTGGGCTAGCGACCTAGGCAAGCCCCCTAGTGTGGAACGACCACAAAAGTATGTCGCACCGTCGTGGAGCTGGGCATGCCTGGATGCACCTGTAGTTTGGATTCCAGATGTTCATTCATCCCGCTGTAGAGATCTTATTACAATCATGGACATACGCGCTACGCCTTGCACAGCAGAGTCCACCGCCCAGATCAAAGATGGCTTCATACGTCTGCGTGGTCGTCTAATCCCAGCCGACTTTAGCTGGACGCATGGTAATCAGACACGAGAAGATGGAATACTCTTCCTGGGACAGAGATCGTCAAGCTCACTTGAGATCAGAAACGGAACGTCAGATGGTTCGTTTGTAACCCCAGATATCTGGCCCCCACAACAGGGCGCACAACTTGTGTGTCTGCCTGTGCTGGGGTGGCGAGATGGATACCCTGACGTAGAGGGACTTGTACTGGAACACACGGGAAAGGAGTCCAATGTATACCAACGCTGGGGATGGTTCTCTACCGGCAGCTCAGACATCATTCGACATTTCGGCTACCAAATAATCAATGACGAGTTGATTTACACTTCGCCCGAAAGGAATGACGAGCAGATTATCACCTTGATTTGAACAAGGAGCTACGACCCACGCATTGTTCTGGGCCAGTTACGAAGCCATCACAACGTTGTCTTCTTCACGGCCTCTCGGTATTGGTGTTTTGGTGCATAGAGTCGAAGACTTCAAATACATTATCATTCATGCAAAAGCGCATCTTTCTTTACATACAGTCTGACAAAGCACTGATGTGATCGATTGTCCTTTTCGGATCAAACCATGTATCATATATCCCATTCCATAAGACTACATGCCACAAACCCATCACCTGTCATAACGCTGACCCCACAGAATAAAAATCAAACTCTGCGAATGATCCCTATGGCACATAAAATCCCAGGACGCAATGTTCTCGATGCTCCTAACCTGTCCGTGCAAGAGCATGCTTCACGCTACTACTAATATCGTCTGTGAGCCTGACTATTGGGCCAGGACCGCCACCGAGAACCTTATCATAAAACAAACAGGAATCTGTGACAGTGTTTAGTACGCATGCCCTAGGCCACAGATTCCCAAAACGCCAAAATGTAGCCATATCACCCACAGCCATTAGCAGGCGAATGAATGTCAACCTAAAACTCTGGTGTACGGGGATTTTGAGAACGCTAGCCGTCTTCCTTCAATCGTCCAATCTGCCAGACTCTCCGTCTGCTGCATCGAGAGCCCCACATCAGACATGAAAACCGTGCCATAAGGCTTCGCACTATCGTAGCTGAAATGACCAGCGCGCCAGGATATAATGGAGCCTTTGATGGCGTCGGCTATCTTGAATACTTCGTTTGCAGGGACTTAAGTTTAGTATCATAGCCAGATTTCTGAAGAGGAGCTAGGTGTTTGTGCTGGGCGGATGTTACCATGCTTACACGTCAAGGCATGTTTTGAAGGACACTCGAAGTGTAATGCATTCTGATTAGTTTCTTCCGTTGTGGGAGGTTCGCGCCATGGAACCTTCGCGTCGAAGACCATCGAACCTGGGATTGTAAGGGGTGGGATTGGGACTGGTGCAGAAGCGAGTGATACAGTAGCATTGCGTTATGCGTGCTTCACACCGCCTCCCCTTCATGTTATCGATGCGAATGGGGTTGGGAGAGGAGGCTTTGAAGCAACAGGAGTCAACAAGAGCGAACCTAGTAAGGACGCATTTTCCACAACGAACGATACGAAGACGTCCCTCAGAGAAGTCGCGTCCAGAGGTAAACCACGCAGGAATGTGCTAGATATCTCATAGCCTTTGTATGTGGGTTGATCTCTGACTTCATTGTCCATATTCTCAGGGGTATGTGCGAAGGTCCAGCTCGAATGATAGCATGGCTTTACACTTGTTTTCTCGATCACTTGCTATTTGCCTTGTTCTAGCTATGTCCTCGTGATGTTATTCGAGGCTCCTGCTGCAATTCTAACGAATTTGATTCTCTGAAAATGATTGGACTTCATCGTATCTTGAATCGACTCTGATCCAGAACGAAGGAACAAATATCTGTCTACTCGGTCACAGCCAACAAATTCCTCTCCCACCAATTTGAAATTGGCTACAATGGCATCTCACCTAATCTCCCATCAACTCTAGATCCGCGCAGTTTTATCTAGCCTATCTATCAGAAAACCAACACTACACACAACCATCACTATTTCAAAGATCCTCAACTTCGACGTATTGTCTGCTCCACTTCCCCCGAAAATCCCAGTTTCCATCTCTGATTCCCCTTCAATCGAAAAAGCAACAGCTCAAAATGACCCAACATCGATGCTCAGTGCGTAATGCGCAAAAGGTTGGTGGAACGCGCGAAAATCGAATACGGTATGCAGTGTATACAGAGTACGCAAACCACAAAGAATACGCAAGAAATTGCGGAGTACGCAAAAAAACCACCGGGGTACACAGAATATGGGGTTACAGCTCGGCAGCGGTAGGAAAAAGTTCCGCTGGGGTAGAAAAAAAATATTCTACCCTAGACGAGCAGCATGCATATGCTGAGTATCGCTTCAGCTCAGTATATACCTAACGTATACCTCAACTATCATACTACAAGTCAGAAAGTCGATTGGGCAAGCCAGCTCTTACATATGTTACGTATATACTGAGTATGTACCCCAGCTGTTATAACTTAAATTTAATAAGTGGTCTAATTACTGTACTCTAAGCTTACCTAATCCACTTTCTGACTTGTAGTATTATGGCTGAGGTATATACTTACCATATGCGTAACATATGTAGGAGCTGGCTTGCCCAATCGACTCTCTAACTTGTAGCTAGACAGCAAAGTCTTCGCATTCATTGACCCTCTCTACTATAAGTGACCAATAATCCTTCTTTTCTCCCCTAAGCAGCTCGTTGCCCTGGCACCTCTTTCCTAGGGACAAAATGCTATGTGTGCCCATCAAATCTTTCTCGGAAGCTCACCAACAAAGATACAGTCCAATTCTGGGGTAAGGTGCGTTTTGACTGTGTAACATATGTACAACCCAGGCTGCTGTGGACCTCCAGGATCAAGGCATGGGTTTCCTGATATACGAATCGGAATTAGATACGCTGGACCGGTCGTGTTTCGGATAGGTATAGATTTCGATATCTGCCATACAGTATATCCTAGATGCTGCTAATAATAAGTAACTGAGGACAAGCCGTGGCATCGTCACATACAGCTAGTCCTAGGTTCACTAGTAGCGGCATAACCTTTGCTTCTAGACTCGCAGTCCGCTCATATTCTCGATTTCCATAAGTGTCTTGTTCTCGCAATTTGGTATGAGCAAGCTCTTCTTCAAGTTCCTTTAACAATTTTTTGCCATGTGGGTTGATCTCGTGGGTTCTGATGTCAGACATAGTGAAACAGCACCGTTGCCGATAGCTATAGTCCTGTAGATAAAACACGTATGGAACTGCCTCTCCTACAACATATCAATGTGATAAGGACTTCGCAGGGGTAGGGGGACTTATACCATACTATCTGTGTTCCCTCTAGCAAAACGCACCTGCAGCATCAGAAGTGATGGTGGGGCGTAATGGCTTAAAAGCGTGCGTCATGTGCTTGGCTTGGCATTTTGCTCGCCACTAGAAGGGGTAACCCCCCAGCCGATCAACCTGCCCAGCCGATCAGCCCCGTAGGGCTGAGGGATATATTGTCGGTTTCTAAAAACGGAAGGATTGTCCAGGCCTCAGCCAACGCCGCCGGTATTATCATCTCAGAGCTCTATTCTAAGCGCGAGCTTGAGGCAGTCAAACCCAATCTTAGGAAGGAACAACTTGCGCACCGGATGTCAACATCTGGAACGCCGTCTTCAATCTTATCGGGGTGAATAACGATACTCCTTCCAATCTCCCCCTCAGTAGTCCCACTCTCACACTAACAAGCCCCGATCTGCAAACTTCTCAGCACCTTTACAAGCCGAAATACAAGTAGCAACACTCAGCATTAACGACATCAACACCACTTTTCGCTTTTCGCTCTCTGCTACCTTTTCAAATCTGCGGGTGCGGCGCTGGAATCTTCGCTTTGTGTTTCGATGTTGATGTTTATGGTGTGTAGCGTTATGTATGCGGCTGCATGAGGGTACGGGGACTGGCTCCGGGAATGGGGGGGAGGGGGCTGGCCTTGGGAGAACGGTATCGTTACTGCGTGGATGATTGGGCAGGCGGTGTGCATGATAAGCTGTAGGTAGGGAGGGATGGGTGTTCTTCGTGTATCTTCTTCAAAAAGGTTGTTGATCGTGATTGGGTGCTGTTTAGGGCCTTCGATGCGAGAGCTGAAGTGCGAGAATAGTTGTTGGTAGCTTAATGCTACTGGTTGTTCGTAAGGAAAGCGATCGCTTGGATATGAAGACGGGCAAACGAGTCATACAGTAGTCGTTAGAATAAGTGGTGAAAACTATGGTGGATGAGGCCTACTTGGCAATGCTTGGCAGGCTCGCTTAGCTAGCCTACTAGGGCTAGGGCTCGCCAAGGCCTCCATGCGCGCACTAGATAAAATCTCTGCATGCAATTCTATCTAGCAGCAACAACTTCAATAGCAATAGATTATTCCACCCTATTGAATAGCTAATAAGCCTCTAATCATATCACTGATATTCTAAAGGGTTATGAGCCTGGGTTCTGCAACCCGTTAGCGTTAAATTGCTGCCTAGGACGAATACTACCTACCTATCGACTAGGGAGTTGAAAATTTCGAAGAAGGAATTCAATAATAGGATTTCGAAGAAGGAATTTAACACCATACGCAACTAAAGAAGAACCTAACACTAGCAGATACTAAAAGCCTAATATTATTAAGATAGACGAGCTCAGACCGACTAATAAGTCGCTGCTAAAAGGCGTTAAAGATTAGCCGTATTTTAAATAGGAAATAGAAGTAATATTTAGAGTCTAAAAGATATAGGAAGTAGTAATAGGAAAGAAGAAAAGACCTATACTACTTATATTACTAATACCTCCCGAATCCTAATTATCTATATCTAAAGATAAACTTCCAGAGTATATATACGAATAAATTAAGAAGTATAAGATAGTATTAGAAGAATAGAAAGAAAAGAACTCCTCTACTATAGGAGTACTTATACTACGCTATAGAGCTATACTAAGAAGCTATATTAAGAAGATAGAACTAGTCTCCGTTACTTAGGAAAAGCTAATATAAGTATATAGCGTATCTTTAATTACGTTAATTAATATAATAATAGGAGTACTTACTCATCTTAAATTAACCTTATTTAAAACTATTTAGGATTATGCTGCGGAATTTAAGAATTACGAGGATAAACTAAGCTTACTAAATACGCCTATCCTACTAGTACTACTAGTAGCGCTATTCCGTAATAGTTTAGAAGAATCGCTTATACTATACGTTTTTAACCTAGTATAATAATATAAGACTTTAGGAAGTATACTTAATATTAATACTATAGTAGCAGCCCTATTAGAGAAATAAGTCCGACTTAATAATAGTAAAACTAATAAGGCGTTAGTAGCTAAATTTAGTAAGTAGGAAAAGGTAAAAAGGTCTCCTAGAAGCCCTACCGGTAGCTAACTACCTTATAGTAGGAATCCTCCTACTAATAAAAAGGATAAGAAGGATAATAAGAAAGCCTACCCTTACTACGGAAAGTTATACTGTAAAGATAATTGCTGGTATACTAATCTATAATTAGCACCTATTAACTAGATCCTAAATAAAGAAATTATAGACTAGATTAAGGCTAATAAAAAGAAGGCCTCCGCTACGAAGGTATTAATAGCGCCTCTAGCCCCGCCTGCGGCGAATTTATCTATAGAAGCTTAAAATAAGAAAGCTAGCGAATCTAACGAATATATTAGGCCTAGTATTACTAGAAAATCCTTACGTAATAAGCTAACTAACTCTTAAAGGATTAATACGTCTATTCCTTCCGATCCGAAGGAGGAAGCGGTCTATATTAATACCGCCTCTAACGTCTATACTATATAGGATCTTTCTAAATTCTAGACCTACCAGAAAGTTAATAAAACCCTGTTAGGAATCGACGGTAACTTACTAAGAGTCCTAGGAATTAGAATTATATACTACCTAATAGTAGTAAACGGAAAACTTTCGATAATTAAGATCTCTAGCGTCTACTACGTGCCTATAATATATTATAATTTGCTCTTAGTAGCTTACCTAGAAGATAAGGGCTACTATACTGTTATTAAAGACGATCGATTCGATATTATTAATAATAAGGGTGACTTAGTCCTTACCGGAAGTTAAGTAGGTAATAGTTACTTACTTAATCTTTAATATACTAAGATACTGTATATATTATAATCTTTAAAGAAACCTCTCGCTAATTATATATCTTAGGATAAATAGCACCGCCGTCTAGGTTACCTAGGTATATAAGACGTTAAGAAGCTTACTTATATTACCTTAGGAATTAATACTAAGATAGCGGATAAGCTGTAAAAAGTAGTACTACTATATAAATATTACGAAGACTACGTAATTACGAAGATAACTAAAATTTATAGTAGAATTCCTTATCGATAAGACCTAATAAAACGGGAATTAGTGCTAGGAGTAAAGATCTCCTTAGATATTACTAGCGGTAGTTAGATTAAGCTTACTAAGGGCGGATACCGCTATTACGCCTCCTTTATATATAAGGCTACTGATATAGTCTGGATTTATATAATAAAATTTAAGACTAATCTCTTAATAATACTACGCGATCACCTAACGTTAATAAAGACCTAAGGATAACTAGTAAGTCGCTTTACTAGCGATAATAAACTAATCTACGCCTCTAAGGAAGTATAAGCTATTCTAAAGAGCTTTAGAATTAAATAGGAGCTAGCGGAGCTATATACGCTAAATTAGAACGTAATTATAGAGCGAACTTTTCGAACTTTATTTAGTAGAGTTCGTATAGTACTGCGAGACGCCGGCTTTAGCTAATCCTACTAGGGCGAGGTAATTAATTATATTATCTATACTAAGAATAGGTCGCCGTTATTAGTAGACCCGTCTACTACTCCCTATAAAGCTTAGATAGGTAAGAAGGCTAACGTTAGTAACTTTAGACTGTTTAGCTGTATTACCTACGTCTATAATACTAATCTAATAAAGAAGAAGTTAGATAATAGGGCTACTAAGGCTAAATTTCTTAGCTATAGTTTCTATAATAATTAATACCGCTTTTAAGATATATAAAGGAAACGCACGTTTAAATTCTCTTAGGTAAGATAGGAGCTAGACTCCTATATTAATAGTAAAGCTATAGGGGTAGGCGAAGAAAAGTCTTTTAATAAAAACGACTCCTAGGAATTCTTTACTATTAACTCGTTAATAAAGCGATAAAAGTTGCTAACTATAGAGTAATAGAAGTCGCTAACTATAACTACTAACCTAATTAAGTAAGGCGAATAAGCTACTAACGTAACCGCTATTACGGACGTCGATCTAACAAGTAATTCGAATATAAATAATTCGGACGAAAACGATTCGAATAATCCTAACGTTACGAATATCGATTTAAATAAATCTAACTCCTCGTCTAATAATAATAACTCGTCTAACGACGACGTATTCGAGACTCCTACGCAGATACCAGCGCTAGAGTAGACTCCTAAGGAGACTGAAGATCCCTAGGCTGCTATAACTCCGCAACAGCCGGAAGTAAATACTAATCTAAATATTCGTACTATACGAACACGCGTATAAGCGAGGCCTGATTATAGGTAACTATATAGGAGAGGTTTCGTAGCGAGAATTACTACTAGATCTTATAAGGCTAAAGCTAACCCTATACCTCTTATACCTGCTAATATTTATAAGGCCCTGAGTAGCCCTGATAAAGAAAAATAGATAGTAGCTTTCTAAGATAAGCTAACCTTATTAGAAAAGATAGTAACTTAGGATATACTAGCTCCCGTTCCTAAGGGATAGAAGGCCTTACTTAGATATTAGGTCCTTACTTATAAGCTAGATCCTAATAGAGAGATCGCTTAGTATAAAGCTCGCTAGGTGGTTAAGGGATTTAGGCAGATTAAAGGTCTTAACTATAATAAGACTTATTTAAGTATAGTTAAAGGCACCGCAGTGCGAATTCTTATAGCACTATACGCTAAATACGACTATAAAATAGAGTAGTCTAATATTATTACTGCCTTCCTTAAATCTTTACTAATGGAGGAAGTATAGGTTAAGTAGCCTTACGGCTTTACTAACAGTAATCCTATAGACGCCTACTAATTACGGCGCGCCCTATATAGCCTTAAGTAGTCTCCTCGCGAATAGTATAAAACCGTCCGCTATTTTATAGAGTCCCTAGGCTATACTAGGCTAGTTAAAGACTACTCTATATTTACTAGCGAAAATAGTATAATAGTTATATTTTATATTAACGATATCCTTATATACGGACCTAATAAGGCTGTGATCGCCGAATTTAAATAGAATTTGGACTAACGATTTAGAATAAAATACCTTAGTAACGTTAACTAGTATTTAGGAATAGCGATTATTTAAGACCGCCCTAACCGTATTATCTATATTAATTAGACTTTATACGCTAAGCGTATTATTACTTAGGTAGAGATAGAATCCTACTACCTAGTTACCTCGCTGATAGATAAGGGCAACGACTTAGTTAGAGTACCTAATAAATATATAGTAGACTGTACTAAGGCGGAAGTCTATCGCGCCCTAGTAGGAGAATTATAATAGTTATTAATAATAATACGTCTAGACTTAGCTTTTATAGTTGGAAAAAGTAGACGTTTCTTAATTAACCCTACCAGCGAGTACCTTAATTTAGTAAAATAAATTATTAAATATCTAGCGGGTACTACTGAAGTTGGACTATACTATAGACCTAAAGACGTTACTAAAGGCGTTAATCTAGAAGGTAAATTACTCGGTTAGATAGACGTATTATAGTTAGATGATAGAGATACTTTCTATATAACGTTAGGCTATATCTTTTAACTATAGAATAGACTAATTAGCTAGTCTAGTAAGCTTTAAACTCTCTATACTAATTCGACTATAGAAGCGGAATACGTTACCGAATATAACGCTGCTAAAGAATCTCTCTTCCTTAGCGAATTACTATAAGGGATTAGCTATAATAAAAAGGATATAAAGCCTATTAAGCTAATAGGAGATAACTAGGCTGCTATTAAATTAGCTAGTAATCTAATTAACTACTAACGTACTAAATATATACGTAATAAGTTTTATTTTATACGCGAAATAGTGTCTAAGACTAGCGAATTAACCTTATAATATTATAATACTACTAATATAGTTACTAACGGTATAACTAAGGCTCTCGCCCCTAACGAATTCCGCCCTTTCTGAGATAAGCTGGGACTAGCTACGAGCGTGATTAGTAGGGAGCTTAGATAGTAGGCTACCTCACCACCGCCGGTTTTAAATAGGAGCGTTAGAATAAGTGGTGAAAACTATAGTAGATGAGGCCTACTTAGCAATGCTTAGCAGGCTCGCTTAGCTAGCCTACTAGGGCTAGGGCTCGCCAAGGCCTCTATGCGCGCACTAGATAAAATCTCTGCATGCAATTCTATCTAGCAGCAACAACTTCAATAGCAATAGATTGTTCCACCCCATTGAATGGCCAATAAGCCTCCAATCATATCACTGATATTCTAAAGGTAGTGTTGTTCATTCAGTGGTTATTCTATACTGCACTATCTCGAACTTTCCAATCGTCACTCGATAACCCAAACGCCGGCAAGCTGATGCATGCATATGACAAAGCTCCCTCCACGTCTGCCAGGAATGAAAATAATGGTAATGTACAAGCACACCGGGTCATGTACATGAATTATCCAAAAGTTTAAAAGTCTTCATCAAAAGCAAAGTTCCCACCATTAACATTCTCCTTAACTTCTTCGCCCTCAACAGCCTCCTTTTTCTGTGTACTAGCCATGACACCAGCTTTCTGGTAATCACCAACGCGCTTCTCGAAGAAATTAGTCTTGCCGGCCAGTGAGATAGACTCCATGAAGTCGAATGGGTTGGTAGCTTTGTAGTATTTCTCGTTGCCGAGCGTGAGCAATAAGCGATCAGCAACGAATTCGATGTATTGTTTCATCAGCGTCGCGTTCATGCCCAATAATGCGCAGGGAAGCGCTTCTGTAAGGAATTCTTGCTCGATGGTGACGGCTTCGGTGATGACGTCTTGGACAGCTTGCTTGCTTGGGCGGTTGTTGAGGTGGGAGAAGAGGAGACAGGCGAAGTCTGTGTGCATGCCTTCGTCGCGGGAGATGAGTTCGTTGGAGAATGTGAGGCCAGGCATGAGACCGCGTTTCTTGAGCCAGAAGATGGACGCGAAGGAGCCGCTGAAGAAGATGCCTTCTACGGCGGCGAAGGCGACGAGGCGTTGGGCGAAGGTGGAATTTTTGTCTGCGATCCATTTGAGGGCCCAGTCGGCTTTCTTGCGGATGCAGGGGACTGGGACGCGTTAGCATGGGGGTGTTCGCGTCAGTGGCTAGGTAAAGACTTACTGGTATCTATGGCGTCAAATAGATATGTACGTTGTTTTTGCTCTTTGATGTATGTGTCGATGAGAAGGGAGTACGTCTCGGAGTGGATGTTTTCCATCATGATCTGGAAACCGTAGAAACAGCGGGCTTCCGGTATCTGTACTTCGCCGCTGAATCGTTCGACAAGGTTCTCATTGACGATGCCATCTGAGGCGGCGAAGAATGCAAGGACGTGGGAGACGAAGTACCGCTCGTCGTCGTTCAGTCGGTTGTTCCAGTCATTGAGGTCTTTGGAGAGATCTATTTCTTCGGCAGTCCAAAATGATGCTTCGGCTTTCTTGTACATTTGCCATATCTAGTGCCATAGAGTGTGAGCTAGAAACTTGGGAAGCACTTTACGCGTGCCGCGTGTGGACATCACGAACCTCGTGGTACTTGATGGGGAAGAGGACGAAGCGGTGGGGGTTCTCTTGCAGCAGTGGCTCGTCTGCTTCCTCTGGCTTGATCGTCGGTGCTACTATTGTCTTCTCTTGCTTCTTAGCATCGAATGCTTCAACGAGGGGCTTCTCGAGCTCAAGGTCGTCCATGATTGGTGCAGGAAACTCGATTGGGACGTTCTCTTTGTCGGCGGCCTCGAAGTTGAGCTTCTTAGCAGGTGAGTCACCCATCTTGAGGTTCTGGATGCCGGACGAGGCCTGCGGTTGAATAAGTTAGCATTTAGTCGACAGGGATATCACTATGGTGGGGCGTGGCGATGGAGTCATACCTGCTTTGATGGTGTTATCTGGGTTGCCATTGCGTAACGATGATTGAAAGGAGAGTATGATGGAAGTCTGTAAGTAACGCAGACAATGCTTGATTGGAGAGGTGGCAGGTAGAGTGGTTGGTAGAACAAAGACGTGAAGCGGAAGATAATAATTGATATTCTGGCGCGTTGTTTTCGTCACGAGATTTCGCGCGCAGGCTAATTCATGCAAGGTACCACTTCCGAGGTTCTACCGCTTAGTGTAAATGCTAGCTCTGATTCGGTAAGGTCTCGCAACAGGTCGAGCTCCTTGGAGTTTGGCAAGGTAGTGAGATGATGTCCATTGGAGACAGTACTTTAACATTCAGAACCTCTTTATAATAGCCAATCCGCACTAAATGCATCCGAAAACGACGTACCCATGAATTGTATATCAGTCCCTGATGACGCAAGTTACGCACGCAATAATAAAAGCACACTCCCATTAGATACCAGGCCGGGCTCCACCTTCTCAGAGAAGGTCCTCCTGAGTTCCTGCGCATTACATCTAGGTACTAATAGTATCCGATACTGTAACTTGGGTTAATCTTCATGACCATACGATTTGGGCCTTTCAAATGATCATCTTCTTCCTCTCATGTCCTCTTTCATTTCTTTCGCCGTGACACAGATTGCACAGATTGATAGGAAGGGGCCAAAGCGCCCTATAGAGGTGGTAAGAGGAGTAAAGAGTGCCGATGGCGTTCTAATTGCTATGATCCGAACGAGAGCGATCTGCCTGTTCTCAGCCATGAGAGCGTCTTTCGCCTCACGTTGCTGCTGCATCGGGGAGATACGGAGGTCGTTAAAGTTGGATTTCGGCGAAGGTCAGGAATTTGCAGGTTGAAAAGCTGTCTCCGTCGCCTTCACAATCATATATTAGACAGATCTCCGACGACCTAAGACTTCATGCAAATGCATGTCTGAGCTAAGAACCGTGCACATAGTGATTCCATGCGGCAAAGCCTGTGCAATGAGGCTGTGCGGACTTGGTATTGTGTTTTGTATTTGACGAGAAACAGGGAGTGGCAGAGTTGACAGGCAAATGCAGAGCTGAGAGTTCCATGCTTTTGGGTCGATGCCGCCCAATCGATTAATATACTGCCACTGCGAACTTTGAGTACAGTGCTCTACATAGCACTCTCCGCTTCTGCCTTGTCTCTATACCTAGAGATCGCTATAGACTTTCCCCCTTAGGCCTTTCCCTTTAGCAAGGACCGCGATGGTGGATAGATCCTTGTCTCCCACATTTAGCTCACCAGAGGTGGCTTCAATGAAGCATCGGTCACAGGGTCTGTGATCTCATACGTGCATATTGAGGCAAACAGTCGCCATTGTAATTGATCTCTGTGCCCCCGCCCTTGATGAAATGTTTTGGGAACATGTGCAGATAGGACGTCTTCCAGGAACGCAGTCCAAACAGCTTAATAGATGCCACGCTCATAACGCCAGGCCATATGCACGATTGCCCGTTCCTCCGTGCTGATACAGACATAGAAAGAGATGAAGGTAGTGGGAAAGGTTGCTCTAAATCTTCTCCTTGATCGTAGTCGGTAATATTCTATCTTCAACGCTGCGCATAATTCTGTTCGTCTGCTCCGCTAGACTCAACGTTAGTATTGTATGCGGCAATATCCGCGCCAAATGCGCAAAATAGCCTTTGTAGATAGCAAGTAAGCCTTCTGTCTTTATGGTCTTGATCAAGCAGTCAAAGACGCCATTGTAAAGATTGCCGGTCTGGTTGTACATCCGCGACATGATCGTGTCTTCCGGATCCTTTCGTCAGCAAAAGTCGGATTTCGGAAGCAGCAGGAGCGTACCTGGTGGATGCATAACGCAGCAGACGACAAATCCACTGGCAGCACTACTAGCCAAGTGCAGCGCAGGGCCATCCTCCATACCCAAGTGCCTGACAAGTCTTCTCTTTGCAAAAAAGTATGTCGGCAGCTGAACGCTGCTTCCGAACCCCGTTCGCACCATTGCTGCCCCCACTCCACGATATAGACCCTTGATCCCCTCATTCCTGTTGATCTTCCGTAATCCATCCACCGCATTGGTGTAGCCATGCTGCGTACCTACTGGGAGGAAGGGAGAGTAGCTCTGTAACCGTGTTTTGACTAGAAAGAAGGGCGAGCCAGCGGCGGCACCAAGAATACCTGAGGCTGCGCCAGAGAAGATGTTGACGCCTAGGGACTGCACGTTTGCGTCTTGAAAGATAGCAGTCGTCACGCCTTTGCGGAGAGGTTCATAAAAACCAAGACGGCAGCCGTTGAGGATCATCTGATATACATACTGCCAAAAGTCTGAGCAGGTGATCATCGAGGCATTGAGCCCATGTGTAACATACCGCTGCTCCGATACCGCGGAATAGACCTTTCGGACCTTCATTCCTGAGTATGACGCTCACGCCGTGGAAAACTCCTCTGTATAACCGGGGCGCATCCTTCTTAGATTGTAGCTCTCCTTGAAGTTGCAAGCTAACCGATTTTCAGATCAGTCTCGTTGCGTCCTCGGAGCTCGTGTATATCTACCGGATTTTGACAGTCTCGAATGGATGGGTGACAGTCACAGCTCCGCAAGCAGCTATACCCCCAGCAATAAACGCACTGTGATCGCGTCAGCTCTATACTGATCCTCATACCACTCTTGTCCTTCAGGACGTACCCTGTAGTCGTAGACATGTTTTGAGCAGGGGAGGTGGGCCAATTGGTGCTGGAGTTGGCAAGCCTTCTCGGACAGCAGCTGGATGTTAGGGTAACTCGAATGAAGATACCATTTTCAATGTTATCGCAAGCCCTTTACTGTCATTGTGCGTGGCAGTTGAAGCTCGTCGCTGACTGTTGTACAAGAATCTCAGCGAGCTTGAAAGTCAATATCGTCCGGCCCTCGGCCGGTGAAGACCCAGGCGCTATTTTAGGTCCCGGGGCCCTGGGTCGATCTCCTGCAGGCCCGAAGAGAGCTACCAAGCGCGTGCCTCGAAGAAAGGACATCAAGAATTACCTCGCACTCCATATAATCCAATATTCTTGTGGACGAGGAAGTTTCGACATCCGAAAATGTATGGTACACATGTTCCGCTCAATTTTCGCTTGTATACCTAAGGTTGGGATTGCTGGGAAGATTGACTATCCTGCAGATATACCTGAGGGCTCCGCAATAGAATAAGAAGACACTCCGTCAACGCTAAGTCTCCGAAATATGGCAATGCCTCAGTTTCGTTTTAGGACACACTCTGGATATACAAACGCAAACGAAGCACAGCAGCATTCATGTGGATCGTAATGAGATGGGAGGAAAGGGCAAACCTCCCAAGGTTGAGAGGTGAATATGTAGGATTCATGGCCAAATTCCAGAGCGTAAGGACATGATGGCCGAACAAGGAATAGAACACCAAGGGACGGTGGCTCCATACCTCGCTGGGAGGAAAGGTCATGAGCTCAAATCTTTGCAATACCTGGAGATAATCGTTTTGTACAAGCCCCAATGATGGATCAAAAGCCTCAGATGATAGCTGACCGAGGCTCGTTGCCAACCTATGCTAGCCTAAAGAGAAGTTCTCTTTGTAGAACGATGCTGCACGATGATCGTATGTGCTGCTCCATCGATCCACGTAAGCCTATGTCCGGATATTATGGGGTTGTTCTATGGCGGAGGAGCTTCAATTGTGGCCATCAAGACGACGGCTCTTGAAAATCGGGCCGTTCTCTTCATGTGTTCCTATGTGGTGAAATGATATATAATATATGGAAATTTGTCTCAAGAAGGATGTCACACAGCCTATATGAGACCGTGTAACGGAAGTCCAAGTGCTACTGAGGCAATCTGTGAGAGCACTGACTGCTTCGCCACAAGGTGTCACAGAACATCGAGCTCCATCTAGCTAAGTGAGCAAGTCAACCATGCAATCGGCAAGAAAAGAAACGACCCTTTGTCTAGCAACAACATGAAGGCGATCTCACAACAAGAGATCTATCTTCAAGTGGAAGGAGGAGGTGACGATGAATTCGAATTCTCGCATACCTCGTTTCTGCTCCAGAACGGCGGTAACTTTTACAAAGCGCGTAGCTTGAAGCGAATAGCAAGAGACCTTGACGATGTTGACCTTTCGGAGCTCGAGATAGAACATACACCAATCCCCGTCGAACACTATCGTCCTCGTATTTATGACAAGCTTATGGTAGCACACGCTCCAATGCCCAAAGGTTGCTACCAGAAGTTCCCGAGCTTGGTCTCCTACAACCCAAGCAACCTAACACTGCTGAGTCGAATCCTACTTCAGGAAGCTCAGATATATGATCTACTTGCCAGCAAACCAAATTCAAATGTCGCTACATACCAAGGTTGCATCGTCGAAGATGGTCGAATCGCCGGTCTGTGCTTCACCAGGTACCCTCAAACCCTGGTCAATCGCATGTATCACGACAATCGACCTTTTGATCTCCATGTTGCCCGCAGCAGATCGAGGAAGGCATTCGAAACCTTCACAGCCTAGGTTTAGTCCACAATGACGTTAACCCTTCTAATGTCATGCTCGATAAGAACGATCATGCAGTATTCATTGACCTCGATTCTTGCTGCCAGGAAGGCAAGGCGGACATCATGTGCAGCACCTACATGTGGACGGACGACAGCTACGATGACAACTGCGCTAAACGTGAGAACGACTTCTGTGGCCTGAGAAAGATTCGGGGATGGATCGAGGATCCTGAGCCGTTTCATTGGAACAGTTGGGAGGACAAGGGAAAGCATCAGCAGCAAGGACGCCATGGTCAGCTTGACAGAGAAGGGAGAGAATGCTATCTTTGCAAATGAAGGGCAATATCCGGGAGAGCCTCATCACCCAAAGGTCATTCAGGACCATGGATGTTACCTTTAGTTACCAGTATGTTCTAGGGCTCCCGCAGATGGGAGGTCGAGGTTGGTGGCAGTTGCAGAAGGTGGCAGCAGACTTGAATAGCAGCAACAACACGTTCGTACTCGTTTCTCCGTAGGGAAGGCTAAGAAAAGCTCATCTGAGGCCCACTTAGGCCTCGAACAATATTCTGGCAACATTATTCGCCAAGATGAGCTTAGCCTTAGGGCTGGGATTGATATTCCGCATATCTTCTCAATATTCCCCATGTTGTAGTTTGGTACTCTCAATGGCAAATCTACGCAGCGTAGGCTGCTGTCCGCTCTCTCAACGCCCTTGCATGAAGAGAACTGGAGCTCTGAGCATTGATGAATATCCGCTGATGAATACATGCTTATCTCTCCCTCACAGTACTAATTGAAGGAAGCCCTGTCATGGCTGGACCACTCGTGGTTCCTCCACCACCTCCAGGCGGACCACTGCCTATGCAGAAAACCTCTGAGGTCATAGGAACCCTTCGACCAACCAAGGTGCCCTCCATTCAACTCGTCTCTACCTTTACCCAAGCAAAGCTAATATCTCCAGCAATTCAAACTCTCGAAATCCGAAGCGTCAGTCACATCCCTAGACTTCGACGACTCAGGCGAATTCTGCCTCGCCGCCTGCTCCGACGACTCCCTCCTCCTGTACAACGCCAAAGAGGGTAAACAAGTCAAGACACTCCTCTCACAAAAGTACGGCGCCCATCTCGCCCGCTTTACGCACCACCCTACTTCAATTCTCTACGCAAGCACAAAGGAAGACGACTGCATACGCTACCTTTCCACACATGATAATGCCTTCCTGCGCTACTTCCGCGGCCACACGGCCCCCGTCACCTCCCTTTCCCTTGATCCATCCGCTGATAGATTTCTCTCCTGCTCCATCGACAACACAGTGCGCCTCTGGTCTCTCTCCTCCGCCTCCCCACAAGCGCGTCTGAACCTCGCTACACCCTACCTTTCAGCTTATGACCCCTCAGCGACCGTCATAGCAATTGCCTCCGCCTCAACGCACAGCGTCCTTCTCTATGACCTCCGCAACTACGACAAACCACCCTTCGCAACCTTCGACATGCGCCCCTACCTCTCACCCCAACAAAAAGCTCAACCGAAACCCGACTGGACGCGCCTTGAATTTTCCAATGATGGGAAATCACTCCTGCTCGCTTCAAACGCTGCACAAGGCCACCTCCTACTCGACGCCTTCGATGGTTCCCTTCGCGCCTTCTGTGTGCGTACTACATCTCATCCCACAAACCTACGTGCAGCACCTGGGCAACAGGGATCGTTAGGGCAAGGGGACGTGTGCTTTAGCGCTGACGGGCGATATCTGATTGGTGGTAGTGGTGGAGAAAGAGATGCGATTGTGTGGGATGCGCAGGGTCAGGTGGAGGTCGAAACGAAGGAGTTGAGGGCTATGTGTGTGCTGCCTTGTAAAGGGAGGGCGAGCGTTGTGGAATGGAATCCGAGATACAACATGTGTGCTACTGCGGATAGAGAGGTGGTCTTTTGGTTGCCCGATGAGCATGTTGGTATGAAGCCGCCTTGACGTGGTGAAAGGACTAGAAGTCCGATTACATGGGAAAGAATGTTGAGCTCTAGCGCCGAGTCTTAAGGACATGATGAGGAGTGATGTGGTCTTTCAGCTCTATACCCAATCTTGTTGAAGGCCATTGTAGGAATTCTACAATCTCTGCGAGAGATACATCTATATTGCGATAGGTGTATACTTCGAAAACACCACCTCACAAGCTCTCTGTTCCCTTCATCCGCGCTTCTTTGTTCTCTCATCTATGTTATGTATACTTCTGTAGGCGGCAGTCAGTTTCTGTAAAGAATCTCCCATCTCCTTATCCATCCGTGCGATGCATGGTACACAGCGTTTTCCAACTCCGTATTCACCATATTCTCGTACTCAGGCTCTATGCGCCAGATTGTGGAGGCTTGCCGCCACACTGTAGGTGCATCTAAATACAGCAATACTCAGCATGCTCCCAGGACTGGCCAGTCTTGAAGGGTTTCTGAAAGCATGGTAGGCAAACATGGAGAGACCTAGTGGGGGAGTCGTGTGGAGCAGCATCACTACTTCCTCTTAGGAACCCCGTCAGAACCCTCACCCGTGGGGCAGAACTGGAGTTGGTCTATATGCATTGAGATTTTCCCATGGTATAGGTCTTAGGACACCATACTGAGGTCGATATCCGAAAAGCCTGAGGATTGGCGAAGTATTTGAGAGCGATACAGCTTCATGATCTGTGTCTTGAAGGATATGTTGATTGTGACTCAGAGTCTGCCTGATGGGGACGCCATCGAGCACTGATCAGCAATATATTGATGCTAATGGCCGTGGGATTTATCACTGTCGCCATTGCCTCACCCTTATTTCTTCAGCCGTCGCTCTTCTTCGACCCGCTAGGACTTCGAGCTTCAACCATTGGAGGCAATAAAATAAAGTCCGCCGCGTCGCGAGCCGAGGCCACTACCCGCGGGGGCGGCTCCGGGCGCCATTAGCGCCAAAGCCCCCTAACGTAAAGTAACAAATGCACCATGGATCTGCTACAATAACGATATCCATTGCTGAAGGATGATGAGTTCGGGCTAGCTTCGGAAACAAGGAAGCCGATGCTTATCATAAGGAGTATCGTACGAGTTGTGCCAACAAGGGTTTGCAGTTCGATAACAACCAGGAACAACGGAAAGGCAGTCTAAAGCTCTAGGGGCCTCCACCCTTGAAAGTCTATCTGAACAGGCACACGTTCCCCTCTCTATGCTTGTTCTAGGCTTGTCATTGCCTAGCGTATGGGGCATGGGCCGTTCGAAGACTTTTTACTTTCGCCATCGTTCTATCTCTATGCACCAGGCGTGTGAAGCCGCTTCCGCGCCATGCTAGTAAAGCACCAGAAAATGTATTTCTAGATCCCTCGTTCCTCGTTGTCTACCTTTTCTCTTTGCAAGATTTTCGCTAATAGACTCAACCAACCGGTACTCTGTCGAGTGCTTTCCAGGACGAGACAGTAATACTAGAGGCGTTCCTTAGACGCCTTAACAAACACCAAGGGTCAAATATTACTAGTCCATTATGAACGGACACGCGGCTGGAGAAAGTGTGGAATCTTTCCTTAAGCACAAATTTACTCACATTGTAGTTGGTGGCGGAACAGCCGGTCTTGTAGTGGCCACCCGCTTATCCGAGAACCCCAACATCACCATTGGAATTCTTGAGGCAGGGGTTCCCGCGTATGATGACCCCCGTATCAACGTACCTGGACGATTCGGAGAGACTCTAGGCTCCGAGTTCGATTGGCAATTTGCAACAACACCACAGCCTGGTTTAGGTGGCAGATCGTTGCCATGGCCAAGAGGTAAAGTATTGGGTGGCACGAGTGCATTGAACTTTATGACCTGGAACAGAGGATGTAGAGAGGATTATGATGCTTGGGAAGAATTGGGAAACGAGGGATGGGGATGGGACGCCCTTATGTGAGTTACTCTTTTCTGCACGTAAAGCTCATGATTCCAGCCAGTATAGTGCCAAATGCAAGCATGCGACAACTCTTCGAACGTATATGAATTGGGACTCGGAGTGCTAATTAGGAGTAAAGGCCGTTCTTTAAGAAAACCGAAAACTTCCATGAACCAGATGCTGAACACCAAGCTGCACATAAATCAATATTCGATAAAAATCACCACGGTACAGGAGGCCCAGTGCAGAGCGTATATTCGGCCCATTATGGAGCGTCCCATCAGCACTGGCATGCTACATGCCATAAGCTTGGCATTGATACCAATGGCAGTCACTTTTCCGGGTCAAATGTTGGTTGCTGGACGTCCCTCACTGGTGTGACCCCGGATACACGAGAGAGGAGCTACTCCGCGATTGCATACTACAAACCTAATGCCAACAGACCAAACTTAGTGCTCCTCACTGATGCCTTTGCGAAAGAAGTGGTATTGGAGAAAGAAGGAGGCGAGTGGGTGACGAAGGGTGTCAGGTTCACTCATGATGGCCAAGATCTTATTGTACGAGTCGACGGGGAGGTAATCATTTCTGGTGGAAGTGTGCAATCACCTCAATTACTCGAAGTATCTGGAATTGGCAATCCTGAGATCCTCAAGGCAGCTGGTATCGAGACTAAGGTTGAGAATTTGAATGTAGGAGAGCATCTACAGGACCACATGAGTAAGTGGTTTTGTATCCTTGCACCAGCTTTAATTTGTTTTCGGAGATCCTAACGCGTTGGCAGTGACCGCAATGATTGTGGAGATTGACTCCTCCATCGCAACACCGGAGGACCTTCGCGCAGACCCTGCTTTAGCCGAAGCTGCAGACAAAGAGTATGTACTGAAGCATACAGGACCTCGCACAGCTATTCCATCATCTGTTTCTTATCTACCCTTCTCTCACTTTGTCCCCTCCAAGGAGCTCCACGCCCTTGGTTCTCATCTACTTGTTGAATCCAAGAAGGACCCCGCCAGATCCACACCTCGGGACCGGATCCTTGTAGACCGCCTACTCGCAGACAAGAACATTGGCCAAATCGAGTACAACTTCGATGTGAGCAATTACAGCCCGTATTTTAAGTCCCTGCCCGGCAAAAAGTACGCTACGATGCTGCAGATGCTTCAGTACCCCTTCTCGAAGGGCTCTATCCACATTCCTGCCATGAAAAACGGGAAGAAAACAACCATGGAAGACAAGCCTGTTATCGATCCCAGATACTATTCAGGTCCAGGTGGCGAAATCGATTTCAAGCTGATGGTTGCATCCCAGGAGTTTGCTGACAAGATCTGCGCCACCAAGCCCTTGGCCGACATCATCGTCTCTCGTGTCTACCCTGCAAAATCGTCCCAAGGCCAAGGCGCCGACTTCGATTTCTCCGACTGGGTTCGTGAGTCGACCATCACAGATTGGCATCCCATTGGCACCTGCTCGATGGGTGGCAAGGAAGGTGTCAAGGGAGGTGTCATCGATGACAGATTGAGGGTCTATGGAGTTAAAGGATTGAGAGTCGCGGACGCAAGCATTATGCCGCTTCATATCGCAGCGCATCCTCAGGCTACTATCTATGCTATTGGTGAGAAAGCGGCAAGCCTAATCCTGGAGGATTGGGAAAAGGCGCACGCTTCGAACGGGCATGCATGAACTGCGTACGCTACAGCACATGAGTCCAGCCTATTGTAAGTTGCGGGCAGTAGCAATGGACGAAACGTATTTCGACTTCAGTTTATCATGTCTGTATAGCTGTGTACTTCCATACTTTCAATCTCTCTTCAGCTGAAAATTCGGCACTTTTAGCTAATATCGTTATCAAAAGCTGTCATCATCCTGCTATGAGAGTTTCGTTTCTGGGAACATATCAGGTGGATGAAGCCTCATTCTATGGTCTGTGTCACCTGCGAAAATGTCACTTGACTACACTGCGCCTCAGCTGTATAACAATGAACCGGCTCCAGAGTCACTTGACCAGCATGAGTCGCAGGCTCATATGGTATGATATCAAGCGCCGTGAATGTAGATAAGGTTTTCACACAACATACCAGTCGGAACCCCCAGAAAAGCCAACCATTTCTTCTAGGACTCTCGAAGTGGTCTTGGATCATTCCAAAACCATACTCCACCTTACTCCACAAAATCACCTTACAATTTCAACCACCTTCCGCCTTACAGCAGTCATCTAAGCAGTCATCTAAGCTGCTCGAGCTCGAAGAGTATTATACCAGGTTTCAAACCTTTGCCTCATCACAGTACCAGTAAGTCCATCCCGCTACACAATCCCAATCTCTATGTCCATTCACTCACTCGCTAACACTACCCCAGATGCCGAGCCCCAAATCACTTGTTGATGCTCCGGTACACCTAGGCGATGACTACGATAATTACCAGATGTACGGCAGCGGCCGCCCGAAACAGTACTATATCTGCGGAATTCACTATGTGTGTGAAAACCACGGATTCTATGAGTACCGCTTGAAGAAGGATAGCGGCCGAAAGCTTTCGGGCTGATGGAGAGAAAAGCTTTTGGAGCCGGCTTTACTGACATAGCCGCCACGGTTTGAGGGGAGGGTTGCCCCTCCGCCATACCAGTAGGAATGATGTGTGACAGTCATAGCGATCAATAGCATCCGAAGTTCTTTGCGGAATCTCTGCTTTGGTTTCGTGCATAGTCTTCCGAGATGTGGTTCTAGCTTACGAAGGTGCTAGTCACTTGCTGCCGTCGATTGCAAGACTGCTGTGCCTGACTTTAGGGCATTCGAGACAAGTGTCGTGTTTCAATTCTGTAAGAAGTCATGGAGTCGGTAAAGCCCCTCCTGTTGTTCGAATTCCTGAATCTGCTATATACCAATATTCTTATCTTGACTGTATCAGTACATCTCTTGTCATTCAATGACAGCTGTATATCACTTGACCCTGATCTACCCTGCAGAATAATTTCTTCTGCGGCAATCGGCGCTAATCGGCCGTATCAGCACAGACATAAACTTTTCGATGACATCTGATCATGTGCGATGCGGACATGATCCTTATCGTGGGCTTTTTTGGGCGTCTTTATGATGGTGGGACGTCGTACGTTGCGTCCTGGCTAACTCCATGAAGGCCATGTAATTGATGTAACATGCGATTCCCAGTACCTTCCAATCTTGAAACATTGATCTCAGATAACAAGGAGCTCTTGTTTGTATTCTCATCTTCAGAGCTTCCACACTGGTCGTTCAAGCACTTCCAAGCGATGAAATCTGAGACCTAGATTACGTCTCCATTCCACCATGGTGCGTTGGGGATCAGAGCGCGCATATCACGCTCGTAAAGAGCGAGAGCACGCCGAACATGAACGACACATACGGGCAGTAGAGGCACTGAATCCTGTAAGTTGAATACAGATTCTATGTCCTCCAATCTTAATTCTGTTTACATAATCATCGTCCTAGCTCTTCGATAGCCTCTATTACATCGGCCAAGCAGTATACATTTCCCACGACTACCACTGCCAGTCAAGATCCGGCCACCTACCTGAGATTTACTATATCCAATCAGGTCGCCACGATCACACCGGCAATCCTCAATACCGCCTACAAACCCGCGACGGCCGGACAGCCTATGGTGATGGGAGCATTATTGAACGTGAAGGATGGTTTAGCTCTGTCAATCTGAAAATTGTGCCTCGAGAAAAGAATGGGTGGTCTAGAATTGAGAGAACACCGCCTCCAAGCTATCGAGATCCTCCACCATATTGCTAATGTAAGGGCATTAGACAGAAGGAATTGGAGGTGGCGGCTTCGCTCGCGTTGATCTAGTGTAGCACGCCTTCTGGCAGTCGTCTTTGCTGCTTGTTTTGGCTGCTGACAGTGCTCTTCACGCCTTCCCTTTCTCTTTGATCGTGAAATGTCTGGTGAGCGAGCAGTTCGAGCGATTCAAAGGTCCTGGATGCTGGTGTTTATCATTTTTGGAGGTTTCAAGCTCATCATATGTCCGATATATGAGCATTTGAGAGATGACTCTAATTTGCCTTCTTTCGTATCGGCCGTATTGACATAGACCACATCTGCTAGTACCACTAGTCACGCTCAAGTATCTGATCACACGAACACGGGGATCATGCACGATAGTGGCAATTCATGCAACACATATAACTTGTGATCGCTTGGAGTGCTTCCTTTCAAAGTTAAATCAAGGCCACTCGGTCTACAAACTCATCCAACTTACAACCTTCATCCAACTTACAACCTTCATCCAACTTACAACCTTCATCCAACTTACAACTTTCATTCAACTTACAACCTTCATCCAACTCGTATCAGTCCTAAGATGCCACCATTCTGGGAATCACGTCAGGCTCGGGCCGACCGCGAGAACGCAGACTATGAACGACACATACGTGCCGTTCAGGCGAACCATCCGGTGAGCGATAAGCTGAATATGGGGTCCAGGTAAGAGATTCAGCAGAATAAAGCCGCTTACAATTTGCAGATCTTCGGTTACGGCTACGTGCGTGGCCTAGCGGTGTACAAGTCAAGCGATCATGTTGAGGAACAGTATTACGGCAAAAAGGCTCCAATCTACTATATCAAAGCTGGTCGCCACCAAGCCGACGGCTACCCTGAATATTCTCTACAAACGCGTGACGGTCAAGAAGTCGATGGGTGGTTTCTGACGACAAAGCTGAAGATGGTACCTAATTCTCTTAATAGGCCACCAAGCTATCATGAAAGGGGAGATGAAGGGCATGGAGACCGTGGCGATCGAGGGCCACCGTCAGCCTATCGTCGGAGCGCTGAGCATAGGAGAAGTGACCATAGTATTCCGCGACCACCTCCACCACCTTACCGTTAGAGGGCCTACTGAGATGGGATGCATAGAGAACGGAGAATAGTAGACCAAGAAATACCAGCCCGTATCTTACCTTAGCATGCCAGAACGTTAAAGTCTGAGCATCAGGTCAATCCCCTAATGCCAATCGTTCTTTATTGGCACCAATCTTTACGCATCTGATCACACTTGAGTTCCGGTCGTACCAATACGGTGCTTCATTCTCGGAGGCAGCTGACCCTAGGTAGGTGATACGTGAAACGTCCATGATGGTGGCCACTTGTACTACCACCTTATATCAATCTCTGGATATCTGTCTTCTGCAAACCCTGTGGACATTTTGTTCTACAACCATTCCTTTCCCCACATCGATAATTTTCCCAATTGCAACCAGTATACCTGTTACGACAACCACCATCTTTACCCCAGGATGCAGAATACCTTAGCGTCACCTCCTGCCAAGATGGTTTCCTGGAACAGGTCCATCGCGCGCCGAAGATACAGATTGCAACGATACCATGATAAGACTGTAATCCCCACGCATAACCGTCGACCGGTAACTAAGCACCCACCACCCAACCATCTATTCTGACCCGTTCGGGCCTATCCACCGAAATGCCTCCATACAGCTCTACAACGACCGTTACCACATCAACGCAGCACCATATTCCCATAACAACCGCATTATCCAGAACCACGACCCAGCGCGTCCAGCCGAAATCTACTAAACACCGCAGCTCGCTATGATCACGTGAATATACGCTGCCACGAGTCAACGGTCAAGAAGTCTACAGGGGATCATTCCAGCAATATGATAGTGGTACTGGCTGGTTCAGCGGCGCCGAGGTGCTATCATCCCTGCTGGGAAGTATGCGCTGCCCGTGCATCATGCTCGGGCACTTGACGATGATCTTATTCCGAGAGTACACCATTAATAGTGGCATCTGATCATGGAAAATCGGACACTTTCTGTGTCATGCGCTTCATTCAGGAGAGTGGCAACGTGTGTGTTACTGCGATGTCTGCTTTCTGCAAGCTCTCAATAACATTCCCTATCACAGTCCTTTTCCTTCTTACATCAATCAACCTCTTTCTATCAGCGGCTGTGCATCTCTTGATAGCCATAGAAACAGCTTCAACCGTTACTCATTCTTTCAACAATCGTTAACATGCCATGGTTCTAGGGGAAACCGCTCCAAGAACAATATGAATTCCATCACAACGGCCCACGGGTGAACCGTCAGCCAGTAAGTTCGAAACCCAGGATGATTCACAGAATTCGCCTTGCTCCACCGTACGTCCCCTCACATATTTAACCTGCAGATCTACACCCCCCAATACCGCATCGGCGGTGCAGTCTGGTCCCGGTACGACTACAACACGCAACATCATGGCCAAGCCCCCGAAACCTACTACATCAGGGAAGGTCGATATAACAATGACGGAGAACCCGAGTATCTCTTACAAAGAGCCAACGGACAAGAGGTTTATGGCAGGAGGGGACGTCAAGAGCAAGATGGGTGGTGGCTTGCTTCGGATTTGAAGATGGTTCCTGCTGCACAGGATAGGCCTCCAGGATATGATGATGTGAAGAGGAAGGGAGGATGTTCTTATCAGAAAGGTGAGTCTAGTGCATGGATGGGGAAGAGGGATAGCTAATACGTTTGGTGAATTTCTAGCTGACCGTGACCGCGACGAGCGAGGACCACCTCCGCCGTATCGGCAGAGGACTTCTTGAGCTGTGGGAAGCGAGAGACACAGGGTGCGATGCAGGGTGATATACTGCCTGCGAGACGGTTAGTGACTTCCTAATTGTCTTGATTGGGCTTTTCAGTTAGACATACATATGACTGCGGCACACAATTTCTGCTTCCTTTAGAGCATTCATTATTCCCTGCTTTGTCGAGTGTGAGAGGGTCTCGACGCTTTGGAGGAATAATGCCACTGTAAGGATTTTCGACAAAGAGGCTGTACAAAGAAAATGGTTTTAGTACAGCAATGCTAAAAGACCTTGTGCATCACCGTTTCCTCTCTCCTTACATTATTATAACGAACTAGTCTTTCATACTGCCCACCCAAACGTAAACGCACCAAAGCCACCAGGCAGAATGTGTCACAAATCAGCCGTTGTATTTCGCTGTCGTCACACGAAGGCCCAGAGCTGGCAGACCTGCAGCATACGCTCCACGATATACAAGGCAGCAAACATCGACGTTCACTGCAATATGCCCACGGTTCGCATCGAGAAAGTGTTGGAAAAGAAGTGTCCTTGTTGTCGGGCTTTTGAGCAACCCGATCTCTTAGTATTGCAAGATCTTGCACATCACGCTTAGCCTTGTAGATGGTAATATGGTTAGAGAATGTCAGAAAACTGGCTTTCCGATGGACAGCTCACTTCAGAGAGATCGCAGAAGCTGATTAGGGTAGTGATTGGAGTCTGCCTTCAAGAATGTTATACAACCCTTCAATTTCTTCGAACAACGAAAAGCATCCGTGACACATAAGCTCTTGGAGGATATCGACGGTAGTAGCCACGAGTTGCCACAGTCAGATATCATTCTAGTATCAGAACGCAACCACGCAATGCATTGTGGTCAGGTGCTGTCTAACCATGACCAAGGTAAAGCAGAGGAGAGAATGGGCTCGATCGCAAATGCAGCTTCATCGCATTTGTGCAGCCGCAAGCATCCTTTTCAATCCACAATCTCAGCCAGCATCATCAGATCCTCTGCCTTGCTTTTATCAACACCAGCCTTGCGCTCACGAATATCCCTTGCTCGCCGCTGCTGAGAAGTGGTTTTCTGTGCAGCAGCACCCTCCAGCGCCGCTAAAGACTGCGCATACTGAACCTCCGGGACAGCTTGATTGAAAATAACGAAATAGTTCGCAAAGAACGCAGCACCCAGGTTGCCGGGGCCTCCTCCAAGTGTAGTCCATGAACCTATGGGGCCGTCGCACGCTTCAAGTCGAAAGCGTTAGCATAAATCCAAAGTCGAAAATTACCATGAGTCAAGGACAGGGCCACTTACAGCCTGCTCCGAGTCGAAGGTTCAATTGGGAAGCGGGATATACAGCAGTACCATTTCCGATACGCAATGTCAAGTCGGGGAGAGTAGCGTTGCAGTTGAAATACCAGGAGATACTTGTGGGGGTGGTGACATTGTAAGCTCCCGGCACGCCTGAATAATAGGATGCGGCCACTATGGGGTTTACATCGATGAGACTGGATCCTCCGGTATCTATCGTAAGCACATTATTAGTCAAGATTCGAATGTAGCCAGAAAGCGTGACAAGAATATCACGGACCAAATATCATGCTTTGCGAGAACGAACCCGGCACAGCCAAGTCGGTCGATCTGGCCAGGTCGCCCACTACAAAGGTAACATTTTCTACCAGCCAATGACCGGTCGAGTTGTTGATAGGAGCCGTATACAAATCACCGTTCATCTTATTAGGATTGATATAACCAAAGTCGATTTCGGCTACGTTGTTGCCACCAGGCTGTGGAATGAAGTCAACCGTAAAGATTGGTTGAGGCAACTTAGACATGAGCCGTTCCATGAAGGTAGGCTGCGGAGGCTCTGCTATATCAACACAATGAGCAAGTGTCTTTCTCTGGAAGCTCCTGCTGGAAACCTACCCCTGCTGAGAGCTTGGAAGCCTAGACCCAGAAATCCGTCTGGTGACCGGGCAGCGTCCAGCGCTATCTGCCCAACTTGTGCCGCCACTCCGACACCCATGTTCGATACAATGTTGTTTGAGA
The DNA here is from genome assembly GCA_018257865.1 of Stereocaulon alpinum. Taxonomy (NCBI): domain Eukaryota; kingdom Fungi; phylum Ascomycota; class Lecanoromycetes; order Lecanorales; family Stereocaulaceae; genus Stereocaulon; species Stereocaulon alpinum. The sequence goes on along the minus strand of JAEUBA010000019.1, from coordinate 193,194 downwards.
TGTTGACTGTGTCGGAGATGATGTTCCCAGAGGCGCCAAAGCCATATGTGTAGGTAATATTGAAGGTGCCAGTAGGTGAACAATTGGCGGTGGCGCCTCTTATACAGTCATAAGTGGTGTGTGCAGGCCGAGTTGAAGTCAAGGAACCCACGCCCGGAGCGAGAGTCCATCTCGGTCCATACACCCACCTGCATTGAAGCAATGAATTAGCCAAGCCACGCAACATGCAACATAATCGTGGTACTGACAAATCAGCAGATCCAGTATCCACGGCAAGGTTAAAGGTTTGGCCGCTGATAATCACTTTCGCTAGCCACCATGATGCCGGTGTATACTCAGTGACGGCTGCCGAGCTGCCACCAGTGGGCTTCGCATAGGAGATGTTCGTGCCTGGGACGGTACCGGGGTCGTTGGGACCCGAGGCTTGATAGGCCTCTCCTATAACTGGAGGTGCCTGGGCGGCAGCTACTGATGCCCGAATGTGACGGTAATGAAGGTATAGAAAGATTGTGAGCAGAAGTCTTGGTATCGAAGTATAAGGCATCACCGCGATTGATGTAGCGCTACAGAGTGGTCGTCGTACCGCATAGAGATGTACAATGGAGAACGATCCACTTTTTGACTGTCAGAAGTGGGCTACTACTGTTTAGGTAGAATGCCGTCGCAACGAATGTTGTTAGTTGAACGAATGGTGGGTACAATTCTCCGACTGAGCCGCGACACTGCTCAATGAAAGCTACTAGTTCTACAGCATGAGTTGGCCTAGAGTCTTGGACCTGACACTGTCTGCCAGAGAACACCAAGTTTAGTTCTGAAAGAACTTGGCGCCACACGATCGCATCAAGGGGAAGGCGGGTCGTGGTTGCTCATGCGAGAAGGAAGTATAAAGACGCGGGATGCCATCGAGGGGAGCAGGACGAGTCTTGTCGTTCTAAATCCATTGATAACATAAACCCGCGGCGAACAAGGAAAGGTCTATCCATATGCATGAGCCGCAGGTTGAGCCTGGGTCGGTGGGATTGCAAAGGTCAGAGCTTTGCGTGCCCCACTTGCAGAGAGTCTGAGAATTCGTAGGCTTGGCGGATGCAGCGAAATACAACCAATCCTTTTCCAGCACCATCTCTCCTCGACTCGCACGTGAAAGAGCATTGGCGACAACACGTATGCTTCCACTCAAAAGTCCACAGGCCTGCTCCAGTGCCCTGAAACAAGGCGTTTAAGGTTTAGAGCTTATTTAGGGCGTAGGGAATCTGTATCTCTACCAAGGTGAGATACATACCCTTGCCAGATATGGTGACGGTGGTTTCTGCTTCCACATGCGCAAGACACGAGCGTTTCCAAGGACTCGCCATGGCATTTGCGTTGGTTAATCATGTGTAACAATTGCCGCGCGTAGGATACTTCCCCTCTAGGGTCTGCTCACAGACCATCAGAGAGTCGGGAATTTACCCCGTCATAATCGCCCGGGCGTGCGCTTAGTTGTATGGCGATGCATTACCAGACCTTGATATGGTGCGACGATAATAGTGCCGCTAATGGGCCAGGAAGCGGCTTGTGACAGGGGAATGCCGGCGCATAGTAGATCCATGGACCGGTGCATAAGGCGATCTGGACTCGCTCAATCTTTGGGAAGTACATCAGCACAAGCGTCCAGACGATGCATCCTGTTCTCGTACGGCTTGCAGGGATTATGCCCCTCGGATTTAGCGCTGTCTACCTTCCTATCATTTGCGTCGCTCTTTCTCTTTTCCCAGCAAACTTCTGGCAGGCTCGCGAAGCCAGATCTCAGGACCCATCGCTCCAGAACCCTCTTTCTCGACAATCGCTTCGATCTGCTTAGCCACTGTCCGGTTAGAGCTTACTGTTGTAACGCCTTGCATCCATCCATACATGAACACGCTGCGGTTGATATCCGTTAATTGCTTAGCTACTTGTTCGGCCACGGGTGGTAGACTGCCGGCTTGGATAGCCGATTTGATGTCGGATTCAGAGCATGAGGCCGGGACGACGCGTATTGGCAAGCGCCATTTGGGCGGTATAGGATAATCGCTGTATATTGCAAATGCTTGTCTTAGGCTTTCTCCTTGTCGTCCTTCGTCGCCGTCGACAAGCAATAATTTTGTTCTGGCTTTTTCGTTGGGCATACCAATCGTGTCTACTATCTCGATCATTCTAATCGCCGCTTCCTGGGTGCAAACTAACTTCTTGTCTGCCATGGCCGGCCAAAGACTTGAAGTGAGTAGGTGCTCACGGGTCTCAAGCTCAATTTGCCGCGTAATGGCAGCGTTATAACTTGGTAGAATCGGGTGATTCGCTGTGTGAGAAAGGTCGGAGACAAGGGCGAGAAGGATCGTACAGTCAATGTTCAGCGTATCTGTCAATGGAGGGTATGGAGACGGCAGAAGGCGTGAGAAGGTTTTTGCCCTTAGGACTTCTAGAGACTCGGATCGGTCTTCTGGCGGTCCAAGGTCGATGATTGCTCCCGTGGAACGAATACGATCCAGTATAAGAAGAAGTTCTTCAGGTGGTTCGGTAGAGACTTTGGGTAGGACGAAGCGAATCTGGGGGTGCTTATAGTGAACCCGGTGAGCATTAGAGGCTCGGAGAAGATCGTCGGCCACTTTGACCAGCTCGATCCTGTCAATCTCCGGAAATTCACTCGTTGATGTCTTCCGCCCATTCGTAGTGTCATTCAGGGTAGACCCGTCTGCTTCTTCATTACCACTGGACGAGGACTCTGCAGCTTCCCATTGTGCTTTGGCAATCTCAAAGACCAGCCGACTTTCTGTAATGGTAGACACCTTAATCCACTCTTCGCCGTTGCGAGCCACTATGTCCACTAACGCACATCTCTTCTGAGCTGCTCTCTTCGAATCCCGTGTGGGTCTGTTATCCCAGTAGAAGCGTTTGTGGAATGTCACCAAACTCTCGCTAGCTTTTGCAGATTCCCAGATGGCGGAATAGAACGGCAGGTTTGAGGAGCGGAGGGTGTGAATGGCCTTTTCAGAGGTCAGATCCGCCTCTGCAAGCTGGTAAGCTGTCAATGAGCCAAAATGCTATGATCATGGACGGAGATAGAGAGGGGGTGCCTACCTTCTCGAGAGACTTTAGCTCTGTAGCTACAGAAGTCTGGAATTTTCGTATCTCGATCGCCGGTTCTTGCTGCAGCTTCTGCTCTAGTACGAAAGCGCCGAAGTCCGCGAGCTCAGTCAGTAGGCTGCGGCATCTTTTCAGAAGGTCCTCTGCAAGTGCGGCGCCATCGGTAGATGGAGCTTCTCCATTCAATTTGACAGGGATCTCTGTATTCGTGGGGCTGTTTCCAGAGATACTCGAAGTATCATTGATCTCTTCTTCCACCATAGTAGGTTCCTGAATGTTGATTGTTGGTGAATATCAGAGATGTCTGTTGGATCCCGAATGCTTGGCCCCCAGATGCAAACACCGGGGTATCTCCGGAGCCCACTCAAGAAACTATACTTGAGGAAAGAGCTACCGTTCTCAAACCACCTGGCAATATTCACGTCTGATACAAGAATATGCCCTACCTCCCAACCGCTCAATCCTTTTTCGAGCAATCGCGACTCTTAATTTCCGCCCGCCCCACCACCGTTAGGCCTTTCCCGTCCCACTTCTCAATCTACTAGACTAAATTTCCTGTGCAGACACGAATAACGACCAAATATACACTACCCAAGAAACCTTCACGTGAATTCTCAAAATCAAAATCACCGCCCCCACCCACATCAGAGCCCTCCCAAACCCATCAGCCGCAGCCGCCCAAAGCGACGCTCACGCTCAAAACCTACGACCCGATATCAGGCATATGCCTCAAATACGAAACGGACAAAGCGGCGGAAGTGGGAAGATTGGTAGCCACGTTGGGGAGCTGCGGGAGGGTGATGGCTGCATTGCCTGCTAAAGAGGAAGGCCCAGAGGAGGGGGCTATAGATGTTGAGGCGCCTGTGAAGGAGGAGTCTAAAGCTGCACTGAAGGAGGGCGGAAAAGAGGCGAAGGGTGGGCAGGGTCAGATCAAGGGTGGAGATAAGGGTGGAGGAGGCGGAGGCGGAAAGAAGAAGAAGGGAAAAAAATGATGGAGACGTTCACGATTCAAAGAGAGAGCAGAATTTACGAATGCAAGGCGAATACTGCGTTCAAGTCGCTATCGAGTTGGCTTTACATATATCAAAGATACCCATCCTGGACGCCTTGCGTACTCATCTTTCTAGCAGTACCATTCTATGGATAGTCCGAAGACAAATAGCTTCTTGAATAAAAAGGCGATAGTCAGGAGAAACATCTGCTATTGCCAGTCAACCTCATGCTGTCCTTGGCAATCGACTCCGCCACGACTCTTCTTAATGGAAGCAGTGGACGCCTATGATCATTGACGTCCGTATATCCCACGTATCTACGAAATGGAACGGGATCTATGCGGAGTGCGAGTGGTTGGAACGGGGAAAGCGTATCATTTGTCTTTGCCCGTCAATTTTGTCCTTTCTGCTGAATTTCGAGGCGACTCGTCGTCATCCGACCACTTGTCCGCGTCCTCTCCTACTGCAAATATCGTTTCGCCATCTAATGACTGCCGTGCTGGATGGCTTTCGTTGACTGGTTTTGGTGGGATGGGGGAGAGAGAACCTCCATCATGCATGGCATCTGGCGAGCGGGCATCTTCTTCGTCGAGCGAGCCTCCGAAGGAAGCAATCTCAAAGCCTTCGTCGTCTTGAGCAAGCTGGGGAGAGGTTAGCGCGCAGCCGTGAAGGATCAGAGCAGTCCATACCTCGTCGCTCATGGCAAATCTCCTATTATTGGCCGTTGGTCTCCAGAGGTACGCAACGTAGGCGATATCGACTAAATATACCAGATTCAACCATCCATCGAGTATGAACCATCTGGTCTTCCAGTGATCTGGTACAAAGTCGGGGTCGCGTCTCCCAGCAAAGCTGAACGAGTTGAGGAAGAAGAATGCGAAGATGACTATTATGCTGCCTAGAATGCACCACCACAGCTTCTTGTACATCATCGCCTTGACACTTTGTTTTCGCTCAAGTAGGTCTTTCATTGTAAGGTTGAGAGAATTCAAGGTCCAAACGTAAAAGGCCGTCAGTGTAGCTGCCAAGGGTAGAATGACAAGCAGAACCAGAGGCCCTGCGTTGTCCGGTGTGATTGTCAAGCTCGCTACGGCGTAAATGACCCCGAAGACAAAATGACACAAAGCGAGTATTCGAACGTACCACATCGTCTTGCCAAGACTGGGCTTGACGACGCCGTATCCCATGCAGACGATTAGGAGTAAGAAGAAGGAGAACGAATTCCGTCCGGCATTGAGGATGGCGACTAGTATCATCAAGACCTTGGCACCGATGTTGTTTCCGTGATTGTTAGAGTAATCTGATAATATCAGCTGAGCTCCCGAAAGGACGGTGGAAGGCTTGCGTACCGTAGAAGCCCCAAGTCATCAGTTGCTCGACTATCAGGAATACGATGATAGCAGTGATATAATTCTGCACAGGTACTGGAGCTCATCAGCAGCGGAGCAGAAGAAACAAGTGGGATTACGCCTTACATATGTCGTGGCGATTCTGTACGTAGAGGAAAGCCCAGAAGCTGCCAGTGGTTAGCTCCATACGACTGTGGGTATGCTTGGACGACGGACATTCCCATTACCGCATAAACGATAGTGAGGCCTCCATAAAAGGGAAGCTTCGCAATCTGTGCAGCTTGTAGTTCTCCATATGCATTTCTGAACTCCACAACAGCCTTGTACTCGCTAGCGGAGAAACCGAAAGTACCAACGCAATAGTACCCTGTCTTCGTGACTGGGTAATTCAGGGGCTCTGGATTCTTGAGGTGGACCGACTTAGTCAGGACTGGACTCCTGGCTGCTTCTGAAACGTTTGGGCTTAAAACAAACTCCCCGATATGTGCCGAATCGCAAAATTGATCGTTGACTGCGGCCTCATCGCATATGAACACTTTCTGCAAATCACCACTGTCAGACCCCAACTGCTCGGTCGTTACCGGCGTGCATACCTTGGGAGCGTCGTCATTTGGCCACCGTCCCACCAGGTCCTCGTCTCTCCATTCGAAGACAACCAGGCTAACCAACGGGTCTTCGTCGCCCTCCGGGGTGGTCTTGATGAACGTTGTAAGGATGAACGGGTCCACGTCTCCTCCCCAAGCGCTTTTGCTGTACATTCCATTGCATTGCTGTCTATCTTGCTCTCTTTGTGTCTGCAAGCACGTTAGCAAATTGCGAGAATTTACAAGGCAAAAGACAATCACAATTTGGACCTCGCCAGCTATAGCATAGCAGGACAAGAGAGCCAGCGTCAGCCATAGCTCATAACACGTCTTCATATTTGGGAACGCCCTATCCGGTTGCGGAGGAACGGTGTGCGCGGCTCCTGAAGTGCAGTGTCATTCCTTTAAGATATCAGATGAACAGGCTGAGAAACATTAAGATTCGTAAGAGTTAGGCAGTTATGCAGAGCAGCTAGTAAACACGGTGAAGGCTGAAGCTGTACGAAGCTGCGGCTAGAAGCTTGGCGGCAGATCCCGACACCCGCAGTTTAGCCTTGCAATTGATTGCGCCTTGCTCCCAGATTCCTCTGACTTTTACACAGCACTGGGATTGCAAGGCCAGCATGGAAAACATGCCTCACACTACCAAACACCAACATATGAGCCAGCAAGCATCATGTGCAAGATGTCGAAGCTCGGAGGCAGAGCTGGTAGTGCGTGCGGAGCACCTTTGCAGGTTTGTACCCGCAGCCTTTTGTATGGTTGTAAGTTGTTCGCTTATTCCCTCATAGGGAATGCTTCCTCAAGTATGTTACAACAAAGGTCCTGAAAAGACTAGAGATGGGCAAGATACGTGGTGGCTTCATGGAATCACAGAAGACTCTTCTGTTACCAGTCTCTTTCGGAGTCTCCTCCACCACGCTCGTACATGTTCTCGATCAGCAGCTACGAAATCGAGTCCAGCAGGGCCGTCATGCTGGCTACAATTTGCATTTATTGTTCATTGATCAATCTACTGTGATTGAGCACATGAACATGGGAAGCTACACTGATCTACTCAAGCAAAGGTATCCTTCTCATTGTTTTACATTCATTTCATTGGAAGATTGTTCCTCCTACGGTGTCAAATTCGAGGCATTGCTGGGCAGCAAGGGAGGTCGCTTCCAAGATATAGTGTCCGGTATGGCTTCAGCAACCTCAAGGGCCGACTTCATCGAGATTGCCCGACGTCGGCTTGTCGTTGCGTTTGCGAAAAAGCATGCATGTGATGGCATACTATTCGGCGATTCCACAACTCGTCTAGCAGAAAGGACTCTCTCAGAAACGGCCAAAGGTAGGGGAATTGCTATTCCATGGCTTACTGCTGATGGATCTTCTGATGGCATCAACTGTATATACCCGATGAGGGACCTGCTAAGGAAAGAGCTTACTGCATACGTGGGTATGACAACGCCTCCTCTAGCATCCTTGATCTTAGAATCTTCGACTCGAACTCCCTCAAGCTCAAAGGATACTACAGTGGATGGCCTTATGAGTCAATTCTTTGAGTCTGTCGAAGCAAACTATCCAAGCATTGTCGCGAACGTCGTGAGGACTTCGGGTAGATTGGTGGCGCCATCAGTACCTGAAGATGAACAATTATGCTCCATCTGCGGACAGCCGGTCTTCATAGGATCGTGGGGCGGAGACCAACAGAGTGTTACATCATCGCAGTCGATTGATAGCAATGGATCGCAAAATGGTAGAGCGAAATGTTATGGATGTGCAAGGATAGTCCTGAAACCTTGAAGATCCCGTTCTGGAGAGACGAATCACTCTGCATCGTCGAACCTGCTTAGAGAAAGTCATGAATATTCGTCAGGTTCGATCGAAACACCCAGTCTGTACTGGAATCATTGGCCCCTATGTCACTTGATCTAAAGTACAGATTAAAGCCAGTCCTGGCGAGCCTCGCGTCTCCATTTGCTCATGAATTATGCCTAGCAGAGAGCAGAGGACGAGGGTCATTGGAATGATATGAATATGACATTGCAGACATCTTGAAGATGATGCACGAAAATAGCAACGAGCCAGATCTGTTCGGGAGACTTTCCGATTCGATATTGGAACGAAAGGACGCGGAACCCTACAGGAATGATTCGCTAGCATTTTCTAGGCTCCTGGGCTATGCACGGTGTGTGCATAAGTGCCAGTCTGCGCCGCCACGAATAGACGGGAAGCGCGCATTGTGGGCAGGCTTCAACTGGGGGCTGGAAAAGCGAGCTCTAGGTATGACTATACAACAATGCTCACGCCTTCGCACTCAATCATGATGTTCGTATCTTTAGCGTAAGGAATATATTATGCTTGCTATTTTCCTTACACATATTCTTTCCCTCTTTTGTAATGCTTCAGCTTCTCCTCTCATTCGTCCTGGCTTTCTTTTGCCTAGAGCGACAAAATCTACTGCTCCAAACCCTTCGGATTGGGTGACTGAGCCAGCCGGCCGTGGTACTTATTCTTTGCTGTTCTCCTGCTTTAATACCTTATTCCTCTGCGCCTGGACAGCTTTCCACCCGAACGTTCCTCCTAAGGAGTCTGATACCCGATTCCTGCTTCAGCGAATACAATGGATGATCATCGCTGTCTTCTTTCCAGAGCTCGTGCTCTTCATCGCGTGGGACCAATGGTGGGCGGCGAGGTGCCTTAAACATGAGATCAATCGACTTGGTCAGAGTTCGAACAGTGACCTTATTAGGACGAACTTTGTAGTTCGCGATTCTGGTGCTTGTCGCTTGTGTTCGAGTAACCCGAGGCCAGGCCTGCAGGACGTGTCTTCCGAAGCTAAGGATCAAAATAGAGTGCTAGCGCTCAATGCCGAAAATCTTAGGGTCTCCGTTTCCAGTTCCCCACTTGGTGTATCCGATCTGCAAGCGACGGGTGAGCAGGCGGACCTACCCAAGAAAGCGAGATCCTTTGTACCATGGACAACGGAGCAAGCCTTCTTCGCGGTGACTGGAGGATTGGCAGTCAAAACAGACTCCTTTTGGCATGAGCCGCGAATAACGCTCACGCCAGAAGGCGTGGTCCTGCTAGCCGAAATGGACCTTCTCCCTAGTTTCACACAGGCAGAGATTGAAGAGAGAAGCCAAGCGGACGTCATAGCCAAGCTACTGGTCTGTCTACATGCTCTCTGGTTCCTGGTCCAAAGCTTTGCACGAGTCGTTCAAGGTCTACCACTTACTTTGCTTGAGGTCCACACCATGACACATATCGTGTGTGCCTTAGGCATGTACATGATATGGTTGAGAAAGGGCTACAACATCAGAAACCCTATAGTCTTGAAAGACAAGCGCATTATTAGCATCGCTGCATTGACGGCGCTCCGGGCAGATGATACGACCTGGGAGTTCTTTGAGAAATGGGACGGATGGCCCTTCCACAATGAGGAAGACGACAATGAAAGCTCTGGAAGCGATAACGATGGGATCGACAGCCCTGAAGACGACGAATTGTACGACTACCCACTGATGAAGGCCATGGCTGACGGCGTTGACTTCAATAACTCTATCGTCCTACTTATGTATAGGAGCTGGTCCATTCTTTTAGCTTCCTATCCAATGAATGATTTGAAATTCGTCGACAGAGAATCCCAGATCAAGTATCTCTCCAGCTCAGACGCCCCTTTTCGAAACCGCATCAATCATTTCCAGGCGCAGGAGCTTCGCGGCTTGGACAAGGCAGGCTTTCCTCTCCAGAAAAGTTCTCGATGCTCTCAACAACCCGCCAATATCGACGTCAACATGGTTCGTTTGGAAAACAAATCCCCAAACAAAACGTTCTCTCACCTCGAAGCCGCCAACAACGCCTTGGACTACTTACGAGAGAACGGCTACCATTTTCGCTGGAAGCGCTCCGGCGGCCGCGGTCCCATGGAATACTACAAAGGCCACGCTTTCATCGTCCACAGTCATTCAAACTGGCTCATCAAAGGACGCTTCCGAGGCGAAAACTGCGAGTATAAGGAACCCAAAGGCATACGTCACATAGCCATAATCGCCGTGAGTTGTCTCTACGGAGCCGGTCACCTAAGTGCATGGCATTTCAGATTCCCTACTAAAGCGGAAATGTGGCTGTGGCGCGCTTCCTGCATCACTATGATTGCGTCGCCGCTCTTGCTCGTGTTGGTGATTCTCTTGAGAAAAGTTGATGAGATTGTGCGGAGGGTGAGAGGGCGTGCTGATCCGGAGAAGGCGGAGATTGGGTGGTTTCGAAGGTGGTGTGGATATTTTCTGCTTACTGTTATGGCTGTTGATACGTTGTATCTTGGGTATGCTGCTGCGACCTTCTATCCGCTTATAAGGCTGTTCATTTTGGGGGAGTCGTTGGCTAGTTTGAGGTCTGCGGCGAATGGGACTTATGCTACTGTTGAGTGGACAAAGTTCATGCCGGTATCTCTTTGAGGGTTTCGGTTTGTAGTCTGTATGGATGACAAAGCTTGTACGAGGAAGAGCTATCACGAGCAAGATGAGTTTGATTTTGGTAATAGACTAAATTTGGTAATAGACTAAGACTACAGCTATGGATAGGGGTATGGGTATCTGTAAAAAGGAAAATCTGCTGATGTAGAGATGCGTCACCAACTCCTTCTGGTCCGATGCAGTCTGATGGTGGAATGACAAATGCTCGCTCGCTAGAAAATGCTTATCCCCTCGTTTCCTGAAACGCAAGATCTTGGCTATGACTCGATCCGCAAAATGACTCAGATCCAACCGTTCCCACGACCTGACCCTTCCGGACGAGGCGGGCGAGCCGGGGTGACATCTTCACCTGCCCCACCCAGATATTGTACCTGATCTTTGCGTCCTTTCTTTCCACTGAACCAGCTTCCACCGCTCCTCTCCGCCTGAGGCTTCTTGGCGCTCTCTTTTCCAGCTTTCATCCCTAGACGCTGGTGTATGTTGCCATATTGTTCCTCGTATCTTGGTGGAGTATTGATCGCAGGTCTCGTGTCCTGTCTAGCAGGGAGTCTAGGCGCAGCCTCAGACTCGTACCTCGCTGGGACCCTGGGAGCGGTCTCGGTTTCATATCTGTGAGGCTGTCTGTGATCAAGGTCGGGGTGGTGGTGAGTATCGATGCGTCTGTGGTCTTGAACAGGAGCATAGGCTTCTTTCTCGGCCAACTCTTTGGCCTTTGCAGCTCGGTTGAGAAGCAGTCTTTCGAGCATTTTGGCGCTCTTGTTGTTGGTTTTCCAAACGGCGTCAATGAGATCTCCAAGCATGGGTACCATGCCAAGGATACCTCCACCGACTAGATAGCCGTGCATGCTTGATATGAATTTTGTTCTATCGTCTCCTTTGGAAACTTGTGCTGCTTTGCGTACGACGAATATCCAGGATAGGGTAACGTCTGCGAAATCTCCGACACTGTGAGAATCGTTAGCTCTGCGTTGATCGCAGGTGAGGTGGTATACTTACACAGGGATGAACCCGATGACGGCGCCCCAGCCAAATTTGCCAATGCCGAAGAAAGAAATGCCTGAATCCAAGGTTTTGGCTCGTTTCCTGACGGAGAGGAAGATTGCAATATCTTTCTTTGGAATGCCTTTTGCTTCGTAGTATGCAAAGTCCTTCTTGATCTTCACCACTTTCCCGCGCTTGTCTTTCCTGTAAACGTACCAGAGGTCCTGTGGGAATATGTTAGCTGTTGTCTCAATCAATCTTGTGTTACAGCTAAGCATACCTCGTTGTCGTTGTCGTTGTCGGTGTCGTTGATTTTGTCATTGCCGAATTTGTTAATATGCTTCTTTAATTGATTCTTGCCAAGTCTCTCTGCAAATTTTGCTACCATGGTCTCGAAATATGAAGGAAGAGGTTGTAATTTGCGTATGGCGTAAGTCGTAAGGAGAGAAGGCGGCGCGAAGACTTATATAGACCTTCGGACAAAGAGGTATTTCACTTGGCAGCGGTAGGACAATGACTTCAGAGCAGCGATCGCATGCGCATGCGTCAGGGGTCTATCATGGGGTCGAGAAGGATGTATGTAAGATGTTTCATGGTGAAGAAGAGGCCAGGAATACCGTGAATATAAGTCGCACTGTTTGAGATATTGCTCGTGACATCAGAGCCAAAACATGCAATTCGCTGCCAATTTTGGACCCTTAGCTGCCGATTTAGCGGCGGCTACCACGAGATCTCGGCCGAGGTCGACGCCACAGGTGGCAGTGCTGTGGCGTCGCACGGCCTTACGAAGACGCTAGCAACCCGTGGATCATCCACATGCGATTTGAGCATCTGGTCACATAGAGTATCCGCACATTCATTCAATAATTCTGCGTATCATTAGCTTACAATTATTTGTTCTAGATTCATTTTCTACTAACGATTGATCTTCATCCACGCGTCACTTCTGAGGCTGTACAGCGACAAGCGTGTCTAGCTTGCCTGCCGTGTTTTACGCCAGCTCCTTCCATTCAGCTAGGCTTGCCCATCATTGATCACCTTAGCTCTTCTCAAGAAAGGGACAGCTATGCCCAGGCGAGGAGATCATGATGACAGAGAAAAAGATGCAGCTAGTCGATTGTGAGTACTCTTGTCATGAAGGGGCGCTAGCGAGCAGGGTTTCCGGCCCTATTGGACCGTGATTCTTGTCACCTTCATTAAATACTGACTATTCATCTACTCAGGGCTGGATGACCTCAGTGTACGCTTCATAATCAACCTCCCCAAAGAAGAGCTCAAATCCGTCGAGCGAATATGTTTTCAAGTCGAAGAAGCTCAATGGTTCTACGAGGACTTCATTCGTCCTTTAGACCCGGAACTGCCATCCCTCAACCTGCGGAACTTTTGCCTTTGCATCTTCCAGCATTGCCCAATGCTTTCCGAATACTCAGCATACCTTCATGCCCAAGCATTTGAGGAGTTCCTTGCGTACAAGACACGTGTACCTGTGCGTGGAGCTATCATGCTCAACGACGCAATGGATCAGGTGGTGTTGGTAAAGGGATGGAAGAAGGGTGCCAATTGGAGTTTCCCAAGGGGTAAAATTAACAAGGACGAGCCGGACCTGGATTGTGCAATCAGGGAGGTCTATGAGGAAACTGGTTATGACATTTCGGCCGCTGGGTTGGTCGGCGACGAGAAAGATATGAAATCCATTGAAATGAGCTTACGAGAGCAACATATGAGGTTGTACGTATTCCGGGGAGTGCCAATGGATACACACTTTGAGCCTCGAACGAGAAAAGAGATTAGTAAGATCCAATGGTGGAAGTTGACGGATCTCCCAACTCAGAAGAAAAGAAATCAACAAAAAGATGGCAAGCAGGAAGGCAAAGGCGAGGATCTCGCCATCAATGCAAACAAGTTCTATATGGTTGCCTCGTTCCTGGGTCAATTGAAGAAGTGGATATCTGAGCAAAAGAAAATGGATAAAAAGCGACAAGTAGGAGAGAAAATAGACTTGCCCATCGTTACCGATGAGGAACCTCAGCAACCTGGAATGCTATATGCCAACGGAAACCTTCCCAATCCTTCTTTGGACGCCGGATTTGGAACGCTGGTGAACGGATTGCGGCAGTCTGCTCAGCCACCCAATAAGATAGAGCTGCCTAAAGCCGTGGATCTCTCTGCCCAACTCTCGTCTATACTCGGTGTTCAGCCCACGCAATCTGCCCTTGCTGCGACTCAATCAGCAGCGAGCGTACCTTCCACAGCTGGTATTATTGATAATTCCAAGGCAAACGACTTGCTTGCTCTATTGCAGCCAAAGTCATTGACGCAACAACCGCAAACACCCATCGAGCAGGTAGTTGAGCATCCTCCCCAACCGCGCTCGCCTCCACAACCACATCATCAGCCACCTCGCTTGTCTAATCTGCCACCTCGACCTGCATTCCCTTATACTCCGATCCAATATGATACTGCTATGGCACAACCTCAGCAACTGCAACCACCTCAAACCCGACCTATTCCACCGCCAACACAGCCGGCCCAACTTATCCTTCAATCTATTCACCCTGTTCACAACAAGATCCGTCCAGTGGCAAATGTCAACCAACAGACCATAGCCCCTTACCAACGTACTGGGGATCCTCAACTCACCCGTCGTGACCAGGTGTTGTCGGGCAATAATCATCCTTCAATACCCCCGGCAAGCAAGCTACCGCGACCAAATCTAAATCCGAATAGTGATAAATTGATCAACATCTTCAAATTCGGGCAGCCAACGAAGCCTCGGCCACAAATCAGTGGTTCCAAAGTATCTTTGTTGCCTACGGCACAATCTATACATGTAGTTCCTGCAACGGACTCAATACCGCAAGCTGCTCCCAGCAATGACAAAGCTGGACGTGCTCCAAGCCAGCAGAAATCCAGGCAGTCCTCAAACTCCGCGGCTAGGTTTGTTCCGCCACAAGTGTCACTAAACACGTACTTGGCGAAGGCGGACGAGGCTGCTAAATCAAAGTCTGAGCATTCTGATCAGCTACTCAGCCTCTTCCGGGCCTCCTCTAAGCCTGGAGTAGAGCCTGCAACGCCACGAGCTGCTAATCTGCAGTTACTATCTGCGCCTGTTGAGCTCTCTGCATTACCAGCAACCCCTGGCCACTCAAGAGAGCCATCCGGAAAAGACACAGCAGCCAAACCTCTAGCTCCGATGCTCGTTCACGATGGGTTAGTCAAAATACAAAAGCGTCCACAGCCCAAACCTGCTAGATCGCCAAATCCTCCGGTGTCCGCAACCATTAACGGCCCACTAAATGTACCTCAATTTGACATGCTTGCTAAAGCTGCAAAGGAGCACAAGCACGCTATGCACAACCATCAACCACCGCCACAAAAGAGGTCACCAATTGCCATCCTTGCTCGTCCAGGTAGCTCGCACGCATCTGCAGCTGCCACAGAGCCTAAGCCAGCCACGGAAAGTAGATCAATAAAACAGGTGGAGGCCACCGCGCCAAAGGTACAAACATACGCCACACCCGTAAAGGCTCAGCCACCTACGCCGAATCTCAAAGGCCAGGATATGCTAGCCAAACCCTTCCACCCACAAATTCTGCGTCGGCCGCCACAGGCTTCGGATCTAAACGAACCCTCTCCAATTCAGCCACTACCCTCACCAAAACACAGTACAGTTGCGGACCGCCGCTCCTCAAAGCCTGCTGACCACCAAAGATCACTCCTATCCCTTTTCACTAAACCATCACCTGTCGTATCTCCACCCTCAGCAGTCCCAACTGGTACAATCGAGACTACAGTCGATCCAATGGATATCATCAGTCCACTTCCTCCAACACCAACGCCACAGGAGCAAGCTGATGCAGCGTTTGCTCGGCTTTCAAAGAACCCCGGGCCTCTCTCTCACAATGGAGAAGTCATCCCCGGTCCCTCCAAGCCTGCTATGTTGAAGATGGACAGCATTAACGGTGCGCTGGCTGAGGGGGCAAAGTCCAGAAACGACAGTGGGAAGCAAACGCCTACTTACAAAAAGACGACTGATACTGAGCGCGTCGAGTTCCTGCGTGGGTACCTGGCCGGCGTGAATTGATTGATGTGATCTGGTGATGTACTTTCATGATAGATTGATCTGGCCAATACCAAGAGTTCATCTGAGGTTTGGCCATTGGTGTTGGGCTGTTATGGCGGCTACCTATCCACTGCGCTTGATGTTTGCGCGAGATTGCCGATATACCCAGATTATTGTTAACCTCTTGTTTTGTATATGAGGCATGTCGGTGGCAGCGAAATCAAAAGGAGATCCTATGTTAATGCAGATAGTTGGGGCCTGCAATCAATTTTGCAAGTAGGTATGCCTGCCCGATTCAAATCTGACATACCAAAATCTACGTCCTCGATACAGCTTCCCTATTGCCCAACTGCACTCTGCAAATTATCCGAAAACAAGTAATTTATTCCATTGATTGCTTTTGGTGTGCACTATCT
This sequence comes from Stereocaulon alpinum, assembly GCA_018257865.1. Classification (NCBI taxonomy): domain Eukaryota; kingdom Fungi; phylum Ascomycota; class Lecanoromycetes; order Lecanorales; family Stereocaulaceae; genus Stereocaulon; species Stereocaulon alpinum. The sequence goes on along the minus strand of JAEUBA010000019.1, from coordinate 177,250 downwards.
CTCATTCAATATATCCCCACGCATAACGCCAGAACCGTACACTCAACTACAACCCCCTCTCCCTTCCCCTCCCCCTCGCCTCCCCTTCTTTTCCTCCCCTTCTTCTCCCCCCTTCCCCTTACTTCTTCCCCTCCCTCCCAACCCCCTCCCTCACCCTCTCCCTCCTCCCCCCCCTCACCCGCCTAATCACCCCCTCCAACTCCCCAGCCCCAAATTGCGCACCCCCCCTCCCCGCCCTCCTGCTCCTCGTATTCTGCGCAGGAACATCATCGCTTACCACAACCACGCGCTTCCTCTGCGTTCGTACTGTGCCTAAGGACGCAGCTGTCTTTGAGATTTTCGTTTTCGTTTTCTTACTCTTAGACTTGCGGCTGGGTTGGCGTCTCTTTGTGGTTTTGCTTTTGGTTTTGTTGGCAGTAGTAGTAGCGGCGGCCTGCACGCGCATGAGTTCAAGGATCAAAGAGTCACGATGCTGCTTGATGTCCTTGATGTGTTGTTCCAAATCACTATCGTCTTCCTCGTCATCGGCCATTTCTTCATCACCTACTTCCACTTCCCTATACTCGTCTTCGTCATTGAGCATGTCATCCTGAGTGGAGGGTACGAGTTTTGGCTCAGGCACAGAAGGTGGGTTGGAAGCTAAAGCTAGAGTAGCATCTCTTGCTCCCATGATTGCATTTGGGACGGTGTTCAAGATTTGCAGTGGGGTTAGACCGGTGGGATTCAGTGGGAGAGGGGGATGATGGGGGTTTGGATGCGCAGGGAACATTTGTGCAATTGGTGCTGGGGCTTGGAGTTGGACTTGGACTTGGACTCGAGGTTCTGCTGTGGTCGAAGCTGATTTTAGTCGGCTGCTGGATCGTCTACTTCCTGCAGGACTGCTTGAGGAGTTCCGGGAGCCTGGTAGCTTGTTAGCATGTTTGCGCCCAGGATTAAGGTGAGTAGTCTTACCTCTAGAGCTCTCGGTAGAAAGAGAAGAGACACGTCGGCCTGGCGCAGAAATAGAGCTAGGCGTGTCTTGAGCGATGGTTGTGCTTGTATTGTTCCCCATCATCGTGATGGCTTGAGCCTTGCGATTGGGAGACTTGAGGTTGTAGAGGTCTGTTTGGTAATAATATTGCATTTGGATAGAGGCATAGTGATGCTGGAATGCTTGCAGATATTTATGGAGACGTGGGACAACGTAGGAACAAGCATGAACATGTAGGAAGTATCTTGGGGGACAAAGCCAACGGTCTCGAGATTGTTGCGAATATAGCAAATTCCTTTGTAGGACACCTTTGGGGAACAAAACAGACTGGTCTCGTGATTATTGCAGCGCTCTCAAAATACTCACGAGCCTATGAAAATTGCTCTGAAGGATAAAGGTCATGGTCTTGGAACGTCTGCGAACATTGCAGATTCTTTCATGGTACGAGGTGAAAACGTGTGATGGTTGGATTTGTGTCGCACATCAATGCTACATAATACAAAAGTTTCTCAAAGGCTATGAAGGTCAATGTCTCTCAGGTGTGGAAGGAGCTGGTATGTGGCACAAAGGCCTGGGTGGCCATGTACAACCCTTTGACCGAGCCTGCACTACCAGGGGTATTTGCTTGAAACGAGCCTGTTCGCCACTGAGTAAGCGATTTTCCAACGTTCAGAGTTTTCAGGGTGGGTCGATGGCGGTTGCTGCACGGTTTAGCCTGAGCTAGGGAAATGAGTCCATAGAGTCTACCTCGTCATGTACACCTTCAGACTTTTCAGGGGCCTCATGTTCCTCATTTGGTAGTCTTACGGGTGGATGGGGAGTTACCGGCCAATGTAGTGGTGGCAGTGGTGTGACTGGTGAAGCGATAGCATTGACCTTGGGGACTGGCCTGTCGTGGCTCACCTCTTGCGGCAATGGTCCGTCCTGGTTTGGCACTGCCGCCGGACTATGGTAGGAACTTGGATCGTTTTTCTCATCGGCGACCCGAGCCTCTTCATACATTCGCCTGATTGTCCTTAATTCCGTATCGATGTTGAGCTTGCAATCAGACTGAGCAAAGTCGCGCTCTCTCTGTTCAATGTACTCTCGTAGTTTCCGGAGGGTTTGCTGGTATTGACGAAGGCGATTTGGCAGGCCGGAGCCTTTCGTGAATGTGAGGATTGCTGCAATGACAGTGTTTACTGCTCCAAGTGCTGTTATTTGTGTATGCGAGCCGTTTCCAGCTCCTAAGGCAGTCAATGCAGAGGCAATGATGACCTGGCTGAGCAAGCATACGTTGATGAGGAGGGCGCACGCCAAGTATTGAGCTCTTGCCGTGTTCTCTTGGTAGTAAATCCGCTTGTACTGAAAAAGTCACGCGTTAGCATCCTTCGTCATGAGATCTTTCCTAGGCTTAAAGACGTGTCTCATGAGCCAATTGCGCTTTCCCGCCCAGACGAGGCATGGACGAGTGGGTAATAGCCCCACAAACATCACTCACAAGACCAATGTTTGGAGCGGGTCGTCGTGTAGCCCTGGGTCCTAGCTCAACCACATCAGTGATACCGACTAGTTCGCGGTATTTGCTGAGCCTGTCGGCGCCGAGTATGCTCATGGCCTTCTCTAGATCTCCGGCTCCCTCTGCCGGCGCTCGAAACGTCTCATGGTCCATGTCCCAAGTAGCGGACTCCGGTCACTTCCACGAGATGGTAGGTGAGGCGGGGCCTTAGGTACTAAGGTTACTCGCTGACATTAGGGATAAGAATATGAAAGAACCAATAGGATAACGGAAAACGCTCAATGTAGGGACTGAAGATGGGAATGATGAGCGAAAAGCATATAGCAGCAGCGGTGAATAAGGTCAAGAGACCCGGACAATATTTTGATAGGATGACGAGAGTAGATTGGACTTTCCCGAACCTGGTCAATGTATTGCTTCAGAATGGGGGGCGTTCACAGCTAGGAAGGGAAGCAGCCATCGTAGTGAACACTTTCTAAAGCAACGGCATCGAACCACCAAGATGCTGTCCAGTGTATCGCAGTCTGTATCCACTGTTTGTCGACACGAAGCGGATCAAAGAAATGAATATGCCTTCACGGTAGTTACAGTTCCTTCTCAAACCTTACCATCGCGAAATACCTCGTATAAAGGGAGACGGCCCACTCTGCCACGAGAGATCTTAGCCGAGGGCAGCTCAGAACTCTAGAGGATTCCATCCTATGGTTCTGTACAGTGACCGAAAACTGCACGTTTACCACCTCAAGGAGAGAGGAAGTAGAGCTCGGGAGGGAAACGCCCCAATGTATTGACCGTGTCGTAATAATACAAACGCTAGATTCGATATCAATAAACAATACACAAACCCTCCGCAAACTCCGCATCATCACCAACCTCGCAATGCCTCCTCTCAAGCCTGCTTCACTCCCGAGAAAGGCACCTCGACAGTTCCAACCTAAGTTCCGTCCCTGTTACCGCTGCCAGTTCACCTCAACCCCCACCTCCAACCCAACCCCTCCACCCGCTACCGGCTACGCCCCCCTCCGCACCCGCCGCCTCATCTCACTCCATGGCCGCGACGCACCCCACTTCCTTCAAGGCCTCACAACGCAAAACATCCCCCCTTCACTCTCAACATCAGGCTTCTACTCCGCTTTCCTCAATGCCTCGGGTAGGGTCCTACATGATGTGTTTATCTATCCGGCCGCACATTCTGAGGACTATCGAGAAGCCGTATTTGGTAGTAATGGGGATGGAGATGCGGGATTCCTGATTGAAGTTGATGCGAATGAGGTGGATGCCTTGGCGAAACATCTGAAGCGGTTCAGGTTACGGGCGAAGGTTGGGATCAGGGTGATGGAGGAGGGAGAATGGGGTATTTGGCAGAGATGGGGTAGGGGAGAGAAACAGACTGCCAGTGAGATTGGATGCGAGGATAAGCGAGCGCCGGAGATGGGACATAGAATTGTGGTTCCGGGCAATAGACGCCCTGAAGGCGAGGGCGAAGTCACTGTAAAGAGCTACGACTTGAGAAGAATTTTGATGGGCGTTGCGGAGGGACAGAGTGAGATATTGAAGGAGTCGGCGCTACCGCAGGAAAGTAACATCGATTACATGGGCGGAATCGATTTCAGGAAGGGGTGTTATGTTGGGCAAGAATTGACGATACGGACGCACCATACCGGTGTTGTAAGGAAGAGGATATTACCCGTACAGATCTACGATACTGGAGGGAATTCGAGTCCGCCACAAGAATTATCCTACAACCCAGACTCAGACTTGGTGCTACCGCCAGGGGGATCGAATATAAGCAGAGTCGACAAGAAAGGGAGGAGCGCGGGAAAGTGGTTGGGTGGGGTAGGCAATGTCGGACTGGCGTTGTGTAGGTTGGAGGTCATGACCGATACAGTGCTGACGGGTGAGGGTAGTCAGTGGAATCCGGAGCATGAATTTAGAGTGGCGTGGGAGCCGGAAGAGGGGAGGGAGGGTCGAGAGGTTAGGGTAAAGGCTTTCGTGCCTAGTTGGCATAAGGGTAGAGCTGAAGCTCAGAAGTTACATAGAAATTAACAAACTTTATTGGGTATCTATCGCTAACTAATGCTGCGCTCCTGTCATACAAATACTAAAAAACAATGGCTAATAGCCGGGTATCTCAGCATCCTCCATATCCAATTCCCATCCTCAATTTCCAGTCCTTCCTGCCTCAGCAGCATCCGCTTCCTCATCCTGCCTTTGTATCTCCGCGGCTAACCGCTTCTTCTCCAGATTCTTGAGCCGTATCAAGGTCCTCTCTTCCATGCTAGGTGTGTTGGTCCCAAGGTTTGGTGTCCGTATGCGGCTGTTCGTTGTAAGGTTTGACAGCACCGGCTGGTTGAGTCCCAGAGACTCAGGTTGTTTATCGGCTGCCCAAGAGACAGAGTCATACATCTTCCATTCTGGGTCTTCTCGTTGTTGTTTTGGAAAGTCTTCAACCGCGGCGTGAGCACCAACGACTGATTTGTACTGGATCATGCATACAGCGCCGAGCTGCTTTTTCTGCTTCTTTCCGAGTCGAAGCATCTTGGGGGTTAGGAGGTCCGCACTTTCGATGTGGCCGAATTTCGAAAATGCTGTTTTGATTTGATCTGCGGTTGTGGGACTGCCCTCTCCTTCCACGGGCCATCGTACTTTGACTGTCCGGTCTAGCTCTGACACTCCTGGCTGCGTTGGCACGGTTACCTTTCCGATCGGTGTGCTCGGTCCAGGTGTTTGTGGGGCTATATGCGTCGTATCGGCCTCTTTTTGGATATCCCTCCTCAGCGCCTCTTCCCTTTCCTTTCGCCTTCGCTTCCCATCCTCAGCCAATCTCCTTATCTCCCTCTCGAGCTTCTCCTCATCTCCGTCGTCTTCCTCTCTAGATCGTTTCACCCCTCGTTCCCGTGCCTCCAAGTCATCTTTCATCTGCCGCCTTCTCCCCTCGAATAGTTCATTCTGCCGTTTGCGCTGTAGTCTAGCGGTTCGCGCGTTGTCGTAAAGAGCCTTGCTTGCTGGGTCGGAAAGTAGATCGTATCCTATTTGTGCAAGGTGGAACTTCTCCCTTGCGGATGGGTCGGGGCCGACTTTGTCTGGATGGTATTTGAGCGCTGTTTTTCGCCATGCTCGATCGATGTCTTTTTGGGAGGTTTCAAATGTGATGCCGAGGAGAGCGTAGAAGTCTGTGTCGGAGGTAGCGTAATTTTTGAGATCGTCGGAAGGCATTGTGTGTGTCTTCGAATGAGTTGTCAGGTATGAGTGAGTGACGAGTCTACCCTTTCGAATGAGTGAGTCAAAGCTATGGAAAGATTAAGTGTTGGCCGGGTGGGTTTCGGGTTTAAATCACGTATTTTACACTCCGATGGCTTGTTCCGGGGATGCTTAAAATACAACTAGCGAAAGCTTGGAAACCCCTCTTGCTACTTGATTCCGATAAGCATGACCACTCTCCATCACATTCTATGGGAAAATGCTGGGTGAGAATGATGATGCAATTCAAGTATGGTGCCAGAGAGACCACTAGGCTGTAGGCCAGTGTAGCCTCGCCCTTTGCGAACTAGCCCAATAAACGCCTGGATAGCCTTGCTGCGTACACATCATTTGCATAACCTGCATCACTACCGCTCTTTTGTTATAAACGCGGCGTCGCAAAGGAGTCAGGCCCTGTTGCTGCAATAGTCTGTCGTATTCGACCTTTAGTACCGTGGAAACGCAAAAATCGTCACGCTTATGGATCCACTGGGCATCTCGGCCAGCATTGTTGCTTTACTACAGTTGACTGGGGTGGTCATACAATACATCAATGGCGTGAAAGGGGCACCTAAAGTGCGCCAGAGACTCCTCTTGGAGCTATCTACTGTCAATGGCATGCTCTTCATACTCCAAGACCAGGCAGAACAGGCCCGGGCGGGAGATCCCTGGTCGTTGACCTTGCAGTCGCTGGATGTTCCAGATGGGCCTCTGCAGCAGTTTCGGGCAGCATTGGAGAGTCTAAAGTCTAAGCTGATGCCAGTCGAAGGTTGGAGGAAGCTTGGTAAGGCATTTACTTGGCCATTCGAGAGCGAAGAAATCGATCGGATTCTAGAAACCATCGAGCGACAAAGGGTGATCCTCGACTTGGCGCGGCACAATGATCACTTTATCTTGTCGAAGGCCATTAAGAATGACGTTAAGACCTTACACTATATGTTCGACCAGATTGGCAAGACTTTCGTACATATCAAGCTCAATGAGGATCATGAGAGGCTCCGTCGATGGCTTTCTGCGCCAGATCCGTCGACAAATTACAACAAAGCATTGAGCGAGCGCCACAAGAGCACCGGTAAATGGTTTCTCGAGAGTGATGCTTTCATTGAATGGAAGAGAGAGAAAAAGTCATTTTTATGGCTCTATGGAATTCCGGGGTGTGGTAAGACCATTCTCAGCTCTAGTATAGTTGAAGATATCATTCGCCATTGCGAGGTCAGCAATACATTCGCTGTGCTGTACTTTTACTTCGATTTCAATGATGCTGAGAAGCAACGCGATGAGGACCTGCTGCGTTCACTAGTCAGTCAGCTTTGCTTGCGCAGCTCTGCCGTACCTGCAGTACTGGAATCGCTCTACATGTCGTATATGAACGGCGCGAGACAACCATCCTGTCAGATGCTTCTAGCAACGTTACTCCAAATGATGACTCCTTTTGAAGAGGTGTTCATCATCATTGACGCTCTCGACGAATCTGTTGCGAGACCTGAGCTTCTGGCGGCCATCGAGGAGATCTTTGAGTGCGAGAAGACCAATCTGCACATTTTGATCACAAGTCGAAGAGAAAAGGACATCGAAGGGTCATTGACGCGGTTGGGAAAGGAGCGAGGATCTATCTGCATCCAGGGTGCATCGATTGTGGCTGATGTTCGTCATTATGTACATCATCAGCTTCAGGCCGACAATAAGTTGAGAAGATGGCGCAAAGATCCACAAGTTCTGTCACTCATCGAGCATGCGTTATTGGACAATTTTGATGGGATGTAAGATGAGCTTCAGTAGCCTTTGGTGCACGAAATCTAACTGACACATCCTCAGGTTTCAATGGGTTGCATGCCAGCTTCGTGCCTTGGGAAATTGTCTCAACCTTGCTCAGCTCCGTAAAGCTTTGGTGTCTATGCCGAAAACACTGGACGGGACATACGCGCGGATCCTTTGCAATATTGACAAAGAACATAGCCAGTATGCTTTGAAGCTACTGCAATGGCTGACTTATTCTGCTCGGCCATTGCAAATTCGTGAGCTCGCAGAAGTACTCGCAATCGATGTCAACGGCAGTCCACGCTTTGATCTCGAGAGACGCTTTGCAGATCCACAGGATATACTGGAGCTATGCCCTAGCCTAATTATATTAGGAAGTAGTAAATCTAAAGCCTTCGACGATGAGGCGAGAACGAAATATATTGCATTGGCCCATTTCTCTGTCAAGGAGTACTTGATCTCTGAAAGAATAAAGGAAGGGCCAGCCAGGAGCTTCAGTATTGAAAGATTGAGCTCGAATAGATCAATAGCAGAAGACTGCCTTGCATATCTTCTACAATTTGACCAGGAGGACTCGCTGACGTCTGGGACGCTAAACCTCCGACTAGCTCGTTATGCAGCGAGGTTTTGGACCCTACACGCTCGTGTTGCTGAGCTCGGTACTAACACAGCAGTAAAACTCAGTATGGAGCTATTCCGCACAGCAGAAGTGTCATTTTTAAACTGGCTTCGCCTTCATGATCCACATAAGTATCGCTTTACGCCCGTGGAAAGATACCCAAAGCACATTGCCTCTCCGCTGTACTATGCTTCGCGGGCCGGGCTGCCCAAGTTAGTTGAAGTGCTTCTTGGCAAAGGTGCTGATGTCAATGAGCAAGGCGGCGAGCATGGTGATGCGTTGTCAGCGGCGTCATATTGTGGCCATGAGAGAGTGGTCGACTTGCTACTTCGTTCAAGTGCCCACATCAACAGTAGAGGTGGAGTTGTAGGCAATGCTTTGTTAGCAGCATCATTAAACGGTCATGAGGAGCTTGTGCGGCTGCTCATGAGACACGGCGCGGATGTGAATCATCGAGGCGGAAGATACAACAGCGCACTACAAGCAGCGTCATTCGGAGGCTTTACAAAGATTGGACAGCTACTGCTGGATAACGGCGCGCAGGTCAACGCACAGGGTGGGTTTTCTGGAAGCGCACTGCTAGCGGCGTTGGTCCAACGTCGTGAAGAGGTCATACAGCTATTGATTGCACACAATGCTGATCCAAGCTTGGGGGATATCCAAGGCATCAATGCACTGCATTATGCATCTGCTCTTGGCAATTTGACACTGCTTGATGTCTTCTCGACAAGGGGGGCGGATTTCAAGATCGTCGACAAGCAGGGACGTAACTGTCTGCATCACGCGGCCTCGAGAATGTCCCAGCGTTCCCCCAAATGGCTTCTGCAACAAGGTATGAACCTAGATCTCCCCGACCGAGACGGTTGGACTGCTTTGCACTGGGCAGCGAAGAGAGGCAATTCTGATACCATTAAGAGTCTCAAAGAGGCAGGTGCTGTCTTGAGTAAAGAGAACATTAATGGTTGGACCCCATATGATGTGGCAATGTATCATCACGGGCCGTCATTGGCGACTAGTGTATTCGAGTCTGATCAGACTATACCGTCAATATCAGTCCTCCAACAAGCTCCGACAGTAAGTGTGTTTACATCGGAAGGTGAGGCAGAGCATATGTTGAGACTCGAAGTCGATTGTGATGGCTGTTTTATGGTGCGTTATCCGCTCAGCCAAGTCTACTATCAGGCAGTCTATCTAATCCAAATAGGAAATTCGTGGCCCGCGATTCATGTGCATGGACTGCCCGAACTTCGATTATTGCTTCAAGTGCAATGGTTCATCGGAAGATGCTCACCCGGGCCATTCTTTTGTGGAGAAGCCTACAGAACAAGATCGTGTAGAGCGATCGAAGAGGTATTACTTGGAGAACGTGTAGAGTATAGAGAGGAAGAAAACAAGGAGCGAAGGACTGTGATACTGCCGATTGTTACATTAGTGGTGTATAAAGAGTGTGATGTGTGCAAAGACAATCCCGACCAACAAGGTACCCTGGCCTAAGGGTCCATGTCTTACCTCGAACAGCACCGCTAATGCTACCGTAGCATAAACGGCACCGCAGGTTTATGCCTTCTTACGCACAGTCCATAGGACATTTTCTGGCATGTGCTCGGCTCATTAAATGCCCTTGCAGAGCATGGAACATACAACCGGTCGAATGGTATGTTGAATGCTGCACTCGTATATCTGCATCTTGGGGACTGAAATAAAGTAGTCCATCAAATGCAGCCCGGAGGTACCGCAGCAGCGCCAAAGAAATGAATTGGAGGGCTCGTTCTTTCTTCGCAATTCCTTGCAGTCGACCGCACTCTATACGGCGATCTCGGTCCGAATTCGTTGATGTATGGTCATACAACAGGAACAATTGTGAGTGTCAGAACAATGGAACGAAGCTGTTGGAAATGAAGAACAAATCCCTCAGATCGACCTCTTCCTTTCCAAGCACCCTTTCCAATCAGTTCTGATGGTTATATACAACGTTGACATCAAACTGTTCTTTCAGGCCCACACTAGACCACCCACCCCACCGGTCCATTGGTTTCTCTACGCCTGCAGGTTTCGAAGTCAGTATTGCCAGCAGCAGCCATAACGTCCCGAGCTACGAAACGAGCCTTCGTGAGCAGTATATTGATAATAATGCAAAAAGAAGCATACATTATGCCAAAAGCCTACCTAAGAGTAGGTCTTGTTTCAATTCATAGATTCAGGGATTAACGAGAGCAGACACCCTGCCGAAAGCACATTTTCTGGGAGCGCAGAGGCAGACAACGGCCAGAAAGCTGCACTTACAATTACTCACAACCAACGAAGCCGCAGCCGCAACATCATTGAGCTTGAACACATCCTCGAAAGAAGGCCTGGTGGGCTCGACGTTAATAGAGCAAGTATTGTTTGTCCAATGAGTGGACATGTGACGGAACCTATGCCCCCACTTTCTGGGTATGCTAGCATCTGGCGATATGAGGATGTTGACGATTACGGCGACGCAGTCCTCTTCGGTTGGTTCTTCGCCGGGGATGTCAGGCTCGTCGAAGCAGTAGCTTGTTGCATTGAGAGGATTAGTAAGGGGAGGAGGAACAGATGAGAGCGAGGGATGGGGGCCTGTAGAGGGCGGAGGCGATGGGTGAGCGAGTGTGGAGATGATTAGGGTAGTTAAGGAGAGCAAGATCGTCGAGAATGCCATGCTGTGATAATTGGCTAAGGCAGGCACATTCTGGTGACATTGCGGTCACAGCGGAGCATTTTAAGAGATGGGAATGATTCAGAATAAATCATGTCGTAAGAGCTCACACTTGCGCATCTACTAGTCGGATAGAGTGTGCAAGCGGACTGCGAAAAGATCTCCGTCGCAACTATGAACGCTTGAGGTGGCGGTAATGATGCTCTTAGGCGCTGCCGTTACTCAAGTTCCAGGAGGTTGAATGGGTAGGTTTCTTGGAGTATGTCGAGATGGAAGCAGATCCGAACGGGAGGTTTCAAAGTCAACGAGCGGTCCAGCCTTCTGCGTAATTGATTGCCTCTCTCTAGTCGTTGGTATTACCAAGTGCATGCTCTGAAGGAAAGCAATTGACACAAGTCGCTAGAGTCCAAACCATCAGTATTAGAATGACAGAATATTGTAGTATTGGGCATGGGGATGTGAGGACTCGTGCAAAAGAGCAGTTCTCCGGATTCGAGGACGAAGCAATGCTCGTTGAGATCGTTTCTTCTGCGAAAATTAGCCCGATGCCTGCTGATAACGATATATTCACCGTGACGATACCATGAGACCATCTTATTCAGCACAATCATCATGCAACGTGCGCATTACAGCGTGACAACCTACACGTCTTTTCTCCAAAGTCATAGCAAGCCTACTCACCCCAACTCTTCAGAAAGGTTTCGCAACCTTCCTCCCCTCCGTCAACCCAGTAACCGGATCCCTAAACTCCTTCCAACTAATCGGATGCATCGTATTACCCGCCTCACTCTTCGCCATAATAACGCCCAACTCGTTCCTCGCCGTAGATAAATAGTAATTGCTCTGGTCTCCAAGACTGATCTGCAACAAATGAACACATTAGCCAAACTCCCTAACCTCTCTCCCCACTGCCCTCCCCCCTCCTCACCAACCCCTCCATACATACCACAACACCCCTAACAACATCCCCAACCCTAAACCCCTCAGCAGTCACAACCTTCTCCTTCTCCGTAGCCCTAACATCCTCCTTCCTAATAACAGCCGCCCACTCATCCGCACACACACACCCCCCCTCCTGCCCTCCAAACATACTCCCCCCCTCTTCCCCCATTACACCCACAGGATAAACAACCGCAATCCCAACCTCAACCCCCCTCCCCCTAACCCTCGTAACCCTCCCCAGCACCACACTCCCGACAGTAGGAAGCGTATTCACATTACTAACTTTCTCGCTAGGAATGGGTGCATGTATGGGGGAGGGGAGGAGGCGGGGTATTGAGAGCGTGGGTTTTGAGTCTTTGGTCGTGGTTGAGGGGGGTGTGAGGGTGGGTTGGCCGGCGAGGGAGGCGTGGATTGTGGAGGAGGCAGTGTGGAGGTGGGTTCCTGGGCCTGGGGTGTAGGTTGATGAGGGGCCGAGGGGGAGGCCTGGGTAGGCTAAGTGGGGGAGCGACATTGGTGGTTGTGGTTGGGACTCGTCGTGGATGGTGGGGGTTTAGGGTTGAGGTTGATGGGAGAATTGGATTCTGGGCTACGGATTTACAAGTAGTGCAACACCATGAAGGTTTGGGATTTTGAAAAACATCTGGATGTAATGTAGACCGGTACTTTCATGGGAGTATAAGTACCCCAAGTTATACGCACACCTCTAAGAAGGAATACATCAGACGAAGTCTTTCGCGCTAAATAGATACTCTTTAAACTGCCTCCGTCTGGAGACGACCATGAGAACTCCCGCTCGACTTTGCAGATAGTGAATCGCCAAAGATGCGAGGTGATGCCCGGAACGCCTTGCAGCACGGTGAATGGTATCCGGAATATTATACTGACGAAATGAAGAAACACAGGTTGTAATTCATAGCAAATTGCAGAACTTGGGCCTAGCCTTCGACGAGTGTCTGCCTTGGTGGTTCCGGCACTTTGCTGAGGAGTTCGAGAGACCGGTTTGCCAGCGCTACGACTTCGCCCTCTCCATCTTCTCCCTCCTCTTCATCTGACTCGACCTTCTTATCCGAAATAGTCTTGATCATTTGGATGACGTCGTCTGCTTTCGAGATCAAATCAACCAACTTCTTGTCTTCGGATTCGAGAAGTTGAAGTAAGGTCCATATCGCGATGTGCTGGAACGTCGGATCACCGCTGGCCAGGAATCTGTTCAGGTAGCCGTGGATGCCTCCATTAGGTTCCGTCCAGTCCTTGATGAAGATGGAGTAATCGCCCACTATTGATACGTTAGAACAGGTAAATGGCATACAGTCGCTAGTCTCACCCTTTGATGACAAGTTCCCCAGAGCCGCCGCGCTGTTGCCCTGGACTTCGATTGATTCGGAGTCGGTTAAGGGAATGAGTACGTCGAAGACACCAAGATTGAGTAGGTGCGTCTTTAAATCATCGCTGAGCGCAAGTACAGCGATGGCGGCAGTCATTTCTGATTGCACGCTCAACGGCACATTTAGGACTAGCTCTTTACACTTTTGTACTGCACCAGCTTCCAGCACTAGTTGCTTGTTGCGATCTGAGCTAGCAGCGAGGTTCCTCAACGTTGAGATAGCATGGCATTGGATCTCTTCGTTGTCGGTGGACCCGAGAAGTTCGACGAGCGGCTTCAAGAAACCGGCTTCGATGATTGGGGATTCGTTCAGTGGATGTATAGAGATGTTGCGGATACAGGCGACGGCGGATAGTATAAGAGGAAGGTAGGATGACTGTAAGAGGCGAAGAAGTGGTGGAAGTCCTCGGGCTTTCACTATTTCAAGCTGATATTTCTCGTCTGATGCCAGATTACGGAGAGCCAGAGCAGCTTGGCATTGGACCTTCGGCGAGGAAGAGTCCATAAGGTGGACAAGAGAGTGCACCAGGCGTGGCTCAGTCTGAGCAAGCTTCTTCCGATTGCCGGCATCGACAGCTATGTTGCTCAGCGCGGTAGTACAGTAGTATTGGACATCGACGTCAGTAGAGGAGAGGAGCTGCACAAGCACTGGGATGGCACCAGCGCTGACTAGCTGCTGCCGGTTGTCATCTGTACTTGTCGTCAGCATTAAGATACAGTCGCCCGGATCGTTGCGACACTGACCTGAATGTGTCATGTTCAACAGAGCACCTGTTGCATTCCTCTGAACTCTCATATCTTTTGATTTTGCAAGCTTCGTCAGTGGTATCAGTGCTCCAGACCGTGCTATCTTGGCCTTGTTATCTTCATGAGTTGCTAGATTTGTTATGCAGCCAACCGCGTTGCATTGGACCTCGACGTTCGTAGAGTTCATCTGCCGTATAAGAGGTGATAGACCACCAAGTAGGACGATATTGACCTTGTTTTCAGCTGATCTCTGTCAGCACGTTCCCCTAGCCCAAGCGCTCGAGGTCTTACTATTGACAGCCAAATTTCCCAACGCAGCACTGGCAGCCCTTTGTACTTCGATATCAGGGCTTTGGAGCAGGAAAAGGATGGGTTCAAGGGTATCTCGCTCGACCTCTCTGACATCTGGATCGCATGAGCCAGCGTTTGGAGCACACTATGGTGGCTTTACACACCTCTTTCAGTAATCTCTGCAAACGTCAAGCTAGCACTGCGTTGTAGATCCACATTTTCTGAGTAGACTAGGGTACTGAGAGAGCGAAGAGGTTCCCCAGAGAAGAAGTCAGTTTCGCCCCGCTGCGGACTATCAGTATCGTGAGCCATTTCGATACGAAAGCTCTGGCACATACGTTCTCAAGGTATTGTAATAGGTCTGCCACAGCTTCCCGCTCACTGTCGGCTAGTGCTGGCTCGTACAATCCATCTCTTGATCGACCTGGGCAACATTCAGCACATTGTCACCAGAGAGCGGTATCCCGTGATTGAATGTTTACCTCTGCAGCACGAGCTACCGCAGTTGCCCATGCCTCAAGTGGAGTGCCTGGAGGCACGGAACACCGCGTTGAACAGCACGCAAGAAGGCTGGTTATATAATCTCAATTTTACAGCATATCGAACCTCAAACGGCTCCAAGCATGAGCGAGGTGAGCATACGAAGAGGAAACTTAGAAGGCATGCAATGGAAGGTGGTGTAGGGAAAGTACGACACCCGGACGTGTGATCCAAATGCCAAGCGGGAGCTAGACAGGCTTCCCTTTAGCGGCGTTGTTGGGGGCCGAGGTTCTCTGGAGCCTCACGTAGGGAACCTCAACCTAATTTACTTGTTGCGGTTTCACTGCCTTGATGATGAATTGCGCCATAAGGATTCTCATGCTAATCGAGGTTTGCGCGTTCATCACGAGTATCTGACTAGATATGGTCTATGGCGCTCTCGACATCGGCACTTTGAAGGGTAGAATTGTCTCACCAATCCAAGAGAGTCTACCACACGCCTGACACGCCCTCACGAGGCTACAATGGACGGAATTTCAGGTACAGTCTTGCTTCCATGGCCCAGAACAGGCGATTTCACTAATCGCGAGAATACGCGCGTAATAAGGACTGGGACTCTTAGGGCTTATAGTCGTTGCCTTCTTTGCTTTTCATTCGTTTAACGTCACTCGCACGCTATCATGTAGCCATATGTCGTTGGGGTGCGCCTCCCCTTCGTTTCAGAAACTTTCATAAGGTAATGCGTAACGTCTTTTGCCGAGTAGAGGTACGGATCATAAGTGCATTCTTGCCTTTAGACTTCTGCCTCTACAATCAGTTTGAATGTGTCAGCAGAAAGTGTATGTGTTTGCCAAAGAAGCCTCTATGCGTCGATGGCACTCTCAAATTACTTTCTTGCCCATGGACTCTGGTCAGACTTCTTCCTACCCAACACATATCAGCCGGGTGAATTCTAGTCGTCAACAATCTAGACCACTTCTCTTCAGCAAATCCACAAAGCTCGTCTTAGCCTAAGAGGTCACGGAGCCGATGATACTTCACCTTCGCCGCTTTGATTTTGACATAGTACCAGCCCTGCCGGCTGTCAGATCAGCGCATTTCCCGCCTCAGCGTTCTCGAAACAGTCGGGACGTAGAAAAGCCGTGCGCGGAGCGAATTGCTGAAATGCACAGTTGGAGTCTACTGTTCGCCATATGATGAGCGTGAACAAGGCCCACTTTGGGCCCAGTGCGTCAAAGTAATGCTCCAAGCCTGTGTTCATGCGATTGGAATGTGTGTCAAATGCTGACTCGTCATTGATGGCAAATCGGCACCTCGTACTTCGCGCTCCGGTCTATAGGAGTGGAATTGAAACAGCCCTGTGAATTGGCACTATCGTCTGCTAGGATTTTCTTAAGGGCCACTATATTCCAGCCCTTAACACCGATATCTCCTCAGTGAGCCATGTGACTCAGGATGCTCAAGGAACAGGTCTTTCGCTCACACACCCAAGGATTTGGTGAGACAGGTAAGCGCTCCTCGCGCTATCGGAATTTCAATGCCGCCGAGAGAGCCCCATCATAGCGCAACGAACAGCAAGGGATCGCCATCCTTGTGGCTCAGGGGGCTGTGATATTGCATTGATTGGGAGATCAATAAAAGCGATGTGGGGTCAGAGAGAATGCAAGCAATTCCCAAGATTCTGCAATCGTGGCTATTGGGGCTGTGCGTGAGGCTGTGGGCGCCTCCCGATTGGCCGAAGCGGTTGTGGCGGTAAGTAAGGCTGATGGGAAACCCACCTCGCGATCTCGCTAAGTACACTTTGTTTTGATTAAGACTTTGATACACAGCCTGTGGGTACGACCGCAAGCAATGATGCCTTGTTGGGCATACGTGACCCAAGGTCCACGGACTACGATCTGCGAACCCGAGTTTCAGGCCGTCATGAGACCGCGCCTTCCGGGCGGGAACACAAGATCGTACGTATTACCTACTTAAGACAGTCTACAACACCGTCTCCGATAGAACACTCAAATTCTTTCTCCATCACTTCTATCCCTCGATACACACACAGTACTCAAGCAGCAACCTCAGTAAAAACTTGACATCGAGCAGCATCCCTTGCGAAGTGATACTTCAAGATGGGTGTTAGTCCAACTTCCTTTTCTGCTATCTACTATAAGCTGACGCTGTTCTAGCTTGCTTCCAAACTCGCAGCTCAGAACGCCGCCGTAGGTGGCCCTGGAGCCATGCAACAACAGCTGGGCGGACAGCCTGCATCACAGCAGCAACAACCATCTCATGATGCCTATCCATCATCATCACAACAACAGGGAGGTTATCTTCCGCAGCAGCAAGCACAGTCGGTTGGACACCAAGCTCCGACGCAGTCGTCTCTGGCACCTAGTACCCAGGTGATCGGAATTTATAAGCAGCTCTTGCAGAGCACCATCCAGGAAAAGCAGCTTCAGCATTTCTACCCTTCCTCGGATTCACGCCTAGACCAAGCAGCAAGAGTTGCGGCGACCCACATCGCTCAGGTGTGCGCCCGCTGGCGTCTCCCACTGGAGATTGGCCAAGATCTTGCAAAGCTTGCCTTGTTTGACGTCGTTCTATACATCGATAACAGTGGATCCATGCAATTCGAGGAGGAAGGCGAGCGTATCAACGACCTACGCCAAGTATTGACTCATGTCGTAGACGTTATCCGACTTTTCGACGCAGACGGCTTTACTATCCGTTTCATGAATGGTGGACTGAAAGGGGACCCTGCTTTGGACAACGTTAAAGACGAAGAAACAATCAACAGATACCTCAATCAACCTAACATATTCCACGGGATGACTCCCTTAGGGACCGAGCTACGGAAACAAATACTGAACGACCTTGTTGCCAGCGCTCGCGCAAATAGACTGCCAAAGCCAGTCTTAGTCATCACAGTTACCGATGGTCAACCACAGGGGGAATCAAAGGACGCTTTGTACGACGCCATCCAGTGGGCAACCAAAGAGGTCGCCAAGACGCAATGTGGTCCTGGTGCCGTCTCGTTCCAATTTGCTCAGGTCGGAAACGACAAGAAAGCTCAAAAGTTCTTGACAGAATTGGACAACGACCTCCAAGTCGGTCATTTGGTTGATTGCACATCCAATTACGAGCAAGAATCAGACCAGATGAGGAGGGCTAATCCTCCGGTAGACTTGACGCCTCAGTTGTGGCTGCTCAAGATGCTGGTTGGCGCGATCGATTCCTCGTACGACAGCAAGGACGAAATCGGGTCCAGTTCCGGTGGCCAGGCTGGTGGTGGGCCTCCGCCCCACTATGCCAGTCACCCCCAATACAGCGCGGCGTACGGTCAGCAGCAGGGTGGACAGCACTCTTCCTACCAGCCTTATAGCCAGCAAGCCTACGGCCAGCCTCCCCAACAACCGTCTTACGGGCAGCAAGGCCCTGGGCAACAACAGCCGACTCAACAGGGTTATCATCCGCCCTATCCGCAGCAGAGCTATGGCCAACCGCTGACACCACAGCAGGGTTTCGGGGGACAACCGCAGCAAAGTGGCTATCAAGGCACCTATCCACTACCAGCAGGAAACTTGTCTAATGCTCCACCTCCTCCTAAATATTAAAGGGTTTGCAATGACTGAGTTCGGGATTCCGTGCTCCGGTATGCTACGGAATGCTCCGGTATTCCATAGTGTTGTGACGACTTGCATTCTCTGGTAATGATGCATATTGCATTGTCTGGTATTTGGTGATGTCAAAGCGGATAGCGTGCTGATTAGAAATGACTGGTAATGCATTGGCGAAGAAGGAGAATTGAGCCAGGAGTGGTGCGGTCGCAGGGTTCATCACCTTATGGCCGTGAAGGTGTTCGGAGTCAATCCATAGACTTTCATAAAGCTCAATCTCAGTCCTCTCCTGAATTGTAGACTCCAAACGCTATGCAAAAGTGTTTCCCATCCCAACGAGACCTCTCTCATATCCCCTCTTCTGGTCGCTGTAGTGTATTCTTCATCCACCCCATCTGCGACAAAGGCCAAACCCTTGCTGTGACTTTCCCCTTAATTAGCGCCAGAGGCAGCGGCCCATAAGTCCTCGAATCCCTCGACGCCGACAAATTGTCTCCCAGTAACCAGCAATGACCCTCAGGCACCTACGAACCACGTCAGCAATCTCCCCTCCAACCCCCAACTTCCCACCCCAACGACATCCCAACCCCACAGCAATAGCAAATCCACACACCTGAATCATCCTCCCTCTCCCCCTCCCCTCCTCCCCATCCCAAACGAAATCGCCTCCCAACCCCATAACCCGCTTACACCCCGCCTCCCCCACAACCAACGGATGCTTAAAGTCCACTAAATCTCCCACTTTTATCCCATTGCCACGTGCGTATAGCTTGTTCGTATATATAAGGTCGCCGCGTACAGAGATGGTGGGGAGCATGGAGGGGCCGGTGGTGGGTGTCAGGGTGCCGATGTGGGAGACGGTGAAGTGGGTGATTAGGCCGAATTTTAGGAGGAAGAGGGAGAGGCGGATGTATTCGCGGGATAGAGCGGTGGTGAAGGGGAGGGGCAAGGTGGGCATTGTGGGCGCATTGTTTGGGATGTTTGGGGTGCTGGTGATGGGATATCGTGGGAGAGGGTTGAAGATCTGCGGCAGGGGTAGCTGCAGGGTTAGCTTGTGGCGTTTTCGAGGCCCTTGAAGTATTTGGTTTTCGAACGTTAGATGCAGGACGATTGTATGGCTGATCATCAGCCTACAGTTAGATTGTTTAGTTTACTATGCTACTTCTTCGCCTTCCCCTCATAACTCAAAAGAGCCTGCTCTCCCACCATCCCCTGCATGGGCTTCCACTCCTTCGCGCCCTCTATCTCCCCCACCGCGCTCTTGATCCTCTCCAGCACCCTCTCTATGTCCTCCGGCGTCGCTTTCCTCCTCCCCATCCATCCCTTCCTCTTCGCCCCAAACACAAGCTCCACCTGCCATCCTTTCTCTAGGAACTCCTTCAGTCGTACAAGCCGATGCGACAAATCATTATCACTAACCGTCCAACTAATCTCCAATTGTTTCGTCTGCTTTTTATTCTCTTTTTTCGCTTTCTGCTTCGCTGATTCCACCTCTCGCACGTACTTTTTGTCGAACATCTTGCAGACTGGGTAGGGTCTGTCTTGTTCTGGGGATGCTGGGGCAAGTTCTTGGAGGAATTGAGTTGGACGACCTTTCTCGTCCTTGAGGCGAGAATCGAGGACGTTGAGGAGGGAGATGGGTTCTGAGAGCTTGCCCGTTTCTGGGTTGACTAGGCAGATTCTATACGCGTTTATCTCTTCGTCTTTGGGCGGGCGGTCAGGACGGACGTGCTCTTCCATTGCATTGTTGGGTGAGTGGTCTCGGACCACGTTTCCTCCCATGCTGCGGAAAGAATCATAGTGACGCCGTTGAGGTATATATGGAAGGGGGAGTGGGTGGTGAAGACATTGCGGGGAGCTGTGCGTGAATTGCCGAGCTGCGCTGAGCGAGGGTATTAGCGACGGTTGTAGGTAGGGTAAGAAGACGCGTCGTAGAGCTTCGCTAGTCGTGACAAGTCTACTTGAGTGTCTCATGTTCATAAGTATATAAATGAGGCCTTCGAGCCTCTCCTCAGGTCTTCCAAGGTCGCGCTAAGTCTTTGCCGCGATTGGCGCTAGAACTAGACAATTTTCGATGATCCCAGGATTTTGCAGCTTTCCGCTCTCGTTTTATCTCAACGCCTCTGATAGTTCGTGTGGTCTTCTGGTCAGGTCTGACAAGATGGTGGTTCTCAATCGCTCGCTTGCACCTTTACTGAGGACGACTCAGCTTGCCGTACGGCAGCAAAGAGGCATTAACCCTGTACAACAGGTCTTTGGGAGAGATACCATTGGTAGACGAGGGGTGGTGAAAGTCTTCGAGCGGAACAAGCCTCATTTAAACGTTGGTAAGAACGTCTTTAGGTCTAGATGCGCCAACAGAGCTGACTGCATAGGTACAATTGGTCACGTCGATCATGGCAAGGTACACTCGAATGACTCGCATGTCCAGTCTCTATTTTGCTAAGGTTTCTGTTCCAGACTACTCTGACAGCCGCTATCACAAAACGACAAGCTGAGAAGGGCTTTGCCAAGTTTCTTGAGTATGGCGCCATTGATAAAGCGCCTGAAGAGCGGAAGCGTGGTATTACGATTGCTACAGCACATGTCGAATACAACACCGAGACGCGTCATTACGCCCACGTCGACTGTCCTGGACATGCTGATTACATCAAGAACATGATTACCGGTACGTCAAGTATGGACGGAGCCGTGATTGTGGTGGCGGCTTCGGATGGGCAGATGTGGGTTGCGCCTGTGGGAACGTCTGAGGAGAAGATGATTAATTGTGAATAGGCCGCAGACAAGAGAGCATTTGCTACTCGCGCGACAAGTAGGTGTCCAGAAGCTCGTTGTTTTCGTCAATAAAGTAGATGCGCTCGAAGATAAGGAGATGTTGGAACTGGTGGAAATGGAGATGAGGGAGCTTCTTACCACCTATGGCTTCGAAGGCGATGAGACTCCTGTCATCCTTGGTTCAGCTTTGTGCGCACTCGAAGGCCGACGGCCCGAGATAGGGGTGGAAAAGATCGACGAGCTACTCGATGCTCTGGATAAGTGGATCCCAATACCTCAACGTGACACCGAAAAGCCTTTTCTCATGGCAATCGAAGACGTCTTCTCCATTGCTGGTCGTGGAACAGTCGTTTCTGGCAATGTTGAAAGTGGATTCGCTAAAAGGGAAGCTGAGGTTGAGTTGGTGGGCAAATCAATTAACAACATCAAGACGAGGATTACGGATATCGAAACATTTAATAAGCCTTGTGAAGAAGCAAAGGCTGGAGACAGCTCGGGAATACTTCTTCGGGGTGTAAAGCGAGAGGATGTCACGCGTGGTATGGTTCTCGCCAAGCCAGGTACTCAGAGACCGTACACAGAATTCCTGTGCTCCATGTACATCCTCACAAAGGAGGAGGGAGGCCGCCATACCGGATTTACAAATAACTACAAGCCACAGATCTTTATTAGAACAGCTGGTACGTTCGGCCTGTCTGACCGCTTACATAGACCATGACCTCCTAAGAGATCCTTGTATTTTGGTGTAGCTATGCTGACGAACTGACAGATGAAGCGGCCGCGTTGACTTGGCCGCGCGACGCTGAAGACCAAACCAAGATGGCCATGCCTGGCGATAATGTAGAGATGATGGTTACCCTTACCCACCCCCTTGCTTTATCGAATCAGCAAAGGTTCAACATTCGTGAAGGTACGCGCAATCTGAGACCACGAAGAGCAAAGCTGACCCGAGACTGTAGGCGGACGCACAGTCGCTACTGGCTTGATCACGAGAATTATCAAGTAAGCTGCGCTTCCGGAGACTTGTACGCCGTATTTCGTCGCAAGTTTAGGGGTGTATACCGCCAAACTTCTACCTTCCTGAACTGGATCGGTGTGGGTATTGTGGACGTGGGACGATCAATTTCGAGCATTCTGTACCATCCGTGTAGGAGGTTTCCTTGTCTGGCCACATCAAGTCCTTGAAGAACACCCCACTCTAGACTGGCGCCGATTGTCTTATGTACCCTTTAGCCTAGCATATGGAATATGGCGTAGGTAGATCTCGATAGGGAATGTACAAAAGAACCTCAAACCCACATCGTGCAAATCGTAAAGATCTAGCTATACTACGTAGAGTGGACAAGAAGCGGGGCTTCCTGGTCTACGATTTATTGGAGGGTCCGAGGATGTCATGATTCATACCTGGTGGCGGAACCTCCTGCGTGCATCAACCCAAAAATTATCGACAATCATGTGCTGATTATCCCACATCAGAAATATCTGTAAACCTCATTAATACCTGGATGCCTCCTCTCACATAACTTCCTAGAAGCATGAAAACATCAGGTCATTCACAATATGCCTGTCGTCAACCCAGAAAAGCTCATCGCATTACAGCGCAATGCCGATGAAGTCAGAAACGTAAGCCTGACCAATTCCACCACGAATGTAACCACTGACACGATCCTAGATCTGCATACTCGCACACGTCGTAAGTCCCGTAGCCTGCCCTATCCACCCAAGTAAATTCTAATACCAAGGTAGGACCATGGCAAAACCTCCCTCACAGACGCCCTCATCGCCACAAACGGCATCATCTCCCCAAAACTCGCTGGCAAAATCCGCTACCTGGATTCCCGCCCCGATGAACAACTACGAGGAATCACGATGGAATCTTCCGCCATCTCTCTTTACTTCTCTATGCTACGGCGGCCCAATCCCGAGGCTTCCCCTGTCCAAAAAGAATATTTGATAAATCTGATCGATTCACCTGGCCATATAGATTTCAGCAGCGAAGTCTCCACGGCTTCGAGACTGTGTGATGGAGCGCTGGTGCTTGTGGACGCTGTAGAGGGTGTTTGTAGCCAGACTGTTACTGTGTTACGGCAGACGTGGACGGAGCATTTGAAGCCATTGCTTGTGATTAACAAAGTTGATAGACTGATTACAGAGTTGAAGATGAGTCCTGGGGAAGCATATACGCATTTGAGCAAGTTGCTTGAACAAGTGAATGCTGTGATTGGAAGTTTCTTCCAGGGTGAGAGAATGGAGGAAGATCTTCAGTGGCGTGAGAGAGTTGAAGAAAGAGTTGCTGCTGCTGCGGCTAAAGAGCAAGAGAGAGCGGAGAGGAAGGCTGCGAAAGCTGCTAGTGGGTCTGTGACTGAAGAGTCGGAGAGTGTGGCTACTACTGGTACGGATAGAATGTTTGAGGAAAAGGACGATGAGGATCTTTACTTTGCGCCGGAGAAGAACAATGTCATTTTCAGTAGTGCTGTTGATGGCTGGGCGTTCACGGTCAAGCAATTTGCAAGCTTGTATGAAAAGAAGCTTGGGATCAAGAGGGCTGTGCTTGAGAAGGTCCTTTGGGGTGACTTTTACTTGGAGCCGAAGACGAAAAGGGTGCTTGGATCGAAGCATTTGAAGGGTAGGGCTCTGAAGCCCATGTTCGTCCAGTTGGTTTTGGATAATATCTGGGCTGTTTATGAAGCTACTACTGGTGGGAACAAAGGAAAGGGAGATCCTGCTATGGTCGAGAAGATCACGAAATCACTGTCACTGACGATACCACCGCATATCCTGCGATCACGAGACCCACGAGCCATTATGACCACCTTGTTTGCTGCTTGGCTTCCTCTATCTACCGCCATTCTAGTTTCGACTATCGAGCATCTGCCTGCTCCACCAGCTGCGCAAGCAAGCCGGCTTCCAGCCCTTATCGATGCTTCCCCTGGCGCGAAATATGTCGATCCGATCATACGAGATGCAATGATTAATATCAAGACCACCAAAGACGATCCCGTAGTGGCCTATGTGAGTAAGATGGTAGCAATACGAGAAAGTGAAATGTCGCACAACAAGCGCAAAGGAGGCGGCGCACTAACTGGTGAAGAAGCTCGAGATCTGGCAAGGCAGAAGCGAGCAGAATTCGAAAAGGCTCAGGCGGCTTTGAACGGAGAGGCACCAAATGGCGACCTTGATGGTATCACTGAAGCCCTTGGCGCGTCTAGCCTTGATGGTATGAACGGCTCCAAGACTGCAGAGGAAGACCAACAGGAAGATCCCGAGCACCTGATTGGCTTTGCAAGGCTTTATTCGGGAACACTGTCAGTTGGGGACTCTGTCTATGTGCTCCCTCCGAAATTTTCGCCAGCACATCCCCATGCAACGCCAGAGCCGCAGAAAGTCACTATCACGGGACTTTATCTACTAATGGGACGAGGCCTGGAAGCCCTGACATCTGTCCCTGCCGGTGTCGTCTTTGGTGTCGCCGGATTAGAAGGGCACGTCCTGAAGTCAGGCACCCTATGTAGCCAAGTCGTGGGAGGCATCAATCTGGCAGGAGTCAACATGGGTGGTGAGCCAATTGTCCGCGTTGCTCTCGAACCTACCAATCCAGGTGATCTTGACAAGATGATCAAAGGTATGAAGCTCTTGGAGCAGAGTGACCCTTGTGCGCAGTATGAGGTTCTAGAGAGTGGCGAACATGTTATCTTGACGGCTGGGGAGCTGCACCTCGAACGATGTCTGAAGGACCTGAGAGAGAGATATGCCCGCTGCGATATACAGGCTGGAGAGCCTATCGTACCATATCGTGAGACGATCGTAAGTGCTGCAGACATGCCGCCACCAAAGAACAAAGACCTTCCACGTGGCACTGTCATTGGCGTCACTTCTTCGAAGCAGGTTACAGTGCGGCTGCGAGTCATGCCATTACCTCCTTCCGTAACTGACTTCCTGGAAAAGAACGCCGGAGCCATACGTCGATTGTACTCTGAAAAGAAAGCTGAAGATGAGAACAAGAGGGGCATAGTGTCGGATGCTGAAGAGGGTGCTGACCAGACCGAAGCTGATGAATTACCTGCCAATGACGCAGGATTACTGTCTATACTCGACTTCCGGGAAAAGCTCCGAGCAGCATTCGCAGAAGCCAAAGGAGAAGAGAGTATATGGGCGAACGTGGTAGAAAAGATAGCTGCTTTCGGACCCAGAAGAACAGGACCGAATCTACTCATCGACGTCACCGAAGAAGGGACATGTCAAAGATTGTAAGTGAACATCTCTGACAAAGAAAGCAGCAGAGCTGACAGCAGACCCAGTCTCCAAGAAACCCACGAGACCTCAAAACCAGAGACTCAACAAGACGAAGCCACCAAATCCCCAACCACCCTCCCCCCGCACCTCCTCTCCGACAAAATAACCCACGCCTTCCAACTATCCACCCTCCAAGGCCCCCTCTGCCACGAACCCATCCGCGGCATCGCCGTCTTCCTCGAATCCGTCTCCATAACCCTCCCCACCAACACCACCACCCCCACCACCACCCTCCAAGACGCCCTCCCCCGCCTAACAGGCGAAGTAATAAAAACCGTCCTCACCACCATCCACACAGCCTTCACAGACTACTCCCCGCGACTCCTCCTAGCAATGTACTCGGTAGAAATCCAAGCCTCCAGCGCCGTCCTAGGCCGCGTCTACGCGACCCTCTCCCGTCGCCGAGGCCGAATCCTAACCGAATCCCTAAAAGAAGGAACACCCTTCTACAGCATCCTATCTCTCCTGCCCGTCGCCGAATCTTTCGGTTTTTCAGACGAGATACGGAAACGTACGTCTGGCGCAGCGCAGCCGCAATTAGTTTTTAGCGGGTTCGAGATATTGGACGAGGATCCGTTTTGGGTGCCGAAGACGGAGGAGGAACTGGAGGATTTTGGGGAGAAGGGGGATCGGGAAAGGGTTAGTAGGAGGTATATTGATGGGGTTAGGGGGCGGAAGGGGATGTTGGTTCAGAGGAAGGTGGTGGGGGATGCGGAGAAGCAGAAGACGCTGAAGAGGTAGTGTGGTGGAGAGAGATCTAGTGAGCTAGATATGCTAGGGACGAGTTGTTGATCTGCAAGGTTATTGTCAATCATAAGATCACTAGGCACTCTATCGACTTCACATAGAATATCTCACTACCTCTGCACACCTCAACCTCTCTCTAACCAAACCTTCGAAACCTCCAAACAGCTACTCACTCCTCTTGGAAGTCTCGCTTCTAGACTGTGGTAGATGATTGTCTCAATACCTGATATCAAATTGATTACCGTAAGAGTACATGAAAGGACAAGATCGAAAGCCACCGAAAATTATGCAAAACAAACCAAGCAATCAAGTTCACGAAAAGCAGACCCCCCACGTCCAAGTACGCCATCGTAAGCTTCATGAGAAAGAAAATAGCCACCCAGAAACGGCACAAATCACGAGACGTGATAACATCGCTGAGCTCAAACGCCCGAAACATACTAGCTTGCGCTGAAGTTGTAGAAATTAGGATAGTGCGAATGGTAGAGGCCGCTAATGTGTTACAGCGCTTGCGCAAAAGATCTAGCTGTTTAGACAGAGTAAAGGAAGAAATGAGAAAGTCCGTTAGGTCGTTGGTCATAGGTAGCGTGATCGCATAATGGGTGATGTAAAGAGGTACTGGGGGCCGGCTGTGGATCACCAAAGGAGGAGTAGCTTGTCTGTGGTCGCGGCGTGGTGGCCTTGCTTTCAGGGGTTGAATACCCAAGTGATAGAGATTGGAATGCTGCAGGAACACGGATGAGCAAGCCTATCTTGTAATAATCCGATGAGGGTATATTGAAAAACATTACCTTAGGAGGGAGAAATGAACAGACTGTAAAATCTCACAGGTACTGTGGTATCCCAGCTTGGTAGATGAGGTTCTGGCCTTGCTGCATCCAGGCGTGATAGCCGCTGGGAGAGTCATCATGAGGGAGGGTTCCCCACAGAGGTGGATTGTGACTCTGTCCGGACTGTAGACTGTCGTCCGCTGGGGCCTTCTTTCTAGCTATAAAGTAGTAGCAATACAATACATTTGTGAGTCGGGTGTTCCGCTCAGACAAGTTACTACTGAAGGCTTCTGGGCTTCTGGACCAATTGTCGAAGAATTTCCACCAAGCGATACGCCAGCGCAGGCTTAGGAGGAGTTGACCAAGCTGGTCACCGAGTAGTTTGATAGCGGCTTCGTCTCTTTGTTTCGGAAGGTCATTGATGGAGCGTTGTAAAGCGGAGAAGGCTTCGATCTCTAGAGCACGTAGAACGATACGACAGAGCTGAACAGCAAAGAGTATGTCTTCGAGGTCTGCCCGGTTCCCAACATCCAATCGTCGATGGGACTCAACGACGTTGGTTGACACGAGATCGTATCCATTCCGGCTCGGCATGGTGTTCCATCTGATTGATAGATCCTTGAGTTATGCATGTTAGCAAGATCCGACCACGTCATCTTCGTTTTGGCTCTTGCACAACGTATGGGAGAAAGACGCACCAAAACGTTGAGGCTTTGGTCGTAGTCTTTTATGCACTCCAACCACTCAGAAAGTGCCACAACATTGCTGTCCATGAAGTCGTTGAGTTCGTATGCGTCCAACCTCCTTACTTCATCGAACTTGGATAAGACGGCGAAACACTGGGCTAGGTCCAGTGAATAGGATGGACCCATCCACGGGTGGACGAGAAAGGTGTGACTGAATTGCGAAGCTTCCAAGCGGCTTAGCATAAGGCTGACGTTGAAAGTGCTAGGAACATTAATCGTGACTCGTCGGCCTCCGTCCAGAGTCAATGGACTTATTGCGCGTTGGACTGTTTGTGATTAGCTCCACTGGTCCTGTTCCTTTGGCCGGGTTCAAGACTCACACACGGCATTGCAGCTTTCAGATTCAATCAGATCCAAGAAATGCGACTTCATGCAGCGGTGTCCCCATAGCTTCGCGTTCGAATTCCTTCGGCATCCTTCGCAAGGGTCTTCGCCTTCGCACTGTAAACGAATTAGCCAGTCGCTACGTTTGCATGCTTCGCGTAGCAACCTTCTGCTTCATCATGTGACATCTTACACAAACCGTCTTTTCTATCCGTTTCTGCTTTGCATCAGACCTTGTCGCTTCTGATAGTGGTCCGTTCCGGCGACCTTTCAACGAGCCACGAGAGGAGAGGCTCGAAGCTATTCTAGGATCCTCCCGGATCACATTCAGAGAGCCAGACCTTGATGCTCTGGCCGACTTGTTGCTACCTTTCCTCCTCATGGGTATACTGAAAGTGTTCGGCGTTGAAACGGTATCACGACGCCGTCTCGGTTTATGTGCGTGTTGGGTGGCTCTATTGGCCTGACTGGGAGGAATACTGGACGGGAAGAAGCCGGCGGTGATTGGAAACGAAGATGGCCGGTTGGACTGATAGCGTTGGCTAGATGTGGGGATCATGATGGCGTTTGGGTGATCTAGCTGGCGACTTTCGTCATTGTCCTGATGTTGTGCAACAGCAGCGTCGTACGTGGTGCCATGTTGATCATTGGTAGGCTGTATCTGGTGCATATGTCCATCATGGTTTGGGAATGATCTGTAACTCATCTGCACTGGGTCGAGGAATTGATTCCCTACAGATTGGAGGGAGTGCTGTTGCTGCCAAGAGTGCCCGGAGGGGGCCAAGATGTCTAAATTCTCAGACCGCGATTGCGGTCTTGAGTCACCAATCAGGGCTTGGCCCATCTCGTCCATATGTTCCTTCATAACGTCCGATGTCCATCTACCAGGTCTTTGTATTCCTCCACCGGGCTGATCACGGTAGCGTGTGACGGTCGTATGGGAGTATTGTGAGGGACTGTTGTCTAAATCGAGATCAGGGAAAGGATTTGGCGAGGAGGTTGAACTTGCCGAGCTCACAGCCTTGCTCTGTGGGCGCCAATCTGAATCTCGTTGTCGAAGCTGTTGATAGGAAAGCGAAGGTCTTGTATGAAACTGCGTGCCTTGGGAGTAGGGAGGAAGCGTTTGCATGGTAGGGTTTGGGACGCTAGTGGCACCATAGGGCGTGCTCCGATTGTCTGCATATGTTTGGCGACGATGATGGGACGAGTATGTGGTAGGTCGATGGGTGTCAGGTACTACCAGACTCGAAGGCCATTGGGGAATAGCCTCAATCTGATGGGCCCGTGAGCTCTTTCCATCAGGGCCCGACAAGCAGAATGCGAAATGCTGCTTCATGGGATTCCACGGCTCGTCGTCCCTTGGAAAGTGTGATGAAGCTTGCCGATCCACCATGGAATCAACATGCATGCTCCCATTTGCCCATACTCTTGTTGGCGCGCTGCGTGCCTGGACATGTCTGCATAAAGTGGTCAGCATCGGGGTGAGAAGCTTGCGGGTAGCTAGTATCACTTGAAGTCGAAGCCGCCGGTCAGTTCTAGGTCGTCAATCGCACCGTCTTGCCAGTGGGCTGTCCCCCTTCCATCGCTTCCATCTTCGGCTTCGAAATCTACCTGGCCATTTGCAATGGCTAGGTCTTCGTCCCAGTTGGCGTAGTGTGGGTTTGAAGTCTGGGAAGCAGAGGGTATGGGAGTGGGGTACTCTTTCAGACTTAGGACCTTTGGATCGACGGTAAAAGGAAAGGAGGTGTCTGGCATAGCCTAAAGAGCGTAGAGTGATGTACTGTTTCACCTTTGTTTGCGTCTGGCCTCTGGGAATGCTCACTGGGAATCCACAGTGTTATAATCCGAGCACTCGGTAACCGAGTGCTCGAGCCTCCTACTCTCAAGGCTGAATAAGTGGGTGACGCACTCTAACAAGGCTGCAAGGCATCCCCGAGGCCCTTGGCGGTACCAACGGCCGAAAGAGTTAGTGAGATTTCAATGGTTCCCAGAAGTCCGAGTGTAACCGCCACCTGCTCGAGAGTCAAACGCCAAATGTCAAATGTCAATCATCTTCACGTGCTCAATGACCGTGCCACGTTGTAATTGCGACATTGATGGATGGTCTTGTCTACCTTAGCTTTGACGTTGCATCGCTTTACAGCGGCCAGCGGCCAACGCCCAATACTTCCAATATCGCTACAAGCACGCAAGACGGTGGAAGCCTTGTGATCCCATAGGATGGCATGGTTAAGCTTATAATTTCGCATATTGCTCCGCCTGGCTGTAATGGGTCAATGGCTCCAGTGTGATGAGTTGTTCCCACGTGAAAGAATTTGAGCTTCATCTGCGTTTCGTTTCGCATCGCGTTTTGGTCATGTTACTGAGCAGATTGACCAATAGTGTCAGTGTACTAAATCATAAGGCGTAGGGTCCGGTCGGTATAGCACCGACATCGCTGGGCTTGGTAGACGGCGATGTCCGAACATCTTGCCAAACACCCCACGAACCTGCAACTTGGCTTCACAACACACAAGCAAAAGTACAACTCGTAAACATCCGTAGCCAATGGGCCCTTGGGGCTGACCAAAGCTAATTTGAAGCTGTTGGTAAGTCCAGTGCTTGGGCATTGAAGCGCAAGTCACGAGCTTTCATAGTAGCACGGTCCACAAACCAGTTACGGCCGGATTTGCGCCATCATGGTTGTTAAAGACATAGCATTCGAGCGCGAGGACACCTGCAACGTTATCGGAGTACGTAAATCCTGCTGAGGCTCTGCTGACGTCATGGTTACCTGATATAGCATTGGAAGGGAAGTAACACGCGTCGACTCAGGAGTCAGGAGCGGACAGATGAAGTAAGACAGGAAGGAACAGAGGACTAATTGGATTACGAAAACAATTATCAAAGAGAGAAGGCAATCACAAAGCCACTAGTTACAGATTGTCAGGCGGCAAGTTGGTTGGGTTCCCATGCTTCCAGAAAGGCGTAGCACGTCTTGTGGGTAAGCCATGCACGAAAACGTGGAGGAGAAGAAAGCGCGATCCGGTGCTTTTCGGTAGAACACGGAGGACTGTGCAGTCACTGGCCTGCAGCAGAGGGCATGGATCTCCTGCTCACAGTACACATGCAACCATTGAAGAAGAACATGAAGTCTCGT
Source organism: Stereocaulon alpinum (assembly GCA_018257865.1). NCBI lineage: Eukaryota > Fungi > Ascomycota > Lecanoromycetes > Lecanorales > Stereocaulaceae > Stereocaulon > Stereocaulon alpinum. The sequence goes on along the minus strand of JAEUBA010000019.1, from coordinate 146,245 downwards.
ACTCGCAGCAACGACTGAACATTTTAAGGAATGGGAAAAGGTAAACATAAACAATCCAACGCCCCTAAATGACGAATTTGTACTTAACTTATTTGTTTACCTACGGTAGTCTGGGTAGATGATCTGTGCAGGGTCTGCAGTGATCTTGGCCCCGGAAGGAACCTTGAATGAGCCATTGAGCCCTAAAGTAGTTTAGTACTTGGACCCCGTAGCGGCACCCTTACAAGACTAACTGCCGACAGCAATGATCTGCATACCGAACTCGCCCCTCTCCAGACTTCGGTTCTGTGCCACGACTCACGAGCATGCGCTGCAGCTTGCATGAATGTTCGATACCTTAGGTACCTTAAGCAATGGAAGTTAAGCGAGCAGCGATCCTCATAGTCATCTGTCTCCACCCACAAGCCTAACCACGACTGGCACGAATCACCAAGTGGAAGACGCGCCTTACAAATCCGTCTCCACTCTTTACCCCACACGATAATCATGACCGGCGTCGCAGTATCTAATTCACGGACGGCACTAAGCTCAGAACCAAGATCCATCCCTCAACCCATAGATACGAGCTCACACGCGCCCATTCCAACGCCTAAGCCGACTCCAGGCCTTCGAAACGGGCATCTAAATCTCGATACCTTCTCCCCCGTCAATCAAAACGGCTCGTTTGCCTTCGATCGAGTGCTCAAAAGCGGAGAGGTGCTGAAGCGCACAAGAAAGACAAAAGTACTACTTCTACCAATGCAGCGTGCCGGGACGCTTTACTGATGCCGAACGTCACAGCAATGGAAAAGCTTCTACCTAGTCCTGCGGCCTAACCTACTTTCCCTCTACAAAAACTCCACCGAAGAGCGGCTCCGAAAGCAACTCAGCTTGTCGGAGTTGACAGCTGTCGGATACCTCAAAGACCCAAAAGGCCGGCGTGAACACGTCTTTGGCCTCTTCTCACCATCGCGGAATTTTCACCTACAAGCCAAGAGCGCAGCAGACGCTCAAGCATGGGTAGAACTTATCAAGCAAGAAGCACGCATAGATGAGGAGGAGCAGGACATATACCTGCGCAGCCCCACAACCCAAGAGCACCCAGGTCACGACCGGCACGACCACGAACGGTTCGCATCAAGCTCTCCCGAACCATTAGAAGTCCCACTTAGACATCCCACAACAAGAGATGGCATCAGGATACCCAGCATACGGAGACTGTCAGCCCACGACCTCGACTACTCAGGCGACGAGCTAGCGCCCTATTCTGACTTCTCAGATACTCCTCCGCAAAGCTACACCCAACCCTCCTTTGGCTCATTCATGCAACGAAACCAGAGAACAGTCTCGCAGAACAACATCCCATACAGCGCTCCCCAGCAACAACCCGTCACTGCGCGGAATGCAAGCCAAGTAAGCGGCTTCCACGTCGAGCAAGATGAGGAGAAAGTAATATGGCACGGCTACCTCCTATGCCTAAAAACAAAAGGCGGCGTAAAGCAATGGAAGAGGCTCTGGGTAGTCCTACGACCCAAAAACCTAGCTTTCTACAAAAATGACGAAGTAAGCCACACTACCCTAACACTCAACCACAGCACTAACACAACCCCAGGAGTACGCAGCGAACCTAATCCTCCCCCTCTCAAGCATCATCAACGCCGTCGAAATCGACCCCATATCACGAAGCAAAGCCCACTGCATGCAGATTATTGCGGAGGAGAAAAGCTATCGCTTTTGTGCTTCGAGTGAGGATGCGCTGGCTGAGTGGCTTGGGGCGTTGAAGAGTCAGCTTGCGAGGAGGAAGGAGGTTGGGGGGAGGAAGGGTGCGGGGTTGTGAGGTGATGGATTGTTTTTGTGGGTTTAGCGAATGGGAAGTACGAGTAGATGCGGCGTTACGGGGGAAATAAGAGGTTATATATTATATATTGTGATCTAACATTTCAATCATGCTTCCACATCTGGGCATATACCCCCCTCTCCCACCATCCTCCTCTCCTCCCCTTCCACTCACCACCTACCTCCCCCCCTCCCTCCTCCTCCCCAAACCTCCCCAACAAACCTCCTCCCACCCCTAAAAAGACACCAACACCCTCGCAACCTAACTCACATTCCCCCCCACCCTTCCCAACCTTCCACCACCCCCTCAGATTCCAGCGTCTCCATCATATCCATCCGCTCCTCCATCTCCTCCTCCATCACCAAACCCAACTAAAAACTCAATCCCGTTTTCCGCGCCTCGGGCCCCCTCAATAAGCCGACTAAGCGAACCCCTCACTTCATGTAGTATGCCACAACCACTGAATCGTTTCTATAGAGGGAGATGGGTGATGGGTTCGCGCTCTATAGTTATCGTAACCGTCCGTGTGTGAGGGGGGGAGCTCGTATATTTTTTTGGAGAGAGGGGGGCAAGGGGAGGGGGGTTGTGGAGTTTTGGAGGGGAGACGGTGGGGAGGGGTAGGGGGTTAGGGTTAGAGGGTGGGGGGTGGAGGGTGGGGGGGAGGGGGAAGGGGGGGAGGGGGAGAAGGGGGGGTTAGGAGAGAGAGGGAGGGTTAGGGGTGGAATTCAAGGGTTCAATCGCTTCGACGGTGGCTCCACTGCGTATTTCAGGATTATGCGGCTGTGTATGTAGAGGAGAGGGCGAGAGAGTTTTAGAGGCTGATGAGCATTGTAGATGGTGGTGTTGTAGGTGTATAAGTGTCTGGGTGACAGGAAAACCTCCGAGGGGTCAAGGGTTCGTGTTCTGAGTTTCCGTGGGAACGTTTTGGATGTCGATGAGATCTCGTCCCGCTTCGACGTGGAATATCTCTCACCTACCGCTTCCATCTGAAGCAGGGATATCCCTACCCCAGGAACTCCGTTTATGGGGCTTAGACCTTCGATCGAGACTAGTGAGGCGGAATCAGGTAAATCTAGAAAACGAGGTGCCCCCCACGGCGGCTTGGGGGAAACGTCTGTTCAGAAATAGTAGCCGCTCTTTCAGCGTGCCGATTCGCTGTAGAGCGCGGAGCATAGCCTCCGCGTGGGATTGGGAATTCATAATTTGATGGGGGTACAGTGGGGGATGTGGAAGTCCATATTAGGGTCGGTTTGGCTAAGCGCTGGGTCTCGATATGGCCCTATGGCCAGGCTGCAACTTTTTTGAAACCTCATTTGCTAAGCACTGTGTGCCGAGGTGTAGCAGACTTGTTGATGTGTGCTAGGCGGCGTTTGGAGGTGTATCACAATAATGGTACCGCAACCATCACCTAAGGAACATTCACTCGGGAAAGTAAAAGGTAGCTTCCAACGGGTAAATGTTCCGATCGGACGCAGCGACTTGAAGTGGTAGACGGGGAAATCCAGGTTGAGGAGAGGCTATTTGTGTAAGCGCTGGGCCCCAATATAGGTCGATTCCCAGGCTGCAACTTCTCCGCGATGCTCGTGTATCCCATCCGTGCATGCCGAGGTGTGGTGGGCTTCAGGCGGTGTGCCTCGAGACTTGTTGAACTGTGGTACGCGTTGTTAATGGTAGAAAATCTCGACAAGTCGCCCCCAATGTTTGTTTAATGTCCACGTCTGAGATACCCGGTCATTCATCCGCGTTGTGCGGATATGTAGCAGACCTCTTAATGTTTGCCACCGAGGCTCTTTGACATGTGCACTAGACTCGTTGAACTGTGGTACGCGTTTTGAATGGTGGTGTATCTCAAGTCGCGCCTAGTGTTTGTTGACTTTCGACATTATTAATAGAGATGTTGGAGGTATGACTTATCTGTACTTTACCTGCTTAAGAACGCATCTCCATCCACTTTCTGATCTTATTTCTATTGTTTCTTCAATATATGTTCTAATAGTCCTTCTGTGAGTTTGATCACAGCTCTGTCGTTATTCCTCATCCCAGAATGCCCAGCGGCACATCGAAAGAGCAGCGCGTTTCGTTTCCCACGCCGGCCCCCTATCGCCCACCTTCACTCATCAATCTTAACACTCCGCATTCCATCGAGAGCACTCTCGTAAAAGTATTGAGTCAAAGAGAACAATTTCCAGGCTACATATATGCATATTATTCCTCGTCATATCCGGGCATGGTCAAAATTGGCATGACGAAACAGGAAAGGAATGTATCACTCACAGGGATCCAACGCATTGCCACTCGTATCAACACACAAATTGCTGGTTGCAACCGCAGTTTCACTCGACTATATCCACAACCCGGTAGAGAAGCGACTCTTGTTCAACATGCCTTTCGCATTGAACAACTCATCGGAGCCGAACTTGTGGCCTGTCGAAAAACGCTCACCTGTAAAGCTTGCTGCCATAACCACAGAGAATGGTTCGAGACGTCTTTCAAGCATGCTGTTGCTGTCATTGAAAAATATACGGCTTATGCGAACACAAAGCCATATGTCAATCCCGGCAACAACATCTGGCAAATAAGCGTGCCGCACTGGAAAACGCGTCACGACGTGTGTGAGCCTATCGCGTCCATACCGACAAGTTCCATGCGTACTGAACATTCGACGGTCGATGGTTTAGAAGATAGCTTCCATGTCGACGAGGCCTTTTCAAAAGGTAGCGTGCACACCGAAGACTTTGTCATTCGCGGGCCTGACAGCAATAACTATAAGTGTGGTATAGACAGGTATGCCACCTCATGCCAAGAAGCACACAGCGATGATACCACCATAGCTTGCAACATGACTCGTCCGGGCTTACGAATATACAGGGTTCCCGCACCAAATGCCCCAACGGAGGGTGACATCAAGGAAGAAGAAGAAAAAGAGGACAGCGTCTACACAGCGAGAACTGCAGCCAGCGACACTGATAGCGACGAAGATAATCTTAGTTTCTACACGCAAAGCACCATGACCGATAACAATGTCAACCAAAACAATGAGGGCAGCTTTTGCACACAAAGTACCATATCCAATAACAACAACAACGAGAACGACGATGGCAGCGTATACATACAAAGCACTATGTCCGTAGATAGCGACAGCGATGACTATGATGTCACCGTGTGCTCAGAGGTCTCCGAATTCGAACAGGTTACTTATGGCAATGCGAATGGTCCTACATTATATCCACATCTTTTCTAGACGCTCATGTGACGAACCCACAACAAAGTGGGTCTCTCTCGGTGTCCGAAGATGGATTGTTGTGTCTCTCTGATAAGATGTCTACAGAAACAAAATTACATCGTTAGCAATGACTCAATATAGATCACCGAATTTAGACAGACTTTGCAAGTTTCTCTTACTTCTGAAGGCTGGGCAGATTGCAATCGGAGAAGTGATTTCAGGGGTATGAGAAGCGGCATTGGTTCCGTTTCTTAGCCATGAGCTTGTGTGAAACAAATCAATTGTCATGGAAAGCTTGTGCAGCGTCCAACCACAGAGAAAGATTTCGGCTTCGCTACACAGCATGAACAACATGTAGATATATGCCTGCATCGATGTTAGCACGTACAAATGACATGTGAATATGCCATTGACGAAGGCTGATGTATCTGGCACCGCGAACCGTTTTGAGCGGGTAACAACTCTTCGATTGCGTTCCTCGTTCCCGATAGAGAGGATCAAAGATTCTGAAAGAAAGGCGCGGCATCCAGACTTGAGCCGCCTCGTACTCTGTCTAGAGTAATATGAAGAAGGGTCCTACATGCCGGGCCTCGACTAGATCAAGTGGCAGGCTCCAGCTTGTCGCAGATGTATAGGCACCCAAGCGTTTCCGATAGCCTAACATATCTGATACTGCGTGCTGTTGTAGGTATTCATGGTAGTACCTTCCAAGTGGTCAGTGGTGGTGACTCGCAACCGCCTCCAAAGGAGACCTACAGCGAGAATGTTCTCCGAGTCGAGCAAAAGGTGCACGAGAATACACAAGTCGGCGTTCTGGTCTACGGCTTGCCTGTATGATTGTGATCATACAAGAGAAACAATGTCCGAATTGTGGTATGACACCTAATCTGCCCATGTTCATTAGTATCTGTAGCAGCAACATGACACTGTGCTCTAAAGTAAAAAAACAAACTTTATGCCTAGCGTTGAGCATGTCCTTCTCGATCTTATGTTCTCAGAAAGGACGTGTAAGGCAGTGGTGGTGACTCACCATAGAAGCTCTAGAGCCGACAGCATAGCTGGATATGGTCCACAGTATCAAGCTATTCAGCGACGCTGTGGCTGCCCAGCCGCTCAGTGTAGCATATGGTCGTCTCAAAGACAGCGGTCTAACAGCTCATGATATTTCGTCCTCCGTGATGCCACCTGTATCAACACGATTCTCCCCATCAACACCGCTCTTTTCGTCTGGGAAACCACTCCCAGAAGTCATCTCCTCATCCTCCCCCCCATCATCCTCGTTATCACCCGTCGTAGTAGCCATTTTCCTCCTCCTCTTCCTCCCAGCAATCTTATCATTCAGCTCATCCCAATCAGCCTGTCCCCACGCACCCATCAGCAAAACCCCCAACTAACTCTAACCCAACAAATCACGCAGTAATTATAGGCACTCACATTCCTCCCCTTCATCCCCTCTCTCCTTCCCCCAGCCCTCTCAACCTTCTTCTCCATCTTCTCCATCACAGCCTCCGCCTTCTCTCTTCCTTGCTCTAGTCTCAACTTCTGTTTCCGCTTCAGTATCTTGCCGCCTTTCTTTTTCGATTTCGTGACTCCATCGTTGGCGTGTGGGGCGAGGAAGTTGGATTTTGTTCGTGATGGTGGTTTTAGGGATGTGAGGGATTTGTCGAGTTTGAGGGAAGGGGAGGAGGCGCGGCGGGAGGCGCGTGAGTGGGTGGAGGGTGCTGTGTGGGAGGATCAGTTTGAGTTGGGTTTGGGGTGGAGGTGGGGGATGGATGTGGGTATAAGAAGGTACATTTATTGGATTTCTTTAGCTTGGCTGTCTTTGCCATGTTGGTGGAGGCGAGGAGGCGAGTTTTAGAGGAAGGAAAATGGTGGTTGTGGGTTTTCTTTTGTGGGGGTACTTTGATGGAGCCTGGGGAATTTGTAGGTCACGAAAGCATGGAGAACAGTTCGCGATCAAGTTTGATAGATGATAGCAGGTTCGAGATATTTAACGGGATGTGAAATGATTAACGCAGGTTAGGCCTGACTGAACACAGCAAAGCTCAGAAGAGCTCTAACAGCATCATTAAAAATTTGTCGGAGCGGCGAGCTCAGCAGAGCACACTACACTGAAAGGCAGGTACATAAACGTGCACAAAGGCCTACATCGAGATGTAAAAGGTTTATGGTAGATTACGAGCGAGGAATAGGCCTTGGGCTCGAATCAATGGTGACACTAGACTTGATTTACGTCTCTTCTTCAAAGCTCTGCACACAAGGCAGAAGCATCAATGAAAAGAATGGAGGCCTCGAGGTGAGGTGACCAGCAAAAATTGCGCCAGTGAGATACCCGAAGGTAGCTCAATGACTTTTGACTCCGCGATGTGCAATGCAGGTCTCAAATCATAACCGAAGGCCTTCTTGATCGCCCAGGTTCCGACAAGGTAAGTATGAAGAAGAAAAACAATGTTGCGGGAGCGAGGGAGAACTTATAGACTTGCCAAGGCGCTTATTGCCTAGCGCAGCACTAATGTGCCACTGCAGAAACCCGGCACTCGCCAAAAATTGAACCTCATAAGGTAAGGTAGATACACAGAAGATGGATGAGACGCAGAGGGCACGCTATGGCTGGAGTGGTTGTAGACTGGAGCCTTCTTTACGTACGGCTAGCTGGAACCTACCCTTTCACATGATCACTCACGAAGTTGTGGTATCCTACATTGAGCTGCAGGCCCTAGTTCTAAATGCTTGGCTTCGTTCAATGCCTAAGATGTCCGTAGCGTGCCCCTTATCTGGACCAGGACTCAAAGTCTGCAGTGCAGAATCTGCACTGCTCAAGTTCATAATTGACTCACAATACAATTGACTAGCTCCTCGAGTAACAAGATGGATCTCTCTAAGTACTTCGTGAGCAATTTGTCACTAGTCTGTTTGATGGTTGCAACTATGGTAGTAAATTGGTTCGTCGCGAGTACCGTGCGTTACACAATTCTCGGCGAAGCTCCGGCAAACCCAGTATAGCACCAATAATGCACAAGTAAAATCAGCACCAGCAGCGTCATGTTCTAAGCACTCACATAGCCCACGTTACCATGGCTTCCAAACGCATGACCGCGAATCCTGTTAAGCCTGCTCGATACCGCCCAGGCAAAGCAGTCGCTGAGGGCCCGTCCTCGGAAGAAGACGTTTCAGAAGATGAGGAAGAGACCCATGCAGCCCCCACAGCACCCCCACCAAAAGCTACCTCATTTCCCTCAGATGCTACAAAGATCGCTGGCAACCTCAAAAAGGTTGATCTGAATGAGCGACGACGGCAAGCCGCTATTGAAGAAGCCGCCCGAGTCGAAGCCGAGAAAGCTGCTCGTGCCGCAGAAGAAGAGGGCTTTGTGACCGAAGAGAGCGAGGACGATGAAGGCAGTGATGATGAGTCAGGATCTGAAAGCGGGAGCGGAAGTGGTAGCGAAGAAAGTAGTAGTGAGGATGAAGCTCCCAAGAAGCTCTTACGGCCTACTTTCATCAAGAAAGACCAGCGCAAGGAGCCCACTGCCATTGCAGACACCAAAAACGAAGAAGAAACCTGGGCTGAGGAGGAAGCGAGACGGAAAGAAAAAGCTGATGCTATGATCCAAGAGCAGCTCGAAAAGAAAGCCGCTGCAGAAGCCGCTGGGAAAAAAGATTGGGACGACGACGATATCGTGGAGGTCGATATAGTCGACGATACAGATGGCCTCGACCCCGACACCGAGCGAGCAGCCTGGAAGCTACGAGAACTGAAGCGCGTCAAGAGAGAGCGCGAAGCCATCGAGGAAGCCGAGAGAGAGCGGGAAGAGCTCGAGCGCCGCCGCAATCTCAGCAAAGAGGAGCGCGAAGCTGAAGACAACGAATTCCTCGAGCTCCAAAAAGAAGAGCGAGAAGGCAAAGGCAAGATGGGCTACATGCAGAAATACTTCCACAAAGGTGCCTTTTTCCAGGACGACGCCAAAGCCGAGGGTCTGGATCGACGAGACATCATGGGCAGTCGATACCAGGACGATGTAGCGAATCGAGAACTGCTGCCGCAGTATATGCAAATTCGGGATATGACGAAGCTGGGGAGAAAGGGCAGGACGAAGTACAAGGATCTCAAGAGTGAGGATACGGGAAGATGGGGCTCTTTCGAGGGGAAAGGACCTAGGAAGGCTGATGGGACACTTGATGAACGCTTTATGCCTGACAGGGAGGTTGGGGGGAAAGGTGCTTCGGGGGCTAATATTACGCAAGTTGGAGAGCGGAGGAGAGCTCCTGAGGGAGCACCTGAAGGTCCGCGTGGCTCGAAATATAGGCCAGATAGAGATGACGAGAGAAGGCAGCAAAGCCCACCACGACGGTCGTATTCGCGGTCAAGGTCCCCACCAAGAAGGAGGCGCTCATACTCAAGATCACCACCACCACGAAGAGATCGACGAAGAGAGCGGTCTTACTCCTACTCAAGATCCCCGTCACCGCGAAGGTATCGATACCGAGACGAGCCACCCCGAAGAAAGCGAAGTCCATCTCCTTGTCACGAATCTCATGGCAGCGATAAACGGCGCAGGATAGACGTTGGATAGATTTTCTTTAGTTCTCACCGGATACCCATATACATAACTTCTAATTCTCCATGCAATGCAATGCATAGATCCTTTTCCAGCGCCACGCTATGCAATCATATCACTCTTTCTACGCTCGGCTCTCTAAGCATGCACTTGCCCCCAGGCCTGCCTGATTTTCACTTTATGGCCTCTCTTTTGACCACGCTCTCATCAAACCTGATCAAGAAAACCGTCTTCCCCGGCCACATCGCATCCCCTTCGCCAGCATTGTGCGCACTAACCGCACACTGCAGTCCCACAGCACAAGCAACACCCTCCACAATACCAGCGACAAACGCCGCACAATTCAGCTGGCTCATCTCCTTTGGCACTGAGATGTACTGGTTGACGAGGGGTTCGTTATCCACGATCATATATTCGTGAGGGTTCGTTGAGGAGCTTTCGATGGAGTCGGCGGAGCGTGCAAAGAGGTGCCGCCATAGAGGATGTGCTATGAATTGTAGTAATGGGAGTATGCGTGTTGGCCGCGGTGTGGGATGGGTGGGTGTTGAGGAGCGATAGAGGAGGAGAGGGAGAAGGCGCTGGCCTAAGGGGTAGCCTGCTTCGTTGAGCCTATATACCACTCGCTTGTCAGTCCGTAGCTCTATACCTTTCCCTGACAAGACAACAGAGGGTGTGATATACCGTCTTTCAAGGTCCTGTATTCCAGTTACCCTCCTTTGCGCATACGTGACCATTTCACTGAATAGATACGCGAAGCTAGCTCTGCTCAGCTCGGCGGTGCGTGTCCGGTTTAGATTCCGATCGTAGATTGTTTTGCGATTGGAGGGGGTGCGGAGGCCGGAATGCTGTTGGGGAGGCTGCTGGGGGGTGCGGACGGTGGAGGAGGCGGCTTGGGGGGCTGTGGGTGGGGGAAGAGGTTTGGGACCTGGTTGGGAGGGAGCTGCGGTTGTCATCGTGAAGGCAGAGGAAGCATTGGGTTCAGAGAGGAGAGGGAGGGAGGTGTTGTAGGCGGAGATGTGGTGATTGGAGAGCTCGGGATAGCTTCGGTTGATGTTGACCTTTTCCGGTGTCCTACATACCTATCTCGTCTCGAATAATCAGATTATCGTCTTACTTTTACACAACAATAGAAGCTTCTAATTATTACACACTTCGAGACAGTATGCGTCCTTCCGGCTGGTCTTCATTATGACCTTTTTGAACGGCGTACATTCTTACGAAACCGGGGGGCGCGATCCTACTCCACCATGAGCTATCCCAGTGGTGGCTACCAACCAGCCCATCTCCGATATCCACACAGAACGAACGCTTCCCCATTCGACACATCCTCTACAACAGCAGCTTATGGTGTCTTGATCATAATCTTCATCTATTACATCCTCCAGTATCTTCCATTATCTGAGCGTTTGTGGAACACTCTGGTCTGGATTACACCTTCACCACTAGTTTCTAGACTGGACAGCGGTTTTGCATCTGCCATGGTTGAAGAGCCGGAAGACGATACTACGGGCTTCAATACGAAAGGACATGCCAGCAAGAGCAACGCCATGCGAAGAATTCTCGGGTTCGGCGGAGCTGGGCTCTTGAACACGGTACAGCGGACAAGGACATTGTCAAACCTAGGCAGTGTGTTCAAAGCAACGCCCAAGAACAGTCTCCCAGGCTTGGGTAACTGGGATAATTCATGCTATCAGAATAGTGTTCTACAGGGTCTGGCTGCGTTGGAGTCGTTGACAGACTTCTTGAATCAGAATGCAACGCCAGCTGTGTCACAGCCTACGAAGACGGCACTGAAAGATACTATTGCGAAGTTGAATGACCCTGGGAATGTTGGGAAGACATTTTGGACGCCAGCGGAGCTGAAAAGTATGAGTAGCTGGCAACAACAGGACGCACAAGAGTACTTTTCGAAAGTGTCAGATGAACTGGAGAAGGATACTGCGCAGGAGCTGAAGAGAAGACCCGGGCAGGCTGGACTGCAAGCATTGTACCAAGAGCACAGCGATGAAATCCCTTCCAAATCAGCTTCAGATATCAGCCAACTTCCAGAGGAGTTGAAGTCACTTATAGCGCGAAATCCACTTGAAGGGCTTCTAGCACAACGTGTTGGCTGCCAACGATGTGGCCATGTGGAAGGGCTATCTCTAGTACCTTTCAACTGCCTCACAGTACCGCTTGGAAGGTCGTGGATGTATGATGTCCGCTCATGTCTAGATGATTACACCGCTTTGGAGCCTATCAGCGGAGTCGAATGTGCTAAATGTACCCTTGAACGAGCTAAGCAGCATATGGATCAACTACTTTCTCAGTTTCAATCAAGCACATCTAATCCTGAAGAAGCTTCAGAAGATGCATCAAGAGCTCTGCGGGAGTCGCTGCTTGCACGACTAGATTTAGTCAATCACGCTCTTGAAGACGAAGACTTTTCCGATCAGATGTTGAAGAAATGTCAAATCCCAGCGAAGAACCGAGTCTCAACCACCAAATCACGTCAGGCGGTCATTGCCCGACCTCCAAAGTCGCTAGTAATCCACATCAATCGAAGTAATTTCGACGAGCTTACTGGTGTTCAGAGCAAGAATCTAGCCACTGTCAGGTTCCCTCAACAGCTGGATCTAGCACCCTGGTGCCTAGGTCAAGGACCAGGCCCAGAGAACAAAGACGATGCTGTGGAAAACTGGAATGTAGACCCTTCTAAGTCCATGTTGAGTGATGAGGAGGGCCTTGAGGGATTGGAATCTGGAAAGCGGTATGAGCTTCGAGCCGTGATTACGCATTACGGAAGACATGAGAATGGTCATTATATCTGCTACCGGAAAGCTCCGTACGCTATCAAGAAGAATGAGGAAGATGTTAATGAAGACAGCGATTCATGGTGGCGTCTTAGCGACGAGGAGGTTACACAAGTCGATGAGGAAATTGTCCTGGCTCAAGGCGGGGTCTTTATGCTATTCTACGAGGAAGTAGCTACTGTGATCTCACCAGAGGAAGGCCTACCAAAGGTTACCGAGCAATCTGAAGAACAACTTAGTGCTATTGCCGTGGACGAAGCTTCAGGCATTATCACGACGGATGAAGCAATCAAGATACCAGCTTCGGACGGCGACTCCTCGAAGCAATCAGTACCAGAAGAGCAGACAGCTACGGCCTCATATCCCACGCCTCCAATGTCCCCCTCACCTAGCAAGTTCGATTTACCTGAGGACGCTGTTGACGCAAGCGGCACCTCTCAATCGATACCGACTAGTGAGACCGCTAAGACCGCCGATACAATAAACTCTGCAGCCCCTCAATTGTCTCCCGAAAGTCTACAAGATCCAATATCTACAACACAAGAGCCAACATCAGCGCCTCCATTGCCTCACTCCCAACCATCATCCAACCCCAGAACGAAGTCTCCCAAACCCAATGACACCACCAGTATACCAATCGAGCAATCATCTCCAGCACCTCCGCCGAAGGAAACTCAACCCGTCAGTCCAGCCTCAATGCGAACCGCAGCTCCCCGTTGCGGTAGAGGCAGTGTGGGCAGAGCTGGGAAAGCAATGGGTTCCGTGGCTGGGTTTGTGCAGGCCAATTGATTGTCTTTAAGAATTGAGCATGAACAGCATCAGCATTTCGAGCAGGAATTGATTTAGCGACGATGTCATGGGCTGGGGTTTGGGAGCATTTACCTGCGTCAATAATGCGAAAGATGTCAATAGACGAGCACTTCCTCCAGCTACTTGGGAGACTGGGCACGTAGAGGATGCCTGTCTTGACTCGTTTGATGGCCTGCAGACTACTGAATCGCTTTGCCATACACATGAGCACGTCTCTAATAGCTCACATGGCTGTGTCCTCTCCTGTACGAAATTAAGATTAGAAATAATAATCTAAGAATACGCTTCCATCGAACATTCTATCTTTCTATCCCGACATGATCTACAACATCACTTCTTCCCCTCCTCCTCCCTCCTTCGCATTCTTCCCCTCCTTCTCATCAACCTGCCACTCCTTAAAACTCTTCTGCCGCTGCCTACTATTCCAATTCAGCGTCCTACTAATACTATTGACCCAATCCTCACTCCGTCTCCCCTGCTGCATAACGTTCGCAAACGGATACCTCGACGCAGAAATAGTGACATAATCCCCCGGACACAGCTCCACCCTCTCTCTCCCATCGAAACTCGCCCAGCTACTTGTTCTGGCGTCGTAGGGGACGCCTACGCGTAGCACAATGGTGTCGGGGAGGATTATGGGGCGGAAGGAGAGCGTGTGCGCGCAGATGGCGGTGACGAGGATGACGGGGTTTTCGGGGTGGCAGAGGGAGCCGCCGGCTGCGAGGTTGTAGGCTGTGGAGCCGGTCGGGGTGGCGACGCAGATTCCGTCGGCTTGGACGGTTGTGAAGTGTTCGTCGTCGCCGAAGATTTCGATGGCGGACATTGCTGAGGGGGGGGGGGGGGGGGGTGTTAGTGTTTGTTGATTATATGGTGAGGAGGTTGTGCGGCTTCGAAAGGGGGGACGTACTTGGGTTTGGGCCTCTGTCTACGACGATGTCGTTTAGGATTTCGTAGGAGCCGTCTGGTTTGTGGGTGTGTTCGTTTTCGGCTTCGAGGCCTATTAGCTCTTCCACTAGATCTCGGTTTTTGCCCTTTGTTTGCGATCGCATGACTGTGCCTTCGAAGCGTAAGCGCAGGCTCACAGTGACGCCGTCTTTGAACGCGGTGGTTAGAGTCTCTCGAAAGCCGGAGTAGTCAAATTTGGTGAGGAATCCTAGAGACCCTAGGGCGAAGGAGAGGACTGGGGGAACAATACGCTGGAAAAGCCAGCTCGCGTAGAGGAGGGTACCATCGCCGCCGAGCTTTTAGCTGTTAGTTGGCTTCGTGGAAGGGGGCTGAGGGTAAAGTACTGTTACGACGAAGTCGAATGTAAGGGGATGCTTTGCGCAGAGCTCATTGTTCCAGTATTTTAGACGGCCTTCTCTTGAGGGGTCTTTGGCGATGATGCTCTTTGCGTCGAACGTGTGGTTATGTTCGAGGGTGTTTTCAACGTATCTAATCCACATAAGCCCCGTTCTCTCCACCACCGCCTGCCTCCAAAGTACGTACACAATATAAGGCGTCTCCCTATCCTTCGACAGTAACCATTCGACAACCTCTTGCGTATAGCCGATAAGTCCCTCATCATGTGCTTTCGTCAACAAGAACACATTCTTGACCCTCAACTTCAGCCGCACGCTACCCAACCTTTTCGACAGCTCCCTCACCCCCCATGCCATATCGGATAATTGCTTTTTAGTAAGCATTCTTGAATTAGTAGCCGGGACATGACTGGTGACAGCAGATTTATCCGCTTTGGTGTCCTCATTTATTTCTTGCAAGCTGGGGAAGTCCCCTTTGCGTGCCTTTCTTTGCCGCTCAAGCAGGTGGTGTACGAAGCATGCGGTATTTTCTCGTCTCTCGGTGGATTGTTTGGCGAGTTTGGAATTGTCCGTAGTTACCATAGAAGACTTACGGCGGTGGGTGTTTTCGGGATCAAATACCACCTACTTGGACACCTCAGCTCGGGCAATCGGCGTGGGCGGGAATCTTAGAGACCTCGAGTGCATGCTGATACTCCGAGTCGCTGGCGCTCGAGTCGCTCCGAAACTTGGGGATGTTAGCTTACTGTGTTGGTGAGCTGACGCTATGGCTGAGAGGTACCTCGTCTCCGTAAGATCTAGCCTCGGGACTGGATAGGCTGGAGAAGTCGAATTGAGCACGAGCTCCATCGGGCATGAAGGATGTCATTCGGTCTTTGTGGGCCTCGCAGAAGGTAGTATACGCGCCAGGTTATAGCTATGGTGACTATGCGGTACTACTTTGTACGTCGACTGCTCAAACGCTGACAATGCTCTTGGCAGTCCCCCACCCTCCGATTCGTCACCGGAGATCTGCCGAAGCCGCAGAGCGTTTGACATGAGCGAATTTTAGCTACATGCCTGTTTGAGCGCACATATCGAGATCTACAATATTGTTCAAGGCAAGTCTAGGCTATGCAGGTCTAGAAGCCAACTCCGAAACAATCTGACAACTCCTTTGCTGACTGCATATTCCGAAGTCCTTTAGTAAGGCGTCTATCTACATAGGACTTGTTCGGTCCGTGTGGCGGGTATAAAGGTTGAAACGTACATGTTGTGGAGTATATACGACCACGCTGGTTACGTGTGATTAATGTCATGCATGCACGATGTTGTACGAAACGCTCATCCAGGTTTAGGGGGCAAAAGCTGCCGGACAAGTCGGCTTAATGTTTCGAGGAGCTTCAGTAGTAAGCCGATGGGCAAAGGTGTTGATTTAGAACGGCTTATCGTTGCATGTAAGAGCTGAGAACGTACAAAGATCTGGACACATGACCGTCAGTTGCCTTACGGGCTATGCATCTCGATGGCACACGAAAAATCCTGTAAGTCCTGCAAAATCCTGCAAAACCCTGCACGCTAAGGCTGCTGTCATTCATGAATCCGGGGAGTAAGAGATATATTGGCTGGCGCATAGCTAGCGATGTGGGACGATCCATCCACAGATGATTAAAGTGTCATTACAACGCCATGTCTCATTGCCGAGACATACATACTCTCAATGCGTGATGGAATTACCGATGTGGGAATAAAGACGGATCAAGTCCTCCTGGATATGCATGATACAGTGATGGCGGGGAAAGACTAGCTTTAGACAAGCAGATTCTTCGTAGCGCCCCAAGCAATTCGGTGTCCACGAGGGCCTTCTGTGTAAATTTTCCGGGCGCGTTATCCGTTCATAGCCGGAGACCTCGTACAACGTGTTGAGTGGAGGTCATCGTTTCTCCAACCTTGTTATGGCGTAGAGGATTACGCGTGCCGCCTCGCATTCAAAAGTGCATTGTTATTCACACACCTAGAGGCTGTAAGGCGTGCCACTGAGCCACTCTGCGAAATGCTTTCGGAAGATTTCTGGGGTCACTACTGCACCTTATGCTGGAACGGCGCCAGATCATCGCCTGCAAGTCGACTAAGGTTGGTCGGATATGCAGAGGAGCGCTAGTGTTACGAGTCGAAGATTGGAAATGGACTTGAAACTGGCGTATGATTGGTGATCTGCTGGCGAGATCACTGCATCATGCGGTAACCACCTGTCCTGCCAACATGAAAACCGGGGCGTGAATGGGCTTGTTCTGTTTGCTTATACGCGTAAAAGCCAAATCCTGAAATAGTGTGGTGCGGCTGGATGACGCATTCCTGGATCCATGATGATCATGGTCATCGTAACAGAAAGAGTCACGCTAAATTTGGTGATACCAATTTGGGCGAGGCGCCAAAGTCCAAAGTCTTTTAGGGGCTTGCAACGTATGGCATTCCTTCGCGAAGGTGTCGATCAACGGGAACTATGCGAACTGCTCAGTTGAGACCCTTGGTAGACTTCGATAGTGTAGTGGATGTGCGGGCTCCACGGTAGTCGAGACCCCAAAGTATCTAATGCGGGCTTTTGACCTGCAGTCATCTCGTACGTTTCTTGATGATTGTCCCTGCGTCTCGCAAAGCAATGAAAATGATCGTGCTCTGTCGCGACGGTTGACTTTTCCGGGCAAGAGGTCGCATGAAGGAGTTTGCATTAAGGCGCGGCAGCTGAGATTCCACCGAATCTGCGGCGGGGTATTGAAAGGAATCTGCATTCGTGCGTCAGAATGTTGATGGGCCCCTTCAGCCCGAGATGCCTGAATAAGCTATAGGCGCCACCTTCTGAGTCCGCCTCCTAAAGTCTCTTGGCACTAACCCTAGGGGCCTGGGGCTGGTGCATGACGGGAAGTCTATGCTGACTACTACCGTAGGTACTTATAACTTGGTCCAAAACAACGAATCGGTAGCCAATTGCAAGCCGTGCCAGTCCCCTGCAAGCTCAAACGTATGGGAAGCACAAACGGTGATTAAAACCTCCTAATCAGTCAAGACCCGAGGTTTCCTCCCCCTTAGTTACGGATTAAATAGCACCGAGCAAAGTCTTGATAGTGGTTGGATCGTTGGATCGTTGGACCGTTGGATCAACAGAAAAGTGAAATTGCAATCGATAGCACTGTCAGACGGTGCCTTGTGACTATCGATCAGCCTATCTGGGCTTGTTGATTGGGCGAAGGGCGAACTCCGCACGAGGGGAAAGCAGGGAGGAAGGCCTGCGAGACGGCAAATGGTGAACGCGTGATGTCTAGAGTGAAATGAGAGGCGAGGTGGTGAGATCTGTTTCGTGAATCGCCCTTGCGGAAAGGAAAAAGCAAGGGCCTGTCGACGCCTGTCACACGTTCCAGGTTCCATCTCCATAAGCGAAGCGGCGTGCCTCCCTAAGGTACTCCCTAGCCTACCCCCTGCCACACTTTATGTTCGTCCAGGCTCCAGCCCGCTAGGGCAGACCGGCTGCAGCTCCTTAGCTTGACCGCTTTTCGTAGCCCCGATCAGATCACTGGCGTAATTACTCGTACAGTATTCAATCGTTCATATTTCTCACGGCACTAACTTACTGGTCCACTGCACCACTGCACCACTGCACCATCGACAGCCATTTCCGCGTCTGCTCACCAGCCACTAGCCCTAGCGTGACTGCTAAGGTACTGACCGCCGACCGGCCTACTAACGGCCGCCTGGGGTTACGTCCTCCTTTGGGCATGGCACCATCATCTTTGACATCCCACTACTGTCTTTTTCCCTCCCACCCCCCGAAAACTCCTCCAACCCGAGCCACTACGTATCGTCAAGTCGTGATCCCTACACCCTAAAGTGATGAACATGCAGCCGCGGGCCTAAGTCCTTCGCATCATCGCATGGCAGTAGGAATGGTCCAGGATCGTCCGAGTAGCCTTTTCGTTGGCGTTTCCAGCTAACTTTTCGCCCAACTTCAAACAAGACCATGCATGCCTGCATTCCCGCTCATGGCAATCTATCTATCCCTTAACGGCCTATCCCCCTTGATCATCTTGCCGTGGGGTTGCCGGACTTGGCTGCCTTGTACCACGTCTGATGTAAGAATAAGTAAAATGATTTATCTCTTCTAGTCTCGTGTCAGCCCTTCGATCTGCTTTCGCTCCCCAATGTTAAATTGTCTCAAACATGTCTGTGCTTGAAGTACCATACCCATAGCTCAAGATATGAATTTGTTCCTGACAAGCTTTGAGTATATTATATCATCGCTAAGCCCACGAAGATTCTTCATTTCTATTTACAGCTTCATCACTGACCACCACTACTCTCTCGACCAATCCTCTTCATGATGCCTCCAACCGACTATAACGCTATGCTGTATGACCACATGCCACGGTCAGAGCTTTTGAGACGGCTCTCAACGCAATCGAGCAGTACCAGAAAGAACTCAACGAGAGTCACCAAACAGACAAGTGCTGGGAGCAGTCCACATAATGTGCAGCGAAGGAGAACAACGCCAGCTCAGACCGCTAGAGCATACCCACGTAATTCTCCATTTCAGACACGGGAAGAGAGACTCCGGAATTATTATAGCTCTCGCAGCTCGATGCCGTTCGCCCGGCCCATGAGCTGGCAACCCGGCTCTGAGACACTTCAGACGTCTACTACGCAGATACCCATGAGTGAGCCCGCCATTGGAAATACTATTGCGGGAATGGAGAGCCTAGCCGTCTCTGGGACGCCAGAGTCTGCGGTCCAGCAATCAATAGAGAATGCATTCGCCATGGGTTATGGATATCCTGTCTCTGAATCCACATCTACGTACCAGCAGTCGCCTACGGAAGTTGAAGGTTACGATACCTATGGGGCGGTCTCAGAGTCGATGTACAACCCTTACCTGGCCTACAATGTCTCCGAACAACCTCAATATCCTTGCATGCCACAAGCACCCATTCATGATATGTATACTTCAGTAAACTATCATCTACCACAGTATACTCAACCCGAGCCAGACTATACAACCACTGCACAGGCTCCACAAACGAATTTGGATTATCTATCTATGGCATACCCAGCTATCAACCCGCCAAGAGCCAATACTAGAACCAGAACACAACTCCCGAGGCGTGGAAGCAAAGAGCTGGTTGGCATGGGCCTTTACGATGACGAAGACAAGAACTTCATGTCCACTCTGAATTCGACTCTCAGCAATGACCGGAATCGAAATTCGGTGGGCAAAGGACTAAAGCTGGAAGAGACCTGGGAGCCACCTAAAGACGACGAAGATGATGAAGACGATGACAACGACGAACAAGAGGAAGGCTACTCGTCAGAAGAGGTAGAAGAGGTCGACGAAATCCTAGCTGTCCAAAGCACCGCACCACCAGGCATACAGACAGCCTTCTACCCTCCGTATGCTGACCTCTCGAACCAATCATTCTTCTTCAGCGAAGATAACGAATACACCAATGAGGACCAATATGCTAGGTACATGGCATACGGCACAGATCTGCAAGACAGCCAGCCGAAAGTGCAAGATCCCGTGACTGGAAGCTTCGTGTGGCTCTGAAGTTGGCACGGTAGCATACGATGGAGGGTTACTTGGAAGTTCGGTAATCAGGGCTCAGGCGTAGCATTGTGGCAAGGCCGCACATCTTGCGAGACAAGATTTTACAGGCTCGAAATTTTGTACATAGCATGCGCATTAGATACCCCAGGCTCAAGTCAAGACTTGAATGCCATATGTTCAGGAAGAGAAATACTTGCGACCCGCTATCTGGGCCCCCTTTTCGGCCGCAACGGTTACTAATCTCAGATATCGATGCACCACACTGACGAGATCACCACACTGAGAAGACTATGAGACAGGCGTATTCAGTTGCCTATATCGTACCACACTGAGTTGTTGCAGGATCCGCTAACGCCGCATTGGCCGTGCAAGTTAGACAAGCTGAAGCAGGAAGGAAGCGGATGTGGGGCTAGAGACAGATAGGACTAGATATACAACCGCTTGGCGAATACGACCCTTCTCGCTTGTCTCCTGCCACTGTGGGTTTCTGCGGTCTTGCCTTCACGAATTCAAGCTCAAAGTACTTTGGAAGGACATACTTCGAGACAAAGGTGCCATCTAGCCGTGAGCAAGGTTAATGGTTGATGCGATTAGTCAACCTATGGATCAAGAGTTGGCAAACGCCATGGCCTAGGCATCTGCATCATTGAGGCTGGTGGCTGCTTGCCTGCAGAACTGCACGACGCGAGATCTCCGCCACTAATTTCACTTTGCGCAGGAGGATCATCCGGCAACGCCATTCCAGTCGCTTGGAGAAACGTGTCCTCAGTGGCTACTCGGCGAACAACAAGTTTCAACTGTGCTCGACGACCATGGAAAGATAGGGTATGGGCTGCCTAAACGTTGTGGGCCGGATATGCGGGAGCCTCGGCTGGAGAGCTCAGTCATCATGCCACTCCACAGACTCTAAAACCTTAGTATCCAAGTCGCGAGGCTTGGTATACATTCAATTCTAGTGATCCAGCCTTCATATTTTTTTTCATGACATCTGTCTATTTGCTTACTCAAGGTCAATTTCTCAGCGCGCTTATCATGGCCAGTCTTGATCAATCTACAGCCTTGACAACGACTACATCAGATACGGCCTTCATTCAAAGGACTACCAGTGTACTTGCAAGTATACCAGAGGGCCATAACTCGGCCACATGTTAAGTTTTGAACATGTCGAGCTAGTGGCCGATCTACCGAGGACCCTTAATTCTAATGCCTCGTGTGTTGTCTAAGGTATGACTTTGTCTCTGCATCCAGTCAGGGCTTGGCAATACACGAGTGGCAATGGCTGATGGTGTTCAAGTCATATGGACGCCATGGCGGCATCATGGTGAGCTAGTCGATGTGCGGGAATGGCTTTTCCCTCCGTCTCCGAGCAGTGAAAGGGAAGACTTTAATCTAAGGAGGAAGGCTTGTGATCAGGTAATATATTGCACTATCACAACTCTACGATGCGTATTGACAACGCACTCACAGATCTCAGCGTGGAAATTACGCGGGAACTTGCCTCACGCTGTCGAGTCGACTTGGCTTCTCACGGAGGCACTCTTGACGGATGAAATTCAAGCCGATCTAATGCCTATGTTTGCAGTGAAGGCAGCTTACATTACAGCGATTTCTCGGTACGCTTGATTACGATTCTGCCGGTCCAATCTGCTTTGATTTTCCATCTAACACGGACAGCTTTGTCACAGGTCTCTTAGACTCTCAACAGGACACTAAATTTAAGGTGTCCATGTACGCCAAGGCGCAGCAGATAGGCTTGCCTGCGGTATTTGTTGACCTGCGCCATGAGGCGACCCATGGAGACATGCCATCCTTGAAGACCCTGAGAAGTGCTGCTCAAAGAGCAATGCAATGGCTGTGGGAAGACTACTGGAAGACGCTTAAAGGAAGAGAAGCGATCACGCAAAGGCAGGAGACAGAAACACTAACGTGGAATGACTCGGCAACGCAGCCGGTGAACAAGCTAGGGTGTGTCAGTCGAGATGTTTCAGGGAGAGGGCATGAAGAAAGAGAGACTATGATGCCACCAACGGACAAAGCCGAAGCTCGCTGGCAGAAGTGGCAGGGGATGTGGGATAGCAGACCCATTGGAACGTAATAGATAGGCGTGCGGTAAAGGATTACTATCATAGGGGGCAGGCTCCAGGGAACGAGCCGTGGAGAAATTCATGAATAAGGTAGCTCTCCCCCCTATTACCATGACACGATTTGATTGGCCGAGAAAGCGAGCCACTTGTCACGATAAGCCCCTCTTTTCTCTTGGCTGCCTTAGACACTTAAATTTTCCCCATGTTGATATTTTAGATGAGAGCGGAGCAGTGAATGTAGATAGAACTATTCTAGTGTTTCCGGTGTTTTATCACAATACACGTACTGTACCTACAGAAAACAACATCAACCAAGCAGACTATTATGCTTTCCACATAACGCATCCGAGCAGCAGTCACTAAGTACTATCACTCTGACCTTACCGCAACTTTTTCTGGTCCAGGCCCAACACCCGCTAGAGGCTTGGATTTCTCTTCCGGCCGTGGGGAAGAAAATGGCTAGCCTCCCTGGGAAGCTGAATCCAAGTCACATGAACAACGAGGGCTTCGTGCAGCCATCATCGTACTTGCGTCCACGAGGACAATCTCAACCAATGCCTCATGCTGAGCCCGAAAGCGCAGTCGAGCGAGATCAACGGATTGGCTTGGTATGTGTTGGCCCCAACAACCCTTTGCGACGGCTTTATTCGCGCCAAAAACCCAAGCCCAGAAGCAGCCCCCCTACCCTCCCCCCCCAAAAACATCCCCACCTACCAAAGAAAGCTACGATAATGCACGAGCTCATGCTGATGATTCAATCGCGCAGCAACGCATAAGAGACTTTCTCAAAGTCAGGACCAGCTATGATGTTTTGCCGCTAAGCTTTCGCTTGATCATCTTTGATACCGCTCTCTTAGTCAAGAGGAGCCTTGCTATCCTCATACAGAATGGTATGTTTTAAGCTCTAGCCTCCATGGGAAGGAGAGCTTTTTCGTTGATTACGTACGTTAATAGGCATCGTCTCAGCGCCGTTGTGGGATTCGAAAACTTCGTCCTTTGCTGGTCTGCTAACCACTTCCGACTACCTCAACCTCATCCAGTACTACTGGCAGAATCCTGAACAGGTCCAGAAGATTGATCAGTTCAGGCTGAACAGTCTACGCGGTAAGTTGCGAGCGCATGCGCTTCACGTATTGGGACACGCTAAAAATGATGCAAGACATCGAGAAAGCTATTGGTGTTCAGCCTCTCGAGACAGTTTCGATACATCCTCAGCGCCCGCTCTATGAAGCATGCCGGCGAATGCTCGAATCGAGGGCGCGTCGTATGCCCTTGGTTGATGTCGATGATGAGACTAAACGAGCTATGGTAGTCAGTGTTGTTACGCAGTACCGGATCTTGAAGTTCGTTGCGGTCAATGTTTCGGAAACTCAACTGCTCCGGAAGCCGTTAAAACATCTTAAGCTTGGCACATATAAGAATCTTGAGACAGCGAAAATGGAGTCTTCGGTGTTCGAAGTCATCCATCAGCTTGTCAACAACTCGATATCTAGTGTCCCAATCCTCAACAGCGATGGTAAGTAATAACTACATGTGATGGGCTAGGCTAAATTCTACAGGCGTCGTCACCAATGTATTCGAATCAGTAGACGTTATCACCTTGATTAAAGGTGGTGTGTATGATGATCTAAATTTGAACGTTGGCGAAGCACTTCAGAAGCGTTCAGAGGTCTGTAGATACACTTACGGCCGGAACTCGGGCGGGGCATACTGACGGTAACACAGGATTTCCCGGGAATCTATACATGTTCCATCGATGATCGTCTGGACACAATCTTCGATACAATTAGAAAGTCACGAGTCCATCGCCTTGTCGTAGTGGACGAAGAGAACCGCTTGGTTGGCATGTTAACTTTGAGTGATATTCTTGAATACATACTCCTCGAGGGAGAGGGAGACGATGCAAAGCCGGATTAGATGGGACTTGGACCAGTTGCAGTTTCCACGTTATGCATTTGCTTGGCGTTCGATATCCCTACGGCGTAACATATAATATGAGTAGGTGGGTATCACCATATAGCTGTCACGGCGAGACGACTCCCTATATAGAGGACCAGGATACTTAGGTGGCAGCAAAATCAAATTTCGCATTCACATTATGCTTCGGGATCCTCGGTCTGGTCTATTGTCCTCATCTTCTAAGTACTAGGGTCTCAACCAGGTAATCTACGGCAGGAGCTGTCATTCACTGTTGTGAAACTCGGCCTTGCCGACAGAACCTCAAAATCTCACAACTTCAACATAGAACGGGCAGGCGCTCTTGAGTGATCCTACCAAAACAACAAGATGTCTCACTTCAACACCTTGCTTTTAGCTCTCAACATGCAGCATACATACAAACATCGCTATGCACCACTCCATCAGTCTCCTCTCGTTCAGAACGAAGAGCGGACAGACTGAGACGACCCAATCAAGTGAGTCAACCGACTCAACCTTGTGCCTTCGAGCTCGATCATCGCTCGATACCTTTGTCATACCTGGCCGCGTACGGCTTCCGTCAAGCAAACCAAACCAAGCGGACGTCCAGATAACACAAAGTCTCCTTAACCACGGCGGGATGCAACTACAAGATAAACAAGCGCCGATCAGGGCAGGGCCCTATCGGGCAGGCTGCAGCAAGAATTCACCGGCAGTACGAGATGGATCACCGGTAGTAAGGCCAGAAAGCAGAAACAA
The DNA here is from genome assembly GCA_018257865.1 of Stereocaulon alpinum. Taxonomy (NCBI): domain Eukaryota; kingdom Fungi; phylum Ascomycota; class Lecanoromycetes; order Lecanorales; family Stereocaulaceae; genus Stereocaulon; species Stereocaulon alpinum. The sequence goes on along the minus strand of JAEUBA010000019.1, from coordinate 121,415 downwards.
GCACCTCGTTCGCCCCAATGTGCCAATTAGAGTCAGACCGGCAATAACTATGCAACCACCTCCCAGGTTCGGAAGTCGAGAAGTCATTGTTGTTCCTCATCAGCGCCCTCGCAAAGATGGGTACAAGCAGATCCACGCTTTCACCATTGACCAACATGCAGCATTTGATGGTCCCGATGAGCCTGAGCAACCAGCACACGTTCCTTCTCGTACGACGAGTATGACCTGGAGTACTGTCAGTCATCGAGTGCTCACAGACTCATCCTGTAGCTCTCGCCGCTCAAGAGCCTCGCAATACAGAGAAGAGTATAATCAACTGGCAGAGAAGCATGGACTTCGCCGTATAGCGGCAGCGTCAAGCGGTGTGTTGAGTAACCCCTCAAGAACGCTGGCGTCTAATGACTGACACGTCTCCAGATGACGACAAAACCAAAGTGACAACCAAATCTCACCAACACGGCTGGATCGCGCGGAAGCTGTTCCGTCGATCTTCTTCAACCTACACCCTAAAGGCGAAGACTACATACAAACCTCTCACACGGAAGAAGAGCCTTGGAGGGATCAATTTGCTTTCCGAGGGTGCGCCCAAGAACATCGTAAAGGGCAAAAGCTTGGAGGAAATTGGCCGACTTGGAGGACTTGGCATCTTAGTTCTTCCACACGACTTCGCTGTGGATAAGCTGACTCTGCCGACTTGTCTTTCAGCAACCGCTACCTATTTGTGCCAACATGGTAAGTCTTCCAGACCGTGAAGAAACGTGGATCTTGAAGCTAAGCATGGCACAGGCCGCAACGCGCCAGGCATATTCCGTGTGTCTGGCCAAGCGACTACAATCAATGCGTTATATGATTTCTATGACCATCAATTCTACCATGCCGGAAGTCCATCAAAAGTTGAGGAGACAGTCGGCCCAGGAATTCTTCCTACAAACATAGAACACAGCGTCCCGGACGTTGCTTCGGTCTTCAAGAAGATCCTGATCGGCCTACCGGGCGGTCTGCTCGGAACACTTGAGGTTTTTGAGGCAGTTCGAGACATTCTTCTGAATCTGTGCCTCGACCCTGAGCTGTCAGATTCAGAGAACACAATCCTGCGTGCCAAGTTGATCGCCCTTGCAATCTCGAGCCTCTCATCAGCTTACCGTATTCATTTAATTCAAGCGGTCTTGGGCCTTGCAGCATACTTTGGATCTGAGGCTGAGAGGTCTGAAGTAGATGGCACCGCCACCGACGGTCAAGGGCAACAAAATCAGCTCACGTCGGAGCTGATGGGCTACCAATCTCTGGGAGTGGTCCTTGGGCCATTGTTGCTAGGCGACTTAACGGACAAGGTTGACGTTGGTAGACGTGAAAGCCTGGAGGGTGCTCCACGGACCTCGACAGATAGTATGAAGAAATCAAAGAAGCAAAAGCGAAGCTCTGCCCCAAACAAGCTTGAGAAGGGTGCAACCCTTTCTGCCCATATCGACCGAGCCAATCTCACGGCAAGCATAATGCAACTACTATTGCTGATCTGGAAGGACGTTGTCGGGCAATTCCGGGAAATCAACAGCGCCATGAGCGCTTCGTGGCAGACGAGGAGCTCGAGTCGGATCAAGAACGTTCCGAGCCGCGCTGGCAGCAGACTGACAATGAACTCCGAAGAAGACATGATATTCATGGATGTTCTACGGGGACGCAAGCTTCCTGATGAGTTTGTAGGCGGAGCCATCGTGAAACACAAAGTACGGATATCAAGCAAATCACCAATGTCTCGTAGTCCGAACACCACGGTCAAGGCCTTGGAAGATGATCAGCGCGTACAGCAGACCTACCAACCGGCGGCTGATGAGGAGCACCCTGACCAGAGCCCTAAGACTGCAAATATAATAGAAGCTATGGAAGAGAGCTTTCGGCACCCCGTTGAACCTTATCGCACGGCTTCTGATGAAAAAGACTTCACTCCCATAGAGGATATTGACCGACTTGACCAAGACAAGCGGACGAACTCAGAGCTTGCAATGGACAAAATGTCAATGGGCACGTTACTACATCGCCCTAAAGATGCATCAGTCTTCGATCCATCTAATGAGCTTCCACATCACACTTCCTCCAGAGATACTCCACGAGAGCGAAAACGTGTGCGATCGTCTAGTGACTCACCCACAACGGTCATTAAGGCTGCGCATCTACAGGACGTCAACCAGACTTTACCGCCCACACCCAGAATGCTAAAGCCGTTCTTGGACAAACCTCTTCCTCCGATAACGGACTTCCAAAAAGCTGAGCACTTACCCCGAACTAGCGAGGAAGATGCTGCTGTTGCACTTAGGAAGATCTCAGGTCAAAGCCGTCCGTCTCGCAAGCTGGAGGAAACACCTGCACTATCAAATCAAGACCCATCGCCAAGAGCCAGCTTCCCAACACGTCATACATCACCAAAGTCTTCGTCCCAATCTCGTCACTCTCCGATGCCAACCGAAGCGCCTCTAGGCATGAGGCCCCTTGAAACATACAATAGCCTCGCAGAATATCGGGCAAGATCTGATGCTTATATGTCGCTTCCTAACGTTCCCCATATCCGCAAAGCAAGTGATGCCCGAACGAACGAGGACGAACTACCTCTTGCTGGGGAAAAGCGGAACAGCGTCAAGTATCTTGCTCAGCAATTCGCTGAAGCCTCAAGAGCCAATCGTAAAGAGGAGCAAGTCGTCAAAGACGACATTCCCACAGTCTATGCCTACATTAAACCTATACCGTCCCCAATAAGTCCCCTTGAAGATCCTTTTACCTCCTTCCCTCCGCGCACCCCCAGCCCGGAGACGGAGTCTCTCATCCCGAAGCCAGTCCGCACTGTCGGCCGTGATCGCAAAACTGTGAGCCGCTCGCCATCTCCTCCTAAGCAGACAACTCCGAGGTCGTCTCGAGACAAACGGCCCTCCATCTACAATCTTGTGCACGATCGAGATGCCGAGATAGTGAAGAGGAACACGCTGGTCCTTTCCGAATCCCCGGTCACTGCCAAACGCGATCTCTCCTCCGTACGGCCAGAAGTATTACCTTCTGGCACCGTCCAATACCAGTCTGCTCGTCCTCTTTCTACGTTATCGACGGGATCTCACCGTCTCTCAAGTCCGACGCTTGAGGGGCCACCGATGGAGCACCCTAGTCCTAAACGAGTGACCACCCTTGCCCGCTCTCACTCTCCCAACGGCGCTTCTTCACCCAGTTGGCTCAATGGTTTCCCCAGCACCGGCGAACGCACTCGCAGCAATAGCTATCTTGATGCCAGCGACAACCTCAAAGCTCTCGAGCGACACGGGTCCTTGAACGCCACGCTTTATACCGAGATTTGTCGCTTGCAGCGTATGTTAGAGCAGAAGGGAGAGGAAGTCCTGGCTGCGAGAAGGGGCTTGGATGCTGTGAGGGATACGTGTAAAGACGGTGGTGTTGCGGATGAGAGGAGGGGCAGCTGGGGTAAAGGAAAAGTCGGACTTGATAATGAGGTTAGGGTTGCGAAAGAGGAAAGTGGACTTTGGAAACGGAGGGCTGAGTGGGCGGAGGAGCAGTTGAGGGATGTTAAGGCCCGGCTGGAGGGAGCTGTTGCTGAGGCAGGGGATGATTTGAAAGAGAAGAAGGGAAATGGAGTGGGCATGGAGGTCGAAGTCAAGGTCTGGGGGAAAGGAGATGAGGCTGGTGGTGCTAGCTATGAGGAGAGCGATTGAGTGCTTGGAGAGATGAATGCGGAGATGAAGTTTAGACGGCGATTTGGTATGACACGACACGACACTACACTCATCGCTACTACTGGAAAGAAGGTGTTGGGAGCGGCATAGACGTTGGGTATCCTTTTTCTTGAGCATGATATGCCTGTGTTGATGGACAGGTGCGGCAAGCGTGTGGGCTTTTGACTTCTTCGTTTGGTATACCTGTTGCGGGCATATGGATACCGTGGTGCATGGTTCTTAGCTTTCTTGGTATAGGGCTTTCAATCGTTGGGATGGAGATAGACAGATACAAAGACGGAGGGGGGTGGTATTGTGAGGTGCGATGCTTTAGAGGGGAGGGAGAGGGGTGGGTTAGATGCGTTAGAAAGCATAGTCTGGGGATAGGTAGAGACTATCCAGTGCATTTTGATTTTCTTCTGCGTCGATTTCAAGGATATCTCATGTTCACTCAGAGGAGAGAGATGTTTTCTATGCGGTGATATATCGACTTTCCTCCCTCACTCCCTCACCCTTTGAGGCATAGATAGAGTTGCCACCGCATTCCACGAAAGGAGGGGAGGTAATATATAGATGTGCATCACTTTTTTAAATCTCGATTCATGCAATGGCCGTATACAACCTCTGCTGGTTTTGTTTGACCTACGATAAAAGACCGACGGTAGGTAGCGTTGGAGTCTTGGTAGCCCCCGCCCCATCTAGGAAGAGTTCGTGGTTGTCGTTGGATATAGTTGGAACTGTGCTTTTAGTTGCTTTCGGATGGATCTATGGGGCGTTTTGGTTTCTGGTTTTAGTTACCTTTGAGGAGATGACGGTTTGGTAGGGGTTGTGGTGTTTGGTATGGAGGATGGGGTATGGTGGATGATGGATGATGCAGTCGGTGTGATGGGCTGGTGATGGATATTGGGTTGAGGTAAAGGTAAAGGTGGGGGTGGGAATAAAGGTTTATGAGGTGGGATTTTGGTGATGAGGGGGGTTGGGCTGGTTTGTTGTATATCTCCGCTGGTGGTGAGTCCCTTGTTTGAAAGGTGGGAGGATTAAAGGGTAGGGGGCATACGGTTGAGCTTGCCTTTTCATCGCGCCTTGACTGAGCCCTAATCGTCCATGAGCGGCTTTGAGTTCGTTCGCGTCTATCGTGTCTGATGTTGATGTAAAGGTTGTATATTCAAATAATTCCCCACGAAACATTCCCCCGAGAAGGGGATACACACCATCTAGTTCCGACAGGCTATATGGCTAGAAGATAGAAAAACACCTTAGGTGGAGTTTTCGTAGGCCGTTGACCGTCATGACTAGAAGATTGGCGTGCTGAGCTTTTTTGCGATTTTTGCTCGTTTGGGCTTGGCGAGTTGGGGGTTGTGGGTTCGATGCTGGGGTTGGGGGGGGTATTTCTGATCTTGTATTTCTCTCTGCAAGATATGGGAGACTAACTAGGTCGGGATCGTTATAGAGCACAGGGCTTTTGGGACTAAGATTTGTATATGTGGTAAGACTTGACTGAGGTAGAATGTTCTCTCATGGGGTTCGCGGAGGCTTTGGTATACGGGTTAAGTTCTACTGTTCGAGAGCTACCGTTCTTATCCAGAAGAAAATACGTCGGTTGTTTTTGAGTAAGACACTAGTTGTGGATGCAATTCTTTTGTTCCGAAAGGGACTATACGGACTAAAAGCGGAGGAGCAGAAGAGATTGGTAGGGAAAGCGTCACATACTTTGAGAAAATAACCTTTTGCAAGTCCGGAATCGAGGTGTATTGTTTTCATCGTGTCCTTTGTGCTTTGGATTTCTCGGTCAAAACTTCATCTTTTGACTCTGGAGATGTTGGCGAGCGTGGAAGTGTTGTAAATCTGTCACTTTCTTGCCCAGTCCCTACACGAACTAGAGCTACTGAACTTTCTAACAGTCAACACTTGTGCAAAGACATTGCATCATGAATACACCGAATTGTAGTTCGTTGCGTTACGTGGTAGGGGATAGGATCCTTGTCTATTGCGGTTCTCGAAAGCTTTGGTCACACTTTGGTGGCACCAGGCGCCACGCTATTGCTGATTGGTTCTGTGCTGTCGGGGTGTGGGCTCGATGTTCATGAGGTGTGGAACTCTCCATCTTTACGACGCCAAAGAGCTAGGATATTATCCATTTTCTCTTGCGGAATGAGAGTCAATCGTTCCCATGAGGATATAAGAAGTACGAAGTAATCAAAGTCATAACAAGACCAACTGAACTATCCCACAAGGAACGATAGTTGCAATGCTCGACCACCAAAGTTCGCGTCTTACTCACTAAGTATGACATCTTACCACATAAATCCTAAGTCCGTTGGTCCTTCGTGGGTCTCGGTCTTCCTAGAGAGCACTTGATTGAGTTCTACAGTCGTGGAATCCTCGTGTTATGTGTGTTCATCCCGGGCTATGGTTAGTCCCAACCTACCTTTGTACCAATATCGAGATCGGGTCTCGGAATGCGGTGCTTCAACGGGATACGCGGATACACGCAAATTGCTTCAATGTGTCTCAAGGTTATATATTCAAATAAGGCCATCTCCTCTGTCCCTTCCGGGACCGAGTGCGCACTCGAATTCGACTGAGGTTAACTTTGTACGGTTAATCTTGGTAGTATAGATTTCTCATCATAGTGATGGGATCTCTTCGTCAGAAAAATGCCTTCACTGGCGTTTTCGTAGGCCACTACGCGGCTTTCGACGGGAAGTTGCCTAGTGGCTGAGCTTTTTGCCGGTCTATATTGTTGTGGGTATGGGTTCGATGCGAGATGTGGGACCTTTCGTGTTGACTTTTTGCTTTATCCATCCATGCCAGACTCTTGCATTGTGGTGCTCTGAGAAGGCGTAGGTGAGATGTAATTTGTTCTGTTCTCCTTCCAGTGTTCTCGGTAAGCTTATGATTCGCTTGTCATCTCAGGGTCTCAGATCTTGGTCAGACGTATTCACTTTTCCCTTTGTGGACAAGGTGGCGAGGGTTACCCTACGATTGACCCCAAGAAAACATCTTCACTGGATCTTCGTAGGCCGTTAGATGAGCTTGCTTCGATGAGCTGTATCGCGACCGAGCCTTTGGTATTCAGTATTTCTGTAGGTACGAGCTCGAAGATGGCCGCAAACACTTCCTTCCTTTTTGGGCCCCTTGTGTGTTCACTGCGATGGTGCAATGAGTGGAGGGAACAAGACTCTTCTGATCTCAGCGGGTAGGTCTGGTGGGTGGGTAGACGGCAATGTCAATACATATACTAGAATAAAACATCTTCGCTTGTCTCTCAAGGGACCGTTTAACCACTCCATGTTCTACCAATTGGCTTGGTACGAGTATTTAACCGCAGAAAAATCCCTTCATTGGGCTTTTCGTAGGTTTGGCCGCTAACCCGGCCAGGCTGAGCTTTTTGCTGTTCGCCCTTCAAGGGTTGTGGGTTCGATTCACTCTGCAGTCTTGACTTTTTGGCTTCACGGAACACGTATTCCGCCGTCTCCTTTGTTCCCTTCTCGCGGGAAGCGTGTTGTTGAGATGGTAAGGAACTAGTCTGACAGTATTCATATATCGGAAAGAATAAGCTTTGATCGGTCTCATATGAGTTCGTATGTACCTGCAAGCGTGGCCCATGGTGATTTAGAGATAGACCTTCGCTGGGGTTCTCGTAGGAGGTTTGTATCACCTCGAGGGCCCGCGCTAGGCTTCTTGTAATTCCTTTCTTGGCGATTGGGGTGCAATGCTAGTTGTGGACCCCAGTCTATATTTTCGACCTCCTAATTCTTTTAATCGCCTCACTCAATCCGCTACCAAGGCAGCCGCCTCCTTCACTTGTGAGTGGTGGAGCCCTGTTGGCGATGAACGCGTTAGTACTCCCTAGGCTGCCTTTCAAATAATTTGTGGCTGGACGAGGGTTAGATGTTTGCACGAGGCCCACTGCGGGGAAGAGTACGGTGATGGCAAGGAGGTAGCTATGAGGCAATGGGTAGGCAAGCTGGTGATTGTAGTTTTCTTAGTCTAGCATATGAGACCTTCCGTACGCCTCAAGCAAGCATCCACGCCGCAAACTACTTGCATCCTTCTTTGTAGCTCCTTCGTTCAAGATCCACTTCTCATCCCCATCTTTTCCTTTATCGATGCTATGGCACACAAGACGCATTAGCCCTCTTCCTTCCAATGCTCCCTGCTCTTCCACAATATGCCATCTCCCCCCATCGTTCACCTCAACCCAACACCAAAGAGCCCAACATACCTTTGTAAATCCAATATCCGTACTCTTCTCCCTAAAGCACTGACGGCAGATATTCAGACCGTATTTGCGTATCAGACCGGCTTTATGTGTGCAGACGCGGCTATAGCAGAGACCCGATCAGCTTGTGTCCCTTTGATAATCGTCTCTGTAAGATTTGTGGCTGGAGCAACAGGGAGATATCCCAGGGAAAGCCGGGGAGGGGTGATTGAAAGACGTAGTAACGAGGGGATTCCATACCAAGCTCGTGCGCCCTTGCCATAGCCGCGAGGCCGTGAGTACCAGACTGATTCGTGAGACATGATTGCGGTTGTCGCTGGATGGGCGAGGGGTTGACGTTCCTTCTCGTGACAGTCAGCACGGATCCAATGACGTGGCTCACAGCTATGAGGACGCTCGAAGCATACGCACTGTGCTGGTAGCGCTTGTTGGTAGGCGTTGTCTGTTGAGAGTGTGTGCCCTGATACGTTGACGAGGTCGAAGTGTGGGTGCCAAGAACCTGAGTGGAAGCGAGACGCTAGTGAATTCACAACTTTCGCCGATGTATAATCTTAGCGGACTGCTTGAACTACACTTGTTACGACTTGACTATCTTTGCATTGCTACTATATGAAGAAGTTTTAGTGCCACTCTGGAGTTGTTCTAGGATTAGCCTGAGGACCAATGGCTTACTTCGCGATGCGGGCTTGTCTCTCTTTTTGAGTTGTGTGCCCTTCATTCGCGATGCAAGCATACGTACTCCGGCTCGTCAAACTTTCACGGGGCCTACAATGACTCTTGTGTACGTGAGGATGCTGCGTGCGAGTGGTAGGGAGAGGCAGCAATCTAAATGCCAGCTTATGCATTGGATGTGCTTTACTTTCGTTCCAATTCGTCTCATTATGTAGGAAGCTTCTAAATTTGCTAGAGCCCATCGTCTACGCCATCAGGACGTATGAGTGTGGACAGAGAAGCAAGATTGAAAGCCATCTTGTGCATCTACGTGATAGCAAGACTCCTTCGATCGCCGCTCGGCCCTTCACTGGGTTCGACATCTCGCTGCAAAGGCTTGATAGAGGGGAATCAGAGGATACATATACTAGTTACTTTTAGCCTATAATTTGATTGGAGTGAGTGCAGCCGCGTCGAGGATTAAGTCTTGATACAGGTCAGCAACGATCTGATTCAGTAATTGCGCTATGTACCTTTCGTAAGCGATGCTTGCTCGCTAGTAGCATCAGACAAATTCTACTGGGCGTTCTCTTTCCAAACTCTATCGGCATCTGCCCACGGATTGTCAGCATCTCCAAACCCAAACAAAACTCTTACGACGGCATACCTTCGTGGATTTCTGGCTCCTTGATATACGCCCTCTTCTCTCTTTTCTGCACAAACGAGACTCCATATCTGCTATCCCTCTCCCCAATAAGCTCACTGAAACCGGGACATTGGTCTTCCTTCGTAAAGCTCATCATTAACTCCGGCCCACCCAGAGGTAGCTTATCGCCCCTGTCAACCTGCCAGAAGTGATACGTCTTTCCATATATACCGACCACATCTTCCATCTCTTTTGTCTCTGCCTCCTCCCAGATCCCTGTTGGGAGACCGTTGGGACCAGGCATGATAAGCATGCCAGACTTGACTTCGAAGACGTGAGAATGCCAAAGTTTGCGTTCTTCTGCGTCGAGAGTTTTGTAGAGGGTAGCTGAAATCATGTATTCGACGCCAATGAGGCGGGCATTTGGGGTAGGACTATCATAGATAAGGCATTGGCGAACGTCCATAGGGACAACGTGTTAGCGTTGGCACGGTGTAGAAAAGGACATTACGAGCTTGATCCAACCTTCGTTCAAGTGTGAGCAGTAGTGGTTCGCTTCCACGCAGCGTTTCGGATCGGAGGCATAGACATGGAAGGCATTCAGATGTGCACATATTTGCTTCACAGGGCCAAAGTTCTGGTTGCCGGCCACCAAACGTCAGCACTCGGGACTGGCGGGTAGCTTCTAGGGTAACGGGGGTCTGATACCTGTCCAGCTGCAGCTCCAGTTTCTAGAACTTGGCTCTTGGTGCTGAGTGGGTTGCCCTGGGCCTCATTGGTGATGTTCTCTGTTGCACTCATGGTAATGGATGTAGAACCAGGGTGATAGATCTGGAAGTTCTTGTTCGTTGGCTTGATGGATTGCCCTCGAAGACTCGTCTGAATATAGTGCAGAGGAAACTGTTTGTGGTTAGGAAAGTGCAATGCGTGGTTTATGTAATGGATGGCCCGGAAAAAGAAATGGAGCCCGAATGCGTGGTCCCCGCATGCGCAGGGGAGATGGGTGACACAATATGCAGCTGACGTCATGGGGGCAAGGTTGTATGTCTTGGATTCAGTACTTGGTGCGTTTGCTGTGGTGGACTCTGATCGCTATTGTCGAACTACATGCTTCTATACAAACATCACATCTTTGCCTTCTGTAGCGTAGGCCTGAATGAACAATCTAGTCAGCTAAATGTTTTCTTCCACGAATAGAATAGAGTATTGAGGTTTACTGTATTCACATATTATTCTTCATCTCCCTGAGCGCCCCCATAACGTCGACCTCATTCGTCTTTCCTGTAGCCTTTTGTACTGTTGGATCCTAAGCAATGTCAGCATCGCTCTGCTCAATGGACTGCTGAGTGATTAAAGTACTCACACTAAGTCGCATGAAAACGTTGTATTGCTGCGTAGGTCAGCTTCGGGTTTTGGATCTGCAGGGTTCCCACACTGACTTTCTCATCTCCAATGGTGAATTTGCCCTGCGTCTCTTTGTTGTTCTCTGCAAAGGATTGCAACTTCATTACCGGCTCTGTCTGCAAGACCGTAGTAAGAAACTTGACATTCTGTTTGGTGTACTCGTGGCCAGGCTTTGCCGAGTCAGCATATATAGTCTTAAGAGGGAACTTCCATAGCTGCTCACGTAGACTTTAGTATCGTAGGGGAGAGCCGCCAGAGTCTTATTCAAAGCAGTGTTCATCTCTGTCGGAGAGCCTTCAAAGAACCTTCCACAGCCTGCAAATGTATCAGCAGCAATTCCGCGTAGGCATTGGACAGTCGTTGATCACCTCCAATGAACAGAGTATCCCCAGTGAAGACCACTCGCTCATCACCGTCCTCCATGAACCAGCAAATACTGTCTTGGGTATGGCATGGTGTATGTAGCGCCTTGACTGTTATACCTGACCCAATCTTGAACGTTTCACCGTGTTTTGGAGTTTGCGTAACGGCTTCGCAGTCTTTCCCGCCAATGACGGGCAAATCCTTGAATTGGGATAGCTGGCTTCATGTAAGCCTTTGGATTGTAGCTTCTCAATGCGCTCTTGTACCATCTTCTTGTTGCCTCCAGCATGATCCCAGTGGCTTTGTCATCCCCAATGAGCACGGTTCCTTGCCGACTGCTCAGCCGGAGCGCTTACTGGTGTGTATTCATTATAGCCGTTAAGTTGATCTTTCCACCGTCAACCTGCTCTTTCACGACCGGAGCAACCCTGTGGCATTGTGATGAGCTTTTTCTGCGTATACCCTGAGGCAGTCAAGCGTACTCAGGGGGATTCGCAGGATCGATAATAACGGCATCATTAGTCTTGTCGTCTTTCACAAGGTAGGCGTAATTGTTGCTGGACCCAGTCCCTTAATCCCCAGAAAATGTTAGCAATGTTCGCAGCAGCAGAGATTTATATTTAAGAGATTGACATACACATGGGTATTGATTGAATATGCATGGCGCGTGTAAAAGCAAGCTGCAGAAGCTGTTAGCTCCACGCTCGGACATCCTCCATTGTGTGAGGTTGGCTTGCACTAGCTGTCAAAGCATTCAACGTCCTTCCAGAGAATGATCGTGTCAATGCTTTCGCGTTCATTGATGAAATATGTAAGAAGCTGGGACTCGAGGATCTGGATAAGCCGATCAGCGGAAGATCTCCGCTCGTAACTTTCTCCCCACTTCGGTGCCACGGCCCCGCACTGGAGACATGAATGGCCCGCCATGGGTTGAAAGAAGCCTCGTATATGTAGGCTCGGGCCTCTTCATGCATTCATATCCTCAATAGCCAACCACGCTTCTCTTTGGACTTTCGCGAAGATGTCAGGTTTGTCCCATGTATAGAACCCTTTCCAGAGCCGTTTGTTGACAGCTCATCATAGCTGCAAAGCATTATCTTACCGACCCAATCAATGCGGTCCTGTCGAACCTCAATTCCCTGATCTTCACCAATCCTTCGCTCCTTTTAGACGCTCAGAATAAAATCATCTACCGCAACCCTTCTTCGATCTCCAATCTTCAGAATGTCTCCGTCGTCTGTGGTGGAGGTTCCGGTCACGAGCCTGGCTTCGCAGGCTTTGTTGGCGATGGGCTTCTCACTGCTTGCGTTGCGGGTACTATCTTTGCTTCTCCAGGCGCGGAGCAGGTGAGGACGTGCCTGCAGCATCGATTGCCTACCGAGAGCAAGGGCATTTTGGTCGTGGCAACAAACTATACAGGAGATGTACTGAACTTCGGCATGGGTGTAGAAAAGGCAAGGGCGTTAGGAAAGAAGGTGGAGATGGTGGTCGTAGGCGATGACGTGGGTGTGGGCCGGGAGAGGGGCGGGAAGGTTGGCAGACGAGGGCTTTCGGGGACAGCACTGGTGGTCAAGATTGTTGGTGCGCTCGCTGAGCAGGGTGTCGCGCTGGAGGATTGTGCGAGAGCAGGACACCTGGTGGTCAACAACCTTGTCAGTCTTGGTGCTAGTCTAAGCAGAGTGCACGTTCCTGGCAGAGGTATTGAAGACGCCAGAGAAGAGGAGGAGAGATTGGGACCAGGACTGGTGGAGATTGGAATGGGAATACACAACGAGCCTGGATGTGAGAAAGTCAAAACTGATCTGCCGGGCTTGGTAAAGATCATGCTGGGGCAGATGCTCGACCAAAGCGACAAAGACAGGGCATATGTGAACATTGAGAAAACGGATGAGACCATATTGTTGATCAACAACTTCGGAGGCGTGAGCAATCTGGAGCTTGGCGCAATCACTAACGAAATTGTGATCCAGCTGAAGAAAAATTATGGCCTGAAACCTCGGAGGATAGTACAAGGAACGCTCTTTGGCAGTCTAGATGGCCCCGGCTTCATCGTTTCCATCCTTAGACTAGCAGACACTGGTCTTGGACCAGGGAAGTCATTGCTAGAGCTTATCGATGCGCCTGCGAATGCTACAGGATGGCCCAGATGCGTGACGGCGGAGACGTGGGAGAAGGATTACAAGCCACCACCACAAAGGGCCGAGGAAGCCGAGCAGGAGACAAAGCCAAGCAATCTTAAGCGTAGGTTGCGTCCCCAACTTCTAAACGTCGCAGCTAAGACAAGCCAGTCGATCCAACAAGATTGAGAAAGACTTTAGAGCCAGCTCTGAAGAAGTTGATCGACGCTGAGGCAGAAGTGACTAAGTATGATAGCGTGGTCGGAGATGGTGATTGCGGTATTGGTCTAAAGCGAGGGGCCGAGGCCATCTTGAAAGTGCTGCCTAGCATATCTTCTGACGATGCCATGATGACCTTTGCAAAGATATGTCCAACCGTTGAAAATACCATGGATGGTACGTCGGGAGCTCTCTACGCCATCTTCCTCAATTCACTCGCTTCGAACCTGAGGGCTCAAGACAATTCTTCATCGACGCCAGTCACGAACGAGGTCTGGGCAGAAGCCCTAGCAATGTCAATAGAAGACCTAGGAAAATACACACCTGCTCAGCCTGGCGATCGAACATTGATGGATGCATTGGTTCCTTTTGTGAGGGTTCTGCAAAAGACTGGCAGTACGAAGGAAGCTGCCAAAGCCGCAAAAGTTGGCACTGACAAGACAAAAGGAATGAAGGCGAGATTGGGCAGATCTGTATATGTTGGTGGCACAGGTTTCGAGGAGGTGCCAGACCCTGGAGCGTACGGACTGAGCATCTTCTTGTCTGGTATTGCCGATGCTTTGTAAAGATGGATGTTTGGATGATGATCATGAGCATGTATCACTTCTCTTTTTGAACGCCTAGCCCATAGTAATCGTTTACGACTGCCTTAAGAGAGCCAATTAACTTAACAATACTAGAATGACTGAATCCCCTCTTAGGAACCTGTGTGATCAAACATCAGCCGCGTTCGGTGTATGAGTCATACTAGGACGAGCTGTTGAGGTGGCACTCACATTTTGCTGATGAACCTGTCTTTGTTGACAGGCCTCCCCTTCTTCCCTCCTGAGACTCTGGGTGTTTCCGTCCACATCTCCTTGACATTCTCCAAGACCATATTGCAATGCCGATCAAAAGCCTTCACACGTGCGAGCAGCTTTCGATTGTTGCGGCAAGAGATAAGGACCTGATTATGCGAGCGAACAGCGGTTTGTAGGATGGAAAGAGGGCCAGAAGTGAATTCGTGTTCTTCGAGGACGGAGATTTCGTACTCGCTTTCGTGGCGTCAGTATATTGACTGAGACAGGCAGCACCCAGATGGGAAGCTGAGAGCGGGAGGAGACGGCAAGGACGAGAAAGGTGGAATATGAATGGACATACGTGAGTTCCATGCGAGGTTTGTTCAAGAGGTCTCTGAAGTATTGTTAGCTTCGAATCTTGCGCTTGACGTCATCAAGCATGTAGATGAGTCACATACTGTATCTTAGAATCGGCCATCTTGTAGGTATAAAGAGGCAGTGCCCTCTTAATCGTTTGCCAATTTGGTGCACGGTGAAATAATCTGGGTTGCTCCTCTAGGATCGCGCTAGCGATAAAGCTTGGCGCAGCCCTGCTGACTAAGACATTTTCCCCACGGGCTTGAGCGCGTGTATCCAAGACACGCTCTGCTGCTCTTCAGGCGTTGTGACTACAGCATCCAGAGGGCCAGGACCCATTGACGACTTCACGGCCTCTAGCCAGTTGCTATAAATCTCCCGACAGCCCTTCATCTCCCGGAACCTCTCCTCTTCAACTTACAAATAAGTCGCGGGCAAACCGCGTCACGTACATAACGACATTGAAGACATCTCAACAATGGTCAGCATTGACCTTTGATCTCGCAGACTGAACAAAAGTGGTTTCTAACAAACCTGCAGCTCGAGCATCAATATTGAAGCCATGCCATATCCTCGGCGTTCACAATGCCAAATTTTCGCTCACTCAGACCAGCTGCGTCTTCACCCGGACCTCCACCTCAAAGGCGAGAACCGACCCCCAGTACAGAGGATGTCACTGTGCGCCCAATGAGACGTGAGTCTGTATAAATGCTTGGTGAGCCCTCCATAGATGCTGATTGCATTGTCGTCTAGTGAAAGTCCTGTATTCCTTCGATAATGAAAACAAGACCAACTGCTTGGCACGATGGCCTCAGCCACTCGACATTCGCACAGCATATCTTGATGAGAACACACAAATTGGTGTTATTGAATTGAAGACTTGTATACAGGCGATCGTAGCCGCCAGTCCAGAACTGGTTGTGAAGCTGGGTCAGGACTACACAGTCTACGCATACGACTATTCAGAGTATGAAACGCCACTAGTTGGACAGGGAATGCTATCATGGGTCCTCGCTTCTTCGTCGTCTACACCATCGGCCCCCGCCCACCAATCACGTACTATTGTTACCGGACGTGTGTGTAAGAATATATTGGGGCTATTCTCTAGCACTTCGCAAGAAACATTAGAAGTCAAGCTTCGTCTAGTTCCGGTCCCCACATCGCTACAAAGCGAGTACATCGAAAGTATGAAGAAATATCGGGACATAAGTCAGATGATGCCCGAAGGCTTCGATCCTCAGGCCTGGTCAACATTCCTTCAGGCGAACCCGAACTTTTTCCAACAAGCCAATCAAAGCAGGAGTCAGTCTCCTGCCGTAGGATCGGGACAGACAGGCGGATATGGCATCGAACACGTTCAACGGTTGCTCAGCGGGGACGGATATGCGCAGAAAAACAACGACATGCAACGCATCCATCCACAAGACAACAGCTACTCGAATCCCGAGATTGGCTCCCGGCTTCCCCGACCATCAAGTGCGGCTTCCAGCGTTCAGTCCGCCTCAGCACCGAAGCGGAGAGGTAGACCTCCTGGTCAAAAGGCAGCGCCACGTGGACGTGGCAGGGCAAGGAAGAATGAACCAAGGCAAGAATCAATAGATCCTGGCTACGTAAGCAACGAAGAGCATTTCGAAGAGGGACCAAACAGGAAAAGGGCCAAAGTTACGCAAGCAGAATGGTCAGGCAAGACAGATTTTGGGAAGCAGCCAGAGTCTTTGAGGGTTGCAGCAAGCACGGCAGCATCTGTACGGATTCACCAACCTACTGCTATGCGTCCTACGAACAGTCTTGCAAACGCACTGGAAGGACCCCCAAGGGAGCCTACGCCAATAGCTAATCCTTCCAATCGGATGCAGCGGCCTCAGCTGCCCGCACCTCGTAGCAGCTTACGGCGTGAGTCATTTGCTGGAGAGGGGAAGTCATACTCCTCGCCATATGCTCCCGCAGACTCAGCCAAACCTTCGTATTCAGCCCTGACCTCGCCAGAAGTGAGCCAGGCAGGGAGCTCTCCAGTCGATATCGCTTCTTCACCTCCAATATATGGTGGTGGCTCGACCGCGCCTTCAAGTCCTAATTTTCCCACTCTTCCTCGACACTTTGACGACTCGGGTTTCATGAGTGGCTCGATAGAAGAGCTTTTTGAGGACGATGAAATGCGACCCATTGATGATGAGGATATAGACGTTGCAGCTCAGTATGATAGACGCCCAAGTCTGCCAGTGACTCAGACGGGACAAGATTCACTATCTCAAGTGCCCGAAGCGAATCCTATATCTTACCAATTGCCTCAGCTAAATGGAATTGATGAAAAGGCCGCGGCTCAGTCCAGACAGATCGCAAGAAATGCCCGACTATTGAGCCGAACAGCCTCGTCGGGAGACCTAGCTCCTCCACCTGCACCTGCTAGTGACCCAGCCCGGCCTTCTACCTTGAGTCGCTCGCAAACCTGGTCAGGGATTCCAGTGCCTCATCCAGGGCCACATCCAGCGTCTGATACAGCTCTGATGCCGTCAGTGACGGAAACCATATCAAGGCCAACATCGCGTAATCGAAAAGGAAGTGAGGGAGGGACGGGCTCGGGTGCCAGAAGGAAACAAGCTATTCAGAGTAAACTAGCGTCGTCTATCGCAGCGGGTGAAATGCCACCATTTTGCGAGAATTGCGGTGCCATTGAGACACCAACATGGAGGAAAGCTTGGGTAAAGATCCACAGTGGCACGCCAGAGCATGTCGTTATATCCGAGGAAGAGGGAGGAATCATTTCTTGGCAAGCCCTGCAGAGAGATAACAGCGGAAACGTATGCCTTTACAGAATCATCAAGAAGTCTGTACTAAAGACCGATGAAGGCTTTACAGAGATCCTGCTTTGCAATCGTGAGTTGTCTTAAACCAGGTTGACGGAAAAATGCTAATGCGGTCACAGCTTGTGGATTATGGCTGCACACACGCAAGTGCATGAGACCTAGGGAAGTCTGGGAGAAGCCACAGAATGGAGGAGACGGGAAGCGGAAGCGAGCGAGCAGCAGCAAGAAACAGCAGACTGACTCCGGATCCGACCAACCCGCGAATGACACAACTGGTACGGCAAATTCGTACACCAATGCTTCCTCGCCAGTATACGAAGGAGGACAGACAGATACTTTGGAGGCCGAACCTCAGCTACCAATTATGAAGCATCGACGGGCATCGAGTGCTCAGCTCACATCGCCCCAGGGCAAGAGGACAACGATGAATGATGCTTCAGCACTGGCAGCGTTGGAGCGGGCTATCAAGTCTTCGCCTCACAAATTTGTTGGGACTCAGCAAGTTCCTATCGAGTTAGGGGATCTCACACCCCAGCCCACTAGGCGTATACTCTTTCCTTCACCCACTCAATCGCAGGAAGCAAGTTCGAAGCGCATCCCAAGAGCCGGCTCGGAGAATGGAGATTCCAGGACGAAGGCCTTTGAAGATACTGCAAGCAGAATTGTTGACCCAGCTGATAAGGAGAATTGCCCGCCCGCCAGTGAGGGTGGGGAGCTGGACCAACTGTTTGAAGAGGATCCGTTCATCAGTGCCCGCTCTACAACTCCCACGCCTACAAGCTCTAGTCGAGCCATGGTCTTCAAAACCCCCCTCAGGACACCGGGACGACTTCCACCCACGACGGGCGACTTCTTCTCTTCCGCTGCGAAAGCGTTGCTTCGGCCTACAACAACTCCCAAACGTACCCCCACCAAACATACCGAGCCGCTTGGAGAGATGAGTCCCTTCACCGCCCATCTAAATCATCTTCTCTCGGAAGCAAACAACGGTAGTCCTGGATCCCAAAGTTTTGATTTCCCATCCTTGCCATCTCTACATAACACTCCTGGCCGTCACGTACGAACTATGGACTTCGACTTCTCGCAATTTGATTCACAGGACTTGCTGAGCACAGATGTGCCTATGCCTAGCAGTCCTCCAGCTTGGTTTGGCGTATACGAAGATCCGGTTGAGCAAGGAGATGATTCTCTGTGGGTAGATTTCCAGTTCCCTAAAGCTGCATCATCGCCGGACGGACAATTGCGGGATAGGAGAGAGCTGAAGTCACCAGGCGTAGTGACAAATGAAAATAGGAGGCTTAGTGCAGAGCTTGAAGCTTTGCCTTGACTGACACTTCGATCAATGCAGACTTCTATTTGTGAGAGCGTTGTCACTGTACATATTAGGCCATGATAGCCATACCAGCATGGGAGATTTGACATTAGCGATCAAGCATCATGCATTGGCTGTACATAGAAATGATGACAGGACACCCAAGATGGGCTATACACTAAAAAATAGCCATGCTCGAAGTTTTGCTCCTAGAGATGGTTTGACTATCATACCAAGGGGGTCGATGGAGTGCTCCTCTAGAGTAGCATTATGCTTTTGCGATTTCACCATAACCAGACTCCAACAGTCACGCCTCCTACACTACCTAGAAAGCATAAATCCCGAAGCTTTCCCCTTATGTTTGAACAGTGCTATGCATCCTGTGCACCAGGCTCTTCAGATGCTGAATCCCTCACGCCATAGTCTCACAGCTCATGCTTGATGGCTAGACAATGCTGCCATCGTGAACCGCCTCACGTCTCATTACATACTTCCTGCAAGGCCGTCCGGCTCAGTCATTGCTCTCGTAGAATATCTCTTTATACCGATGTGTAGCGTCCACGACCGCTTCGACGGCGTTGAAATCTGCAAACCCACCCAATGTATCAGCTGTCTTTGCTCCGTCGTCGTTCCACACCAGCCGCTGGGAAGGGTACCATACCGATATTGCTCCCAAAGTCCGTTGCCTGTAACACCTTGACGCTCAAATCCGGCTGCACCTTTCCTACGATTTCGACAGCGTTATTGAGGCTTAGGTGGGCGTCCTGGCACCGAGATCAGCGACGTAATTCAGCATATGGAGGATCCGTAGCTCCAAGTTATATAACGTACCCGATTCAGATGCAGGTTTATAGATCCGTTGGCATCGATGGTAGCTGTCTCACCACGCAGGGAGACTACTTTGCCAAGGATGCGGACAGTTTGGTTGGTGAATGAGTCAAGGTACTTGGCGTTTATGCGAGGAGTCGATTCAGATGCCATTGCTAAGGGCTTACAATTGGAGTGGACGAGATAGAATTGTGTGGTGATGGGATTGGAGGGGTAAGGAACGCGTGAATGCGTTTGGCACGCTATCACGTGAGCGGCTTGGCACTGGAGGCGCTGAGCGTTACCTTGGAGCCTCAACCTTCGCTACCCCAAGCCCCAACCAAGCCTTCCCCCGCCGCTATCGTCCTTAGTGGACAAAGTTTGTAGGTTTATACTTAACTAGCGTTGTCTTCGACATCCTTGTCACGCACTTCGCTTCGCTGTTACTTGCACGTTTTCGCGTTTCAACCTACTCTTGGAAAGACTCGGTGCCTGGATGTCTGGATGCCTTTCTCCTCGAGTAGTTTTCCCTTTCATACAAAAGCTGCAGCTTGATGTCACTTCGTACATGTATTAAACCCACCACCTTCTTCGATAGGACAAGCTCGAGCCGCTAAGACCTGCTACGGGGCATGCCGCATGGTTTACGATCTTGACGAGTTGGGTACATGTGCACCTTCCTAATGTGGCATAGACGGACAAGGCAGCGTATTGGAGGACCTGCTCTGTCTGCGGCACAAGCTTATCGAGGAAACGAATGGACCTCTGGGCACTTCTGTGGTGACAGCTTCAACCACGCATTTCTCTGCTTGATGTCATGCATTAACCAAGCGCCGAGATTGCAGTACGACCTAGGACCCAGGTAGGCAGGTAGGCAAAGTACCCCATCGACATCGTCCACAACGCCTTCCCGCACACACGTGAAGTGCGTCATGCTGTCCCCTACACCTACATGGATATTGCATAACGAAAACAAAAGTCTCTCAGAGCTGTGAAAAGCTCACATCCCCGCACTTGTAAGCTCTGCGCTTTTCAGTGTCTATTTTTCTTTCTCTTCTTTATTCCTAGATTCCTCCCTCTCACTATGTTTCTCACAAGTCTCAAATCCGCCTCTCTGGGCTTGAGCTTGCTCTCTTCGCCCTTTATAACCGAGGCTTTCCCGAGTCTCGAGCACAGACAGGTTCCTGCAAATGCAACAGGTGTAACTACGATCAAATCGCCCACTGGCGTTACAATCCGTTACAAAGAGCCTGGGAAAGAGGGTGTTTGTGAAACTACGCCTGGTGTTGGGTCATATGCCGGCTATGTCGACCTCGCTCCGAATTCACATACATTCTTTTGGTTTTTTGAAGCGCGGCACAACCCCGAAACAGCTCCCCTTACACTCTGGTTGAATGGTGGCCCTGGAAGCGACTCGCTTATTGGTCTCTTTCAAGGTGAGTAAAGCTTAAAAATAATGAGAGCTACGCGTACGAATACTGAGGGTGTTAGAACTTGGTCCCTGCAACGTGACCCAAGATCTCAAAACAGTCGTCAACGAAAATTCGTGGAGCGAGGTATCTAACCTGCTATTCCTCTCGCAACCGCTCGGAACCGGCTTCTCTTATGTAGCAGAGGAGGCTGGGAGCCTGAATCCTTTCACTGGTGAGGTAGAAAATTCCACCTACGGGGTGGATGGAGAATACCCTTACGATTCGTCTTCAATTGGCACATCAGACATGGCTGCTATGGCTGCATGGCACATCCTACAAGGTTTCCTCAGTGCCCTGCCTCAATTGGATGGCAAAGTTCAGAACAAGACCTTCAATCTCTGGACAGAATCTTACGGCGGCCACTATGGTCCAGCGTTCTTCAGATACTTCTCCGAGCAAAACGCGTTGATCGCCAATGGGACCACGACTGGCACGGAGCTTGTCATGGATACTCTCGGTATCGGCAACGGCATAATCAGCGAGTCGATCCAAGCGCCTTACTATCCAGAGTTTGCAGTGAACAACACGTACGGAATCAAAGCAGTCAATGACACTGTCTATGAATTCATGAAGTTCGCCTGCTATATGATTGGCGGTTGTCTCGACCTCTGTGCCGCATGCGAGCAGGCCAACAGATCCACGGACGTCGGTCAACAATTTTGTTTCCAAGCCACCGACCAATGCAGAACGAACGTTGAAAGTCCTTACTACGTGTACAGCGGCCGCGGTGTCTATGAGTAAATGATAAATCATCCCATCACTTTCGGATCTATGCTAACAATCAGTTCCCAGCATCCGTCATCCATACATAGATCCAACTCCCCCAACCTACTTCGTAGAATATCTCAATCTTCCTCACGTCCAAAACGCTCTTGGCGTGAACCTAAACTATACCGAATCCAACGCCGACGTCTACTACGCCTTCCAGAAAACCGGCGACTTCGTCTACCCCAACTGGCTCACCGATCTCGAATTCCTCCTCAACAGCTCCGTCCGCGTGGCTCTGTACCATGGCGACGCAGACTACATCTGCAACTGGTTCGGCGGGCAAGCCGTCTCACTCCAAGTTGACTACACCCACAGCGCAGAATTCCGAGCAGCGGGTTACGCACCATTCGTAGTTGATGGGACAGAATACGGCCAAGTGAGACAGTATGGGAATTTCTCCTTTATGACAATCTACGAAGCAGGCCACGAAGTACCTTTCTACCAACCACTAGCTTCTCTGGAACTCTTCAGGCGTGTACTAGGTAATCTCGACATAGCAACCGGAGGCGTATCATTAACAGGCACGTACGAAACTAAAGGCAATGCAAACGAGACGCATACGGAACCGTATGTACCTATTCCGAGTGAAACGGGTAGTGCGTTTGCGGCTACTTATACGGCTGCTATTACGAATCCGATTACTGAAGTGCCGGCTGAGAGTTTGGCGCCGGTTAGTAGTGCGAGTTCGGCGGCGAGTGCGTCGACGACTGAGGCGGGGGGGTATGGGAAGTTTGTAAGGAGGGAGTTGGATCTCTCATGATGGCCATTCTAGGATAATGAGGATGCTCTACTGAGATTTAATTCTAATGACGAAAAGTTCAAAATTTGAAATGTATATGCGACGAAGTTCTGAAAACACTGCCCTCATCGATCCCCCCTCTCCCTTCCCTTCCCCCCCTGCACCACACCATCACCGCCTACCTCCCACTCACCTCCCCCGCCACCCCCACACACTACCCCCCAGCCACACGACCCCCAAGAAACCCTCCTACCTCACTCAACAAACCAATCCCCATCCCCACCCCCCCAGCAAAGCCCCCACCTCCCCCTCCAACCAACCAAACAACCAACCAACCACCATCAAGAACCCGCTGTTTAGATGGGTTAGGTGATTAGGCGCCGGGGGGGGGCTGGAGGGAAGGGAAAGTCATGGGCGCAGAGGATGGGAGATGGGTCGAGGATTGTTGAGCGTTATAGCAGTGATGGGTATCGCGATGTATTCTACGAGATAAGTTTTGTGGGTTTCTATTTTCTGTAATTCAATGCATGCTGATGCCTGGATCAGCTTTACGTAGTAACAGTTGGAGGATCTTGGAGATGGCGAAGCTTCTTTGATGGGTTCAACGAGTTCAAGTTATGGCTCGGTTATGAATTGATGGTTTTGTCTTTTGTGCACGATGATTTCATTGACGAAGGTGTAGAGGTCGAGGACAGATAAGCTAGGTACGATGGGGATCTTGGGCGCGGGAAAGGTTAAGGTGAAGGGCTGGTTGTTTTGCTTTACGGTGTCCCTGGTGTCGGCAGAATATCAACCGCCGAAAGCATTGCTGGGATTTGTGGAAGTCATTGTTCCGAGTTGCCTGTGGCGGTCTGGGTCTCACGGCGGTAGAGGTGGAGAAGAATTCTAGGGAAAGTTCCACTTGGCAGAATTCTGGGATTGTGTACTACTGCTTGATGAAGTTGACGTCTTTCTTGCGTATGAAACGAATAGTGAATTTTAGCGCGATAGCCTTATCTTGGTGTTCCTTCAAGTCCCCGAATACTTCACTGGCATTCTGTTCTTGAACATCAGAAGGCTGGTGCGTTTGACGAAGCTTTGATGTTCAGGATCCATGTGAGTCTTTACTATCCGCCTCTGGAATGAGGCCAGACTAAGTGCAGAGGGGAGGTGGATGTAAAGAGGCTAAATTTCAAGCAAATTCGAAGAATGGAGATGATCAAGATTGATGAGGATGAGCTCTACAGCTTTGCCAGAGAATATTCTAACGAGGATGTTTTGAAAAAGGTACGGTGGAATATACGACGATTTCACAATGCTTTGTAGACCGCCACTGCA
Source organism: Stereocaulon alpinum (assembly GCA_018257865.1). Classification (NCBI taxonomy): domain Eukaryota; kingdom Fungi; phylum Ascomycota; class Lecanoromycetes; order Lecanorales; family Stereocaulaceae; genus Stereocaulon; species Stereocaulon alpinum. The sequence continues at coordinate 97,731 of JAEUBA010000019.1, read as the reverse complement.
TTCACTAAGGTCGAGGCATTTGAGGCGCAGAAGAAGGCGAGTGTAGAGATGGAGTGACCAGTACCCGATGTGACGGTAGAACAATATGAAGTTGTCGCTACGGCATCGACCAAGTTCGATAGATACCTCTTCGAGTTGCGGCAAAGCACCGACTCTCAACGAGCGTTCATGGACAATGAAAGGCAGACCAATGCAAGCCTAGTAGGAGGCCAGTATCTCGTATAGGAGAGCAGCCACCGCAAGATTACGGAGGTCTCACTCCAACCCAAATTCCTCGAGGTCAAATGCGTGGTGGATATGAACCGTGGTACTCACGTTCCCAATCCTACGTGAACATTCGACAGTAGTACGCGAAATCTTCACAGATGACTTTCCCGCAATGAGGTTATAGGGAGGAATTGGGGATCCATGGTATGGGCAGACTTGGCAAGACGCTCGCTTGCTGTGGCCTTTGCCCCGATTAGAACCTCCAGAATCTGAAAGAATGTTCCAGCGACAACGGTCTTCAGAATATCAACAGGGTAGAAGCCAACCACGGACAAGGAAGGTGCTCGAATTATGGATATAAAATTCATCCTGGGAACCTGATGAGAGATTGACAGAGCCAAGCATTAGGAGAAAATTAGGGCATGCTCCACTCGAGTAAGAGCACGCTGTAGCACTGTAACGCGTTACCTCCAATTTAGTCATGTCTTTCATTGCAAGGACTAAGGGCAGTGTGACAACAATCAACAATTCGCTAAAAGTAAATTATCGGGATTTTCGACGAAGGAAATTGATGAACATGCAGCAGAAAAAGTGATAGTCGGGATAGCCCATTTGGTCACTAGCTCGACCGAATGAGGCTTGATTCTGCCCTATGGTATATTATTAATTATTAAGCGGGACGTACTCGTACACGTATACAGTCACTGAATCATTAATGACTTGCAACCCTCGGCATATGAATCACGCTGTTGTGCGATTCGCCAATCACGTGAATCGATTACACATGTAGCTCATACGCTTACACATACCCAACCACTTCGAGTCAATCTTTGCGGATGCCTGTTAGAACTACTCAGGAGGGATACCCTACTTTATTTAACGTTGAAGCGAGAATCTGCGACGATCGAGAGCGAAACTAGGTCTGGGCCTCCTGGAGGTTCCTCCGCTGCCAGCCGCAGCGTATTGACGGGTTTCTGATGAAGAATGATGCCAATGTGACAAGCAACGGGCGTATAAGCCACGTTAGGTGGGGTGCTGTGCGCCACTAGTCTCGTTCCAAGGATGCGCTATGATGCAAAAGTCGCCCTTACGGCTTTCAAGGATCGGCCAAACAGACGCAAGTGGGATGAGCAAGATCGCCCTTGCTTATCAAAAAGCCACATTTCGGAATGTTGTTACAGGCTGACCTGTACGCATTCCGGCCTGTCACACATGTTGTCGCGACATAGGATAGGCAGGCAGGAACAGCCGGATGTGTCTCCGGATGGGACATGACAACATGGACAAAGTTGGAATGCCATCGATCTTTGCCGCCCAGACACCGGCTTTAGAGAGGGCAAAGAGCTCGGGAATGTTGCGCAGGACGATCTGAACTCACAAGGTACCTTAGGGAGCATGGAAACTAAGAGCTTAGCGCAACGCCATTACTGGGCGGGCAGGAACAACCGGACACCCCCCCGGTCATGGAAAAGTTGGAATGCCATGGGTCTTACCGCCCAGACTTCCGATTCAGAGAGGGGAAAGCGCTCGTTCATGGCTACCTAAAGGCTAGAGGCTAGAGGTTAGCGAATCATTCAAACTTCGGTCTCCCACCTGTGAAAAGTCAATCGACCATTGGTTCTTCATTCTTGGGCACCGTGGCTATCTCCGGCCCTCCGCTTTCCTTTTCTTTACGTCCTGCATCATCCCGGAATCCGGACTACTACTTCATCCCACTTCAACAACTGCCACCATCACAGCTCTATTCAGCCACAACGCGTCAAGATCACAATACTATATCAAGGTTAAGGAAGCGGACACGAAAAGCTCCTTGACTCGGAAATTAAGTTGCAAATTTGATAGAAGCTTTTTTGTTGATTTCCGGAGCTGCGCCGGTAACTTGAGGCCTGCCCTTGGCACTCGCTTTTGCCACTTTTGCCACCTTGGAGGTCGCTCCGAACACACAATTTTTGACCACAACCACTTCCTGGAGACTCGAATTGCCATCAATAAATAGTGCAAAACACTGTACAAAGGAGATAGGTCCGTTTTTACCTACTTTTGCCACACATGTTCTCTTGTTGCCATCTGTGGTCGCTGACAGCTCTCGTTGGGCGCAGACACTTTGCCGCATCCTCAATCTGCCTTTGACGACCACGTCTAGTATGACGGCTACCACCCAGCGTTACATGTCTGCGAGTACCTACGGACCTGCAAACATGTTCGCCCAGCCCACTAGCCATGACCTAACCAAGAGCAATGAATATGTGAAGATGTTTGGCAATGGGGCTCCCAATTCGCGAACTATACAGCCACAGCAGACACAGAAGCAGGCATCTCGTGGCTCCAATCTGGGGCAATTGAACACCGATGAGTCCTCGTTTTTCGATTTCGATCCACCATCCAATACTGGGTCACCCTTCCCAAATGGTGGATTCTCCACTCCCGGCGCCGCTGGAATGCCGTGGGGAGCCGATCTCAACGGCTTTCATCCCTTGTCACCCCCGGATTCTGCAATTTTCAGTCCCAAGGACTGGCCATATGACCATGGCTACCAGCAAGCAGCCCCTGCCAACATTCTCACCAACATCGATCCTGCCAATACTCGAGCACAGTATGGCCAGGTGACACCACCAGACGACGATAATGATAATGAGAGCCTGCTCGGGCTGTATGAAGGGCAACATATGCAGCCAATGGAGGGTATTTCAACAGGCAGGAAGCGCAAGCGTAACACGTTCGCAGCCAATGAACAAACATCTCAATCACCAAAACGTGCTCGCAAATATGCGTCGCGTGGCGGACCAAATACATCCGAATTGACCAAGCCAGAGGACGTCAAGCGATCCAAATTTTTGGAACGCAATCGCGTCGCTGCATCCAAGTGTCGCCAAAAGAAGAAGGAATGGACCCAGAATCTAGAGAATCGAGCTCGAGAACTGCAGAAGAACAACAACTCTCTCCGGATGATGGTCGACTCTTTACGCCAAGAGATACTCTTCTTGAAGGGAGAGTTGCTCAAGCATAACAGCTGCGGCTGCGAGCATATACAGGAATTTCTGAAGTCGGGAGGCAACAGCTTTTCAGATTTCAGAGACGACGACATCGTCTTCAAACGGGAACAGAGCCCGATCCAGAGTATGCCAGGAAGCCGCGCGGGGAGCGTCGGTGCTGTGTCCGGTCGTGGCTTGGATGATGTTGACCCAGCCTCTCCAGTAGTCGAGCCAACGAATACATCTATCGCGGATGACGAGAACGCGTTAGAGGCGTTACTTTCCGAGTCCATCAACCACGACACCAGCGACGAGGCAATTGCTTCCCAGGTCGCTGGGTGACGTTCAGATATAATGAGCTTATGAGAAGGTCCTGCTGGCAGCCCAGTATGGATAATGGCGGTATGACATGACGGATGGTGTGCTCTCATGACTCTTGGACGCTATGACGAGACATCGATGATGATTGATGTTGATGAAGTGATAGCGACCTGCAGCTGTTCCAGACAGGTTCGACTTTTCCGCAGATTTTATGATGGCGACATTGGACCCCCTATACGGATTTCGTTCAGACTTATTCCAACGTCAGCGTCAGCATCAACCTTCATCAATAACGAGTCTGCTAATGACGTCGCGGCTCAGACTCGTTGTCTCTTCAGTGTCCAGGCCATGGAAGGCAACAAACGGCGGCCTCTTCAACTAAATCTTTGGTGTGGCTTTGGCATATGGCTCTTGCTTGATCAAGGCACACTACCAGCAAAAGTGCTTTCCCCTTTTTACTTTCTTTTCATGTACTTACATTATGATACCACCATGAGCACATACTCTAGTACAATCAGTCTTATTTTGCAATGCTGGCTGGTGCGTTTGCTGGGTCCTAGACCGCACGCGACTTCCATCATTCTCATTTTCTATTCATCTCAAGCCTTGTCATTGATACTGCGTAAGGTCATTCTCGCATCTAATATGAATGATGGATTCGCTTCGTCATGTTTGTAGGGGAAGAAGAGATGGAAGCCTTCTTACGATTAAGTCACCGCGGACACGGACATGTGATGATTACAAACGGCAGATGACGTGCCGGTGACATCTTTTACCTTCAACCCTCAACCTTCAATTCTCCATTCAAAACAAATGGTAATTTTCTCACTTTACCATAGTATCTGCATTCAAAATATCCATACACGCATACATTGCGCGAGTATCGTTACTTTTCTTGCCTTGAAAAAAAAATCAAGCATTCCGCGGAACAAACCGTGCTTTCCAAGCTCGGCTGCGAATAGCTTCACTTCGTCATTCTCGTCAATCCTCATTGCACAACCCACAGAAGCCACTCGCAGACATAGGCACTGTTAGGCCTACCTTACCTTCCTTCCTGAAACTGTTTCTTCGAGCTTTTCCGCATTCGTGTGCCTGCGCATAACGTAGCTTCACTTCACCTCGTCTTCGTCATTTGCCCTTGTTGCACACGCCACTGTTTCAGCCACGTGAGGCAGGTTGCATAGATCCTTGGATGACTTGGCTTCGACTCTTTATTTGGTTGATTCGTGGGGAATCCTCACTTGCTGAGCCACATGCACAGTAGCCAGGTAAGGTAGGGATGCTTTTTTCTCCGAAGACGTCTGACAGGGATAGGGACGCTGCAGATGCAGATCGAGTCGAGGGGGCTAGGATGGGGAGTGGACTTGAAGGTGGTTATGTCATGTTATTTGATCTTGGCATTGGCGTTTCATGTCTCGCGTTCGAGTATATCAATATAGAACCATGCTTCCTTTCCGGATGTGAACCTAATTGGAATCCTTAGTAGTACTTAGCAAAGCGGATATAAGAGTGTAACATGAGCTTTCCTATTCATTTTATACTTGGCTTAGGTACTTGATAGGTATGTACCCGAAGCTACCTACCTATATACGGGCAGTAAGGAAAAGTTATGGTGAAGGGTTATAGACGAGAAGTTCGATGGTACATACAAAGTATACACGGCCCATCATGAGCGTTTGGGTCTACAAATTACGACTCTAGTCTTGCTCAATCCACACCAGGCCCTCCTCCGTCACACGACAACGCCTACTAACAACCTCTCTAACCTTCTCCTTGACCCCCGTCCTCCCCTTGTGCTCCGCCTCAAACTTGTTAACAACCATTTTCCTCGTCATGCCTCCATTTCTGACTACATCTTCCACTTCCTCTTCCCTTGGTAAACCTAGTTTGAATGGGTATTCTTGATATGGCCTTTGGCCTCTTGCACCGAGTAATTCCAATCGCTCTTGACCCCGTGGTGCGGTGAAGAATTCATTGACTTGGGCGTTTGAGACTTCTGAGAGCGTGGGTGGGGACCAGATGGGTTTTGTGGGGGGTTTGTGGATTAGACGGGCGCTGACGCCGGAGATGAAGTCTGGGTGGGACATGAAGCGGGCTGCGATGTTGTATTCGTGTTGGAAGGCTTCGGCGATGGACCATTGTCGCCCTTTGCGCATTTCTTTGAGGGTCACTTTTAGACTTGTTGGGGAGCGCTCGTGGAGTGTTTTTAACGTGCGGATTGCCCATTCGCGGATGTTGGTGTAGTCGATGTCTTGGTCGTTGGGTCTTTGGGTTTCGTGTTCTAGTGCGTTGATGATTTCTTCCATGGTGTCGTATTTGAAACAGCGGTCTATCGCTTTTCGCAGCTCACCGGCTAAGAGCATAGGCTCGTCGTGTGGAAGTCCGGCATCGTATTCGGCGATTGTAGCGTTTATGGTTGCGAGGCGAGTGTGCATGTCGTCGTAATCTTTGAATTCGAGTTCGCCGAGGCGGGAGGTGAGGGAGGAGAGAGTCGAGGAGTCGATGTAGTGTGTTGCTATGCCCGCGTACAAGGCATTCACGCCTGTTAATCGCTCCGACGTTAGGGCGAGGTATGTTCCTATCCTGCCTTCTAGCCGCGGCAGAAAAAAGGAAGCTCCTACATCCGGGAAGAATCCGATTGTTGTCTCTGGCATGGCGAAAAGGGTGCGCTCGGTTGCTATTCGTATTGGAGCGTGCATTGAGAGCCCGACGCCACCGCCCATTGTTATGCCGTCCATGTAGGCTATATAGGGTTTCGGGTATGTAGCTATAAGATGGTCGAGCTGGTATTCCAGGCCAAAGTATGCCGTCGAAGCTGCTTGACCTTCAGGACCAGTGTTCTGCTTGGCGAGTTCTGCGACGTCGCCGCCTGCGCAAAACGCTTTAGGACCGGCGCCACCTATTAGTATCACGGATGCTAGTTGGGACTTTTGCCATTCAAGCAGTCTTGGTATTATTTTGCGGGCCATGGAGGCGTTGAGGGAGTTGAGCTTTTTGGGACGATTGAGCTCGACGGTGCGGACGCCGTAGACAGAGTTGAAGAGGACGTCGTCTGGGTCGTCGCCTGGCTGTTCTTTGGGTATTATAGGACCATCTGAGGCCATCTAGATAGCGAAATTAGTATCGCGGTTGATAAGTAATTGGCACAGCGGATGAGCTTCTTCGTACTCTTGTCGATTGCCCTGCTATAGCAGGGTTCAGTATCTTTGCTCTCAAAGGCATTATGGATGACCGGGACCGCGAGAGCCAGCTCAGCGGTTGGCTTGCTCGTAAACAGCAGGGTCGTATGAACATCAATGGCAGTGGTGTTGTCATGTTTGTAGTTTTGAAGATGGAGAACTTTTCTTGAGCAACGACGAGCCTCGGTCCTTGGCGCGTCGAATTAAGGCTTAAAGGATGATGGATTGTTGTACAGATAGCTTACAGTTTTATTAACATGTTGGGACATTACGACTTTGGCTTAAGAGGCTAGTGTGGTATAAGTTCTGATGAGGTATCCTATGGATCAAGTATATACAGCAGAAGGTACAGTCATATTAAGATCGCTCGAATGATCCTTCAGTATCGAATCCAGCGATCTCTTTTCAATCACAATCCTACCCAGTTCTAAAAGATCCTTGACATCGATGTCTGATTCTTCTTTGACGATTCCATGCCGGCCAGCCCCAGGCTGGCCCCCTTCGCTCCCATTCATAGCCTCGAACAACTTAGGCATAACCCTCCTCGTGACAAGTAGCGATCTCCCGTCCTCATTTCCCCAGTGGTTGTGTTGCATGATCTTCTCAATCCACCAAGAATCCTCCATCTCGAGGTCTTCGACCTTCTGCACAACGATCAACTCTCCCCTTCTATACCTGTAGCTCAGCGCTATCCGCCATGCCAGATCATAGATCTTGCGGGGCATCTTCGTGCTCATGTCTCTTGGGTGGGGTCCAAATGCCACCCCACCTCCTCTCAGCATGGGACTTTTTCTGTTACCAAGCCTAGCCATCCCCGTACCTTTCTGCGGACGTATCTTGCGATTGCCTCCGTGGACGTCACCTCTCCACTTTGTACTTGCTTTTCGCATACCTCTGTGACAACTGGCTTCGTAGACTACTGCTTGATGTAGTATGTCACGGCGAAGAGGAAGATGGAGATGGTTGGCTGGGTAGTTGGTGAATCGAAGTGGCTCCATGTCGGGGAAGCTGTATACGGTTGCTAGCACATCTGGAACGGGTGGTGGGGGTCGGCGAGAAATTGCTGGGATGAAAGGATTGTAGAGCTGGCTTCCTGGAAGCTGGACTTCTGTAGCCATCGAACGTGAGAGGCGAGGCGCGAGACATTGCTGTGTTTGGATCAGAAGCTATCGACGTTTAGGAGGATTTACCAACCATTACTGGATCTCGCGCTGTCAAAAAGGTGAGAGCTGACTTTCTTAGGCATTGCCCAGAGCTTCGAAGGCTCGGGATAGCCATCGTAGCCGATGCGGCGGAGATGCAAGATGATTGAAAGGAGTGGTTACGGAGCGATCGAGCTTGGGCGGAGGTTTTGGAGAAGTCGCGCTAGGAAATTTACTTCTTGGCGTCATATCAACCTCGATTCCAGCGTTACCTCACTACAAGCGATGATTGGGTGATGGCACTGTCTACATGCACCATCCGTCCGGCATTACGATGCCTACGGAGGGCGCAAGCTCTGGGCTCAGGTTCCATCGCCTCACGTCGTAGCTTCAGGGTCACAACTTCGAGACAAGATGAAGCAACCATCGAAAGGCCGAAATCCGCTACTCCTCCACCTCCACCTGTGAAACTCGATCCCAGCACCGTCTCTAACCGTCTTGAAGAGCGCTACCTCCTACGTACCCAGGGTCTCCATCCTATTGGGTCTCGCCGTCGCCGAGCGGCTCTCAAGTCTTCGGACCATGTCCCTTTCGAGCAAATGCCCTATCAATGCTTCCAAGAAGCAAGAAAAGTCCTACAAGAAGACCGAGAAGAAAAGCTCGAGAAAATCACGGAGATGCGGAGGCGTATAGCACGTTGGCAGAACATACCAGCTGAGGAGTGCGGAGGGGAATATGTGAAGAAGGGGAAATTGGTGCGAATGCAGAAACATCTTCAGGAGCTGAAGATTTTGGCGGACATCAATGACCCAGTGATCAAGAAGAGATTTGAGGATGGGATGGGTAAGAGCTGTTCGAATGCCCTCTGAGCTGATCTGAGTAGCTAATGACTATCGTCCACCCAGGAGACATGGACCGTCCGATATACCGCCATCTTGCGAATAAGAAATGGCGAGAATACAAGCGTCTACGTCTTATGCAACGCATATCCCAGATGCATATCGTCCCAGACATTCTCCCCCATATCGATCCTACAGCCGAAGTTTCTTTAGGATTTGGCCGCCGGACCGTCCAGCCTGGAGAGTTTGTCGATTCACGAGTCAGTGAGAGGCCAGCAAGATTGAATATCCAAGTATTTAACAAAGGCGAGAGATTCGTTAGCATTGCAGTCATGGACCCGGATGTCCCAGACGAAGAGAGAGATACCTTCAGCTCGCGGTGCCATTTCCTTGCCGTCAATATTCCCCTTTCGCCAACCTCAACCTCCGTACCATTGTCAAAAATAGACAAAGATAGTCAGATCATTTACCCTTGGCTGCCACCCTACGCGGAGAAAGGCGCCCCTTACCATAGACTAGCTGTTTTTGTCCTACAACAAGATAAGCGAGCACTCGGTGTTGATGGAAAAGAGGACGTCGAGAGCTTAAGGAAGGAGTTTGGCCCCAGACGAGAACTTTTCTCAATCCGTCGATTGATACAGCAAAGGAACATGGACCCTATAGGTATGCATCTATTCAGGAGCAAGTGGGATGAGGGGACAGATGAGGTGGTCCAGAGGGCTGGCATCGAAGGGTTTAATGTTGAATTTGGTAGGAAGAAGCCCGAGAAGGGGCTTTATAAGAAGAAGGATGGAGCACGATATAGATAGGGTGAGTGGAATTGCCGTTTACTGCTCCATGTACCCACACACAACCCTTCTTGGCTGTGTATGCGCGGCTTTCTCCGCCCGCTGTACCATATAATTCGAGGTCGGGTTTCCTATAAAACCAAAGCCCTTGAATCAGAAGCCTCGAGCACATTCGTCAGGCAAGCATCTGATTCTGCACAATGCATTCTGACGCAATATTCGTATCTTACTTGCTGTCACTCATATCGAATCATCCCCACCCTCCACAGTATACATCGTCTGGACCTTCAGTACCAGGCATGTTTGTCATAGGAGGTAGATTAGCATCCACCGCTTCGAAAAAATACGATAACTGACCAAATGCATGGATACTCTCTGGATTTTCTACGGAGGGGATCGGCCATGGTGGTGGTACATTACAGTGTAATGTTTCCTGCACGCTGAAGTTTGCTCTGCATCACGCTGAATTGCGCTGTGTCATACTGTTTATGAAGTCCTTACTGACGAGTATCGAATGAGCATTTCACTATATTCATAGGCGTTCGCTTAATAATACCTTACTCTTGATCTCGTGCTCTCCAGTGATTTGGCCAAGTCTCGTTCCTGCTGCCTTCAAGACTCCTTGAAGGATGAAAGACTCTTCTAAGACATCGCAACGGGTCTCGAGTGGCTTCTGTTCGCGTTAGCGGTATGGTAAAGTCTGTGGCGCCGGACAGGTAGCTCAAGCTGTATATGAGAAACTTTCTGAAGAACAAAGGCCCTGCGTCAAGACATCTCACGATAATCGGGGCAGTTCCGGCTCTGACGGAATATCAGTAAGGGCAACTCATCTTCTTCCTTTTTTGTAAGTGAGGCAACGTCAACCCACTGCGAGAACTCTTGCCCACCGCGCTGCGGACTTCTGTTGTGGTCTTGTTGTTTGCCTGCCATGATTTTATCGAGCTAGAGATACAGGATTAATGCTTAGCAATCCCTGTTTTGCACCTTCATGATCGTCTAAAGAAGGATCGATGGATTGTTTTAGGCATATGTAGCTGCAGTCTTTGTTGAGCTGAAAACATTCAGATCACTCAGCAGCTAGAAAAGCCTGTCCCCAAACATCACCCTCAGGGGCAGAACCGGCTGTGATTAGATCTAGGTTGTTGTCACCAAACCGGTCCTTAGTCCAATCTGTTCCTGTGGCTGGTAATGGGGCTCCTTCAGTGCCGCTTAGAAGCGTACGGAGAGGAAGCGCAGAAGATTGGGTTTGAGTTTGATGAATACAGTAGTCAACTCCTCGCTTAGTGAAGATATTGGCGGAGTCTGGACTTATTTCAGCGTACTATGTTGAGTTTGCAAAACGTATCATCCCTGAATCAACGCTCAGCATATTGTTTAGCGTAAACGAGACAATCCTCGCAATAACAACCAATACTCCTCTAACCCGCCACCACTCCCAGAACCTCATCCTCCCCCTTCACAATCCTCCTAAGCAATTTGCCCTCAACATAGCGCGCCCACTCCTGCTTTTCAGCAAGGGTCCAACGATATTTCCAATCCCAATTCGCCCTTGCCCGCATTACACGCTCAGCACGCTCAGCCGCAACATCACTAATAACAACCCTCACACTTTCAAGAGGCAACCTGTCAAGTTTGAGTACGTTATGCATCCACTGCCGCCTACACAGCGACGACCTTAGCAATGCGAGCAATTCAGTCGATGTGTTCTCTTTCCTGTTGGCTTCGTATTCAGCCGGAGTATGGTAAAATGAGTGGTGCAGACCTTCCAGGCCGTCGTATTCTATGCTAAGACTGATATGCCGTAGGCCTCTGAGACGATTTCTGAGGCGTAGTGCCCAGTCGGTACGGCGCCAATACGGGGATCGTGGACTGATGCGGAGATGTAGACTCTGGATTGCTAAGTGATTATACGAACCTTGAACACCCTTTCGCACAAGCGCGGCAGTGAATCCGTCTAGGACAGCGACGGTGTCGAAGGAGAATTTGTTCGTGGAGTATGGGAAATGGCGAGCTTCGGTGTACATTTGACGGCATGTCCTTAAGAAGCTCAAGTTGAGTTTTTGTATGCCTCTACCGCAGGTCGCGTGGCGGAACTCGATTCCCAGAGCATACCATGGATGTTCGGATTCGTTGTGGAAGATTTCATGGGCTTCTTCTTCGGAGAGTGTGGCGTGGCAGATCTCGTGGGTGAAAGTGACGTTCCTTCCGTCAATTGCGGTGATATGGATGAGTTGCCAGCCACAGATTTCTTTATATATCATGTTTCTCAATTCAGAGGGTAGCTGGAGTAGTGGCGAGGAAGCGTTATGTAAGGCACTGCGATGATCAGCTATTAATTTTAGATAGATTTCTCATGGAGCATTGGTTTACATGGCGATGGCATGCTTTGGATTAGCGGTCAACGGCCGGTCTAGCTGAGAGCCGCTGCGGAGCTGCATGTCGGAAGCTGAATGAAAGGGAGTTGGTTGATAGGATCTGGATGAAGTCTGAGCTTAGAGAATAGGCCAGGCTATAGTCAAAGACTCATGACGACGATGTATTGGACTGATGGGAAATCACTGGAGGTGAAGGAGCTCTGTCCTTGAGTGTTATAAAAGCAATGACCAGATCCAAGATGTATTAGACCTAAAACTCGTTGCAATTAAGAATTTTGAACTTTCATATATGGCAGATCAAGCTGTGTGGTACATACGCAGTAGCAATATGCAAACGTTCTAGGAAGGGCAGGACTTGCTTGATATATCGTCCGTAGACTTCTATAGACTCAGAACCGGACTCGTGAAAAGAAAGGTCAATGTAGTAGTGTGAAAGAGTTGAAAAATGGATCACTTGCACTAAGACTGCCAATACACCTCAAAACCACTCACTCCGTGGCCACCAACCCCATGATCAATCTGATAACAAATAGACATAATTGACTCCGGGGCCGTCCGAGGCACCCCACACGGTCAACACAGAGCAACGATAAGACAACCTATATCAGCAAGGTTTGTTTCTCTCAGCTTTTGACGTCGCTGTTTGACCTCACTTCATGTGCATAGTATGCTCCAAGGATCTCGCATGTCGCACTAAAGCCGGTCAGCTCCTCTTCAATATGTCTCTTTTATACGGCAATGTCATTGGAGTCATTAGATCTAATGTCATGGCCCGCAAGGCCCCTAGCGTTGGACGGGCAGCGTTCTACATATTCTGATATCCAACAATACCCTTTCCGAAGATTCAGCCTCAACTTCTTCCCTCAACTCCCTTTCCCCTCATAACCTTCCTCCTCTGCGCAATCATGTGCGTGAAAAGGATATAGCTCCCTACATTCTGTCAGCCTTCGCTCTCCATAATCCCTGAAATACATGGGTCCAGGGAAGATTACATACCAGGAATATAAACCCCCAACACCCCCCAAAACACCCATTGCACCGGCTTTTCCGCAACCCAACTTGCCTTCAATATCAAAGCACACTCGCTCGTGATACCAATCGGATAGAGCACATAAAAAGTATTATATCTCAACCACGTTACAAACGCCGGCACACCCTGGCCCCTTAGATTCCACACAAAATAGCTGTAGCGTATGACTTCCGTAACGGACCAAGCGAGCAGCATAGAGCTGTAAAAAGGCGAGGGTGCCGTGGCGGCAGGGTAACGGTTCACGACAGCCCAGATGAGAAGGAGTCGGGAGGATACTTGCATCGTAGTCGTGAGTATGGGCGAGCGTACCACACCTGTGACGAAGTAGCATTTAGCCATGGCATATCTCAAGTGGAAGTAGAAGCTGGCAACGGAGTCCTCGCAAAGCTGCAAAAGTACGCACCTAATGCCGAGTGCACAATCTCCAGCACCGCAAGCGTCTGCGTCCATTTCGCAAATTCTCCCACACCACCAGCTACATTTTCGAAACCGACGAGGGGGACGAGGAGAAGGACGCGGCCGAGGACAGCGGTCCAGAGGACGGCGCAGATCAGATTGTAGGCTATTAGATATTGGGTTTGCTGGCGGCGGTGGGGGGTGGTGCGGGTGTCCATTGCGGATTACAATTGGGGTAGATGCAGTGGTCAGGTGGTCAGCGGTTTGGGATCAATGCATGGTGTTATGGTTCGAGGTGTGGAAGCTCAATTGTTGAGCTGGAGAGCTCTGCAAGAATAGTCGAGTTTGGTCGACGGGAGATTTCCCGAAGTAGATATCCACTTCCAGACTGGGCAGAATCGGACTACATCTCACATGCAGGTAACTTATGCGCACCAATGGTAGTTCATGCTCTTTTATCAAGGCATGAAGTTCTCCTTCATAGGTCTACAGAAAGGCCTACCTCCAACGTCATCTACGTTAGCTAGCTTTGAAGCTCTGCCGACTTTTAGCTTTGTATCATGGTATTGACCATTAGTTCAGCTAGAAGCCTTGTATGTGTAGCCACCAGCATGAAAAACCATGCCGCTTCTGCCCGAACTTATGCAATGCTTTGGGAGAGAAGAGCCAACAATCTTGCCCTAACATCATGGTATTTGCCCCATAAACCATGCTTCAACGCCTTCGCTGTATGAAAGTCCTTCGCTATGTAAAACTCGAGCAGTTGTACTTGCACATACGTGGTCACAAGTAGACTTGGATGATACTTGTCTTAGCCGAAACAGGTTTCCCGCATCCCTCCGCTACGCATTTCGAGAAAGTGTTTACTGGCTTAATTTTGGTGCTTGGTAGCAAGTTCCTTTTGCTGACGAACCGATTCTTTGCACACTCGCCACAGTAGACCTGAATTCAAATTAGCAGACGTGAGAGAACCGGCTTGTAGGACCTACATGACCGCAGACCTTGACGACCCAGACCTGTCTCTTCACATCATCTTCGCCTACTCCTAACTCATCGTCACAGTTGGGGCACACTAGTATTTGGTCCTCTTCTGGTGATCTGGTGTAGCCGGGCTGGGCAGGAAGAGGAGGATCGTATGTTGTTACTCTTGGTGGCGGTTGGGGACGGGTTGGGTTCTCGTAATTGAAGCCTGGATGTAGAAAGTCAAGGTGGCCCGGAAGCTGGAAGTTGTTGCCTCCAAAATCACCCCACGATAGGAGCTCGTCGTTGAAGCTGTTTACAAGACCAGCTGGTCCAAACAACTCTAAACCCTCAAGGCGCGGTCTTCTGTGGTGATGGTGTTGATGACGCTCACCAGCTGCAGTGCCTGCAATTCGTACTGCAACATGGGGAAGTCGAGGTGGAGTAGGGGCCGCTGGTGTATGTCCAGGCCGTCTGCGAGTGGCTATACGCCTTGATGCACTGAGAGACCGAGAACGTGGCCGTGAAGTGAGAAATTGAATCTCAGGGCTCTCTTCCCTCAGATCGATAGCTTGATTCTGCTGCTCATCCAGACTTATTATATTTCGATCGAATCGTGGGGGTCGATTGGCTCTTCTTGAGCTTGAGGTGTTGGTGCGCGGAGTTGGGATAGTGGCAGGCTCTGCTGGGCTGCTCGATTCTTCCGTGAGATCAATCACGTCATGCCTTGGTTCCGGTCGTGGTTGAGACATGACTGGTCTTCTGAGATCCAAACTACTTCTGATCGGTGAAAGATGGAAGTTGAACAGTGAGTTTGAAGAGGATTCAGTAGGTTGGTTAGAAAATTCTCGGTGGTTTGCAGCACATGGCGTTTGTCTTGATTCACTTGACATTTGGTCGTGATTTCGCTTCATATTGAAGATATGTCAGCAATGTATGCGAAAGTGGTGTTGATATTACTATCACCTACCTTCCGATCTTGCTGTGGGCATAACAATGACGCCACTGAGGCCATCATCTGTTCACGAGAGTGGGATTGCACGCCAGACACAGGGAGTGAGGGCCAGGGTGGGCGTTGTAACGGAGGCACAGCTGGAAGGGGAAATGCCTGAGTTGAGAAGGATGTCTTGTTATCACAAGTGAGTAAGAAAGAGCTTGGAGGCGGAAGGCGTGTTCGAGGTTTCGGCAAAATTCACCTCGGCGCTACCGGCCTGGACCGCGAAGGCAAATCCTGTGATCAAAAATCTAATCTGATGGTGAAGCTGGGTAAGCCAATCAACAGTATTAAAGAGAACTGCATGGAATTTGTGAAAGCTTCAGCATGTGAATACGCACGTCTTGAAGTCTCTTTGTCCGTGCATGCTGCTAAAGGCTCAAATGTCTCCAGTAAAGCTTTCATTATCCACCCGCCGCTACTGCGAATTGTATGATACAGGGAATGCTACCATGAGAAACGCCTTCGCTGCTTCGTACACTCAAGCCTATCACGAGGGCCCCAGCACCGTGATAACACCTTGGTCTAACGAAACTAGACTTTGTGCCTTAGCGCCCCATGCAACATCCACAGCTGGCACTGCACTCTTCAGAGGTTCTGACCATGCCTTTGCTGACTTTGAGTATTGCTGAACGGTGATCCCGCTTGGCCCTGCTGTCGCTAGGAATTGGCCAGTATAATCCCAGCGTACTTTGGTAATCTGGCCACCGATCTCCAGGACCTTAGCTTCCTCTGCTTTGCGAAGATCCCAGATGCTGACGCTCGTTGAGCCTCGTACAACGGATGCGAGCCATATACCATTCTCTGAGAACGATATTGCTTGCACAGGCCCGGATGCATTGAAGACCGCGGCGATGTCCCCAGTCTTGGTTTCGAAAACCCTAATCTGGCCATCGACGCCTCCAGCGGCAAGAAGGTGACCGTCGGGATGGAACTGCACGGTGGTGAGTGCTGAGTGATCGTCAGTTCTGTTCACGGAACGCATTTGTAGTATATGGGCTTACCAGAATCAGTGTAAATTTGAAGAACTTGCGTTGAGGCTGTGAGATCGTATAGAATGTAGCTCTTGTCTACTCCCACCGAAGCAAGGATCTCGCCACTCGCGTGTAGGGCCAAACCATTCACTTCGCCAGCATGACCAGAGAAGCTGGCCGATTCGGTGCCATTATCGAAAACCTTGATTATTCCAGCAGAGGTCCCCACGATCGCTTTGTTTCCTGCCCAAAGTGTATCTGTAACCGCACTGCCGGCTGAGACTTCTTGCACAAATTTGTTCTGGGATATCGAGAAAATGCCTGCACTGCCATCAGCACGGCCAAGGAGAGCCAAATCGCCGCTTGCATCCATGGAGACTGTTCGAGTTCCAGAATACATTGATTTAGACTTGTTGAGCGGAGCAAAGCTTTGAATGGTGTCCGAAGTGGTCCAGTCTTCTGGTACAGCGCGCTTTCGCCGAGTCTTTGATAGTCTGAATATGGCTGTCAGCGTCGAAACTAACCGCAAGAATACGCGTTGTTGCATACCTTTCTTGGGTAGATTGAACCTTAGCAACGAGCTCCTCTGAAAGTCCCTGTCCGTCGACCTGCATCGCATCCCCGTTGGATACCGCACCGCCATTGATTGCAATCTTTGATAGGGCCTCTCGAGCTTCATCCCTTTCTCTAGATAGCCTAGTGATCACTCGAATAGCCGCATCGTGCTCGTACAGTGCCCGACTCAGCTCTTGCCTTGTCTGTGTCAGGTGTTGTCGTAAAGTAAATGTCTCTAACGCAAGAGCATCCCACTCATTCTGGAAGACGCCGAGGAGTGAAGGGATCGAAGTAAGCGTGGGTGGTCGTGGCCGAACAGTCCGAGATGACTTTAGCTCTACTAAGTCTTCTAACGTGAGGTCCTCGCCCGTCAATGGATCCTTGCCATTCTCTGAGATGTAGGCCTCAATCAGACGCTTTTCGAAGACGTTGCCTATACTTGTTAGCCTGGTTGATCTTGTAAAACCTTGTTCCGTACTTACCACTTTTCGTTGAGGCTACTGGGTATTGAGGCGCTTCGCCCGAAACTACAGCGCATTAGCCTTCGGTGACCATGACTATTGTCAAGTTCCTTGGCTTACTGGCACAGAGCATCTTGCTCAGATATATGAAGTAGAAGGACGTAAGTTGTCGGGAAAGGTACTGGTTCTGAGGATTTAGGTAGAGTCGCGAGCGCGCAGGAAGCCGAACATTTTGGCTTGGCACTACAAAAGCCCTAACCCTATAGTCATTCCTAATGCCATGTTTGGGAGGGGGATGAAGGCTACCAGAACGATAATACTGGGCTAGTCGCTCCAATAAAGGCCACCATTCTTTTCTTAGGCAATAGCATCAGCCTACAGTAGCTTGTGAAGTGCTGGCTTTGCGGGCGGACTGACTGTAGCCTCCGTCCACAATGCTGTTGCTAAAGCGACATCTCTTCGAAAAGCCGGGCTGAACATGGCCTAATTGTTTGGTGGCCAGGTACCTTGGCTTAAGTCCGTGGCGAGAATGACGAGGCTGACCAGTTGACGAGATCACGCTGATGTGATTGCTGACCATATTCTTTACATTAGTAACAAGGCTGCTCCCCCATTACACGAGATTCTGTGGATTACTGCAGCAAATACCACAACACATTATGCCGGTGATGGTCGTCGCTCCCATGGCCTACATTCAGACGTATGAAGCTCACGCCATCGTTGGCAGAACTAGTGGCGGTCTGTGTTCGATACTCGTATTGATCTTGTAGACCTCGTGAAGATGACTGGTGGGTCTCAAATAGATTTCTAGCCATGGGTATAAAGAGTTGAGCTCGGCAACTTATACTATCTCTTTTCATCAAGCATCCAAACAAACACTTCAAGCCATTCGTCCAAAATCCTTTTCAAAGCCCAAACGAGCACTTCAAGCCAGTCATCCAATATCCTTTTCAAAGCCCAAATTACACCATGTTCACCAAAGTCTCCCTTGGCGCAGCCGCCCTAGCACTCGCCTCCACAGCAGCAGCCCAGTCCTTCACCCTCAACGTCACTGGTCTTCCCAGCTATCTGACCTCCACCCTGACCGGCTACACAACCCTCAGCTACGCTAATAGCACTGCCTACCTTGGTCAGATCAGCCAGCAACTCTACTCTGAAAAGCTCCTCCTTTCCAGCGTCGGTGGCTACGGCCTCGCCTTCCAATCCTGGCACTCAGCCGCCCACGAGCTACAGTCAATGTACATTAACCCGAATGTTACTGGTCCAGTACTCTTCACCAATCCCGGCGGAAATGTGCCAGCCGGGTTTGACGCGCAGGGATTCGGATTTGACAATGCGGCGGGTGCGTTGACGAATGATGGGGAGAACAAATTTATCTTTTGTCAGGATGTGGAGGAGAGTTCATTGAACAGCTGGGAGCTGTGGTGGGAGGGAGCCGGGGAGCCGAATGGGGTTAGTTGCCTGGTGAACGTTGATTTGATCAACGTGGGGGAGTGTGAAGATTAGGTCCTGGGGGAGGATGTGATATTCATTTGCATGAGTGGAGTTGGATAAGCTTCTCTGTATGATATGTAGATATACACCAATCAGCTTCTTCAACCGCACGTCAAGGTCTACTACCTCCTCCTTTTATATTCATGAGGGAGTCTATTCAAGCAGGGTATACGAAGAGGCTGGAATACTAGAACAAGACAGAAAGATTACTAGCTTAAGTAGCTGCAAATTGTTCTTATCTAAATCTCGATCGCTGGGACCTTGATGTCAGGGCCCTGCTTGGCGCTGATCAAGCCTACCTATTCTACGGTAGACATTTTTAGCCAAGATGACAGAAATCCGCGCCGGCATCCCTGAAGCCCTCGTTCGCAATCAAGCTGCGAGTGATTACGGTCATGGGAGTCCGGAAGAGGCCGATAAGGACAAGGGAAGGAAAGGAGGAGGAGGAGGAGGAGGACAAAGCTAGCGCATTAGGATGCAGTGAGGATGACGGGTTTGAAGAAGACCTACTGGTATTTGGGGACTACTCATTTCTCTTTATCAGTACAGATCGAACCTTTGAAATGTATCCGCTTATGCAATTGGCCACATAGAAATAATTGGAAGCCCATAGGCAGCTTAAAGTATAAAAGCAGTATGATATTAAGAACTTCTCTGTTGAATTCCTGACCAGAAAGTATGAGAAATGGATATACTGCTAAGCTCTTACCAGTAGCTCTGCTGGTAATATGTTGTTCCGGCCTATAACTATATGCAATAGAGGGAAGATTCTAGGCTGACTGAAGGGGAGATGGTCGTTGTGTTTTCTTGGTCATAAGAGTAAGAATTGAGGAGCTAGGATGGGCGGCACATTGTTCCCTCGTATACTCTACCTTAGTGGCCATCTCTAAGGCCCCTAAAGTGGGTTATGTGAGAGGGTGTGCTTTCTGGATGCTTTGAACGTGGGGGGTTGGGTGAGTTGGTAGGTAAGAGGAGAGAGTGTATTACCTCGACTCGACTGGGTGATGCATCACCCAGTGCAGGTGCCCTACCACCCCTACTCACCTAGCGCTCTCGCTAAAGCGGCAGGGCCTGGGCGAGCCTCGAGTGGGGACAGAGATTCGTATGCTTGCTTATATTTTAGCCTCAATACGATCATAGTGACCAATCGATAATCTTATTGCTACCAGACAAGTTTGATTCAGACTTGGCTTCGATTTACATCATGGCCTTGGGTTCTGTATTTTATCGTTATAGCTATTGTCACCGCTTTTCCATACACACGCGCTCGAAAGGTAGATCTGGAACGGCTCTGCGCCTGAATCTCAGCCAGGCCACCAGCTTACATACTGTACGAACCGTTCACCCTGGACGGTGAAAGAGAAAACGTAATGGTTTCCGATAAGAATAGTAATCGGGCAGTAACGCCCCCATCTAGAAGAGGGTGCGGTCACCTACGATCACCCAAGATCACCCAGGAGCACCCAGGCTCGCGCGAGAAGAAAGCGGCGCTCACCCTAGACCCAGTGGGGGGTGAGGTTGGGGCAGATTTTTGTCACCTTGGCTAATACGCGATAAATCGTCAAGCTACGCCTTCGGCTGCCTATTGCAGGCTCCTGCCGCCAGTCTCATATACCGCACTTCTGATGCACATCTCTATAGAAGGATTTGTCATATGCCTTCTCCACTATCAAGATTCTGGCGGTTCTTCATCAAACGACAGCTTAACTTTCTTGGTTTTGTGCATCTTTCGATTAGGTGCCGGACAAGTTCTTTTGACATCTGGATCTCCATCAACATCGTCAGCTTCCCCAACAACCTTCGCCAGTCTCCTTTTATTAGAACTTCCAATTGCCGCAATTTTCTGCTTCACTGGCGCGACATCTTCAGAGACATCGCTGGCGCCTCTGGCCGGCTTCTGAGTTCCTAGGTCTGGCTTTGCAGATGGAATAGCCTTATTCTCATCCTGCCGTTCATGATCGGCAGTGCCCATTAAGGCCTCATACTCGGCTTTAGAGAGTGTGTCTTGACTGCCCTCTAGAACATAGGTTGGTTGGTCATCCTCCTCGCCGTCTTTTACCTGCTTTCTTGGCCGAGCAAGGGGTCGTTCATGACGAGCTGAATCACCACTTCCATGTTGAGCCCTGAGTCGGCGCAAAAAGGCTGGCTCATTGGGGTCTGCTTCATTGTTAGAAGACACTCCTAGTAAGCTAAAGGTATATCTCACCGTAGCTGAGGTTCTTGGCATTGTAGCTCATCGTAGATGTCTGAATTTATGATAAAGGAGAGACGACGACAAAATTTAGTGTACGCCACTCAAGACGGAATGATCGAAACCTTTAGAAAATACTCAAGAAGGTCTATACTAGTGACACTCTGGTATGGTTGTGAAGATTGATAGGTGTGCAGAATATTCCGCTGACATGGTCTCCCTTATTTGCTGCTTCATCTATCAGGTTTCTATCAATAAGCAAATGCCAAGCCGGGAGCCACGATGGACAATAGGAGCTTAAGCCTGTATGTCTTATTACCTGGTAAGGCAGTCGGGCAAATTGTGTGTCGAAGCCATCAAAGTTGCTGATAGAGGCCTGTTGCCAAGGCAAGCTAAGGAAGAAACGGCAAGGCCGAAAAGCTTCTCTCGACAGACCTCTATTTGCGTATTATCGATTGAAACACATTTTGTTGATTCAAACTTCTAGCATATTGACATACTTATCCGTTAGGACTGCTCAATCTGCCGCTCGGCGACTGTTTGCGACTTGACGCTCAATGTTACACTGATAGACAAGCCGCAGTCACTCGAAATTTCGATCTAAGACCTCCTATCGTACCGCCTCCCTCACGAGATTCGTTTCGACGCCCATTCGACGCTGATACAAACTCGAAGCATATCCGAGCACTTAACGACAAAAGCAACATAACTTTGGGTTGACTCACGAACCTCACACAATTATCCTGGGGTAGCCCCTAGCCGCTCGTTACATCCCTCATCAATTATTGCCTCAGTACTTTTTGCGGCAGATCTCTGGTTACCTTCCAGGCTCCATGTGCCCTAATCAGGTCTTAAACATTCTTCTACGCTCCTGCTGAACCGTCCCAGTCATATCGTACCTGTTCCTCGCCTTGCTCCCCTCTCCTGGCCTCTCACTTTGAGCCTGCTGCCCTAGGCTCGTCGTAGGGATGGGTTTGGCTAGAAACCTGGTAAAGCGACTACCCTCGGCGCCTTCCCTCCCTTCACTGGTGGACTTGACCGATGAGAAAGATCGCTTCATACCAAGATCATCCTTCTTCAAGAGACGCATACGATTAAAAGGCAACTCAAAGATTTCCGTTCCGCTTGGCGCTGTACTATTATTTCCATGTATCGTCATAACACTAATAATCGTGCTCATTGTCCGGCATCCCTCTTCACCCGGAAGCCTGATGATGCCAGCGGGAGCGCCACCCACTATACGGTATTTATTTAGCCCATGCGTCTGGGTTATCAGCATGTATTCTGACTGGGCTACAGGAAGATAAGCGAGGACTACGACAAAGTCTTCGTGACCGGTTGTCTCGAGCCGCAGACGAATGGAAAACGAGCGAATGCGGCATTGGTGGTTCTGGCAAGGAACCAAGAGTTGGAGGGTGTGGTCCAATCTATAAAATCGATGGAAAGGCATTTCAATCGATGGTTCCACTATCCATACGTCTTTCTCAATGATGGAGACTTTAACCAGACATTCAAAGAGACTATAATAAACCACACAAGTGCTCCGGTGGAGTTCGGCAAGATTGATCCTGAGATGTGGGGATATCCCAATTGGGTCGACCGTGACACAGCACGAGAGGGAATCAGAAAGCAGGGAGATGCTGCAATCATGTATGGAGGCATGGAGAGCTACCATCATATGTGCAGGTTCTACTCGGGGTATGTATCAACCTGGATCCATCCATTTCGAGTGCGCTGACATTGATCTAGCTTCTTCTACAAGCATGAATTACTACAGAAGTATGATTGGTATTGGCGTGTCGAGCCAGAAATCAAATACTTCTGTGATCTCACTTAGTAAGTCGATCCCATTTTGAGAGAATTGTGTGTGCTGATGAGTCGTAGTGACCCTTTTATTCATATGGAGCGGGCGAACAAGACGTATGGCTTCACAATAGCTGTCAAGGAGCTGAAAGAGACTGTGCCCAACATCTTTCGCTACGCGTCGGCCTACAAACGAGTCAACAATATTACGTCTCAAGGGCTATGGGAGATGTTCGCAGAACCTGCCGTGGCAGAAGAGGATACATCCCTCCCAACTGATGATCCAAAATACAAGCCACCGCTGCCAGAAGAGATACTGGGCTCTGAGGGTGGGCGTGGAGGGATACCAGACGTTCATCCAGAAGCGATGGAGGGCGAGGTCTACAACATGTGTCATTTCTGGAGTAACTTTGAAATAGCGAGGCTGGACTGGTTCAGGAGCAAGCCGTACAATGACTTCTTCGATATGATGGACCGAAGTGGAGGCTTTTGGATGGAGAGGGTAAGCCTTCTCTACTTCTCCACGCTACTAATTTACTGACATCATCAATAGTGGGGAGACGCCCCCATCCATTCGCTCGCTGCGGGCGTCCTGCTATCTCCTTCGGATATACATTACTTCAGAGATATTGGCTATCGACATACCACTATACAACATTGCCCAGCCAATGCCCCTGGAAACCGCCAACTACCCAGGATCCCTTTTCTTGAGACGACGACGGAGGAAAAGAAGCGAAAAGAGGAAGACGAGTACTGGGAAACGTGGGACTCGGTTAAAGAGAATGGAGTTGGCTGCAGGTGCAAGTGTGACACAGATATTGTCGATGTGGAAGGCAAGCTTGGAAGCTGTCTCGCTGAATGGGTCAACGTAGCAGGTGGATGGGCTTCACCGGCCTGAGTAACGGCATGTGACAATGTTCTCATTCTTAATGTGTCTTACATATACGGCATGTCTGCGTGTCAGTCACGACAGGCTTTTCGTGAGCAGCGATGATTCCTTGGTGGCATTGGGGGCGTTTTTGGGCGCTCGTACATATTACGGATGGGCATATTGATAATCAGTTGCGAGTAGGGAGGCTATGTCTAGCTTATTGTACAGCAAGCCCACTGCACAACAGCTCTTTACAGGAGTCAGCATTTTTCCGAGAATGTGACGATCATCAATAGCAGTCACGGCGATTATCTACTCGCCACTATATTTCGTTGGCGCGAGACAAGTAGCAGACAACCACATCTTTATCCAGTAAGGTAACTGCTTTGAGGCCGTAGGTCAATAATACAGGGAATTGCATGCTTTCTCTTGTGTCCTCGAATGGGCGATAAGGCAGAAGCCCTATCGGACTAGCGCGGGGCTTCCAAACCCCACCTCCTTCCGTGACATCTGCCTGAACACCTTAACTTCACCCACCATAGCCCATTCACCACGCACCCCAACATCACTTCGAGCTAGAGACTATTGTTCGCGTCACCTTACTGTAGCCTGGACATACATCTTCAAACCTCGATCGCTCGTGTCCTTGTCATCGACCTACCTGCAGTTCCCCGTGATCGCTGAGAGCTATAAAGAGTCATAAGGCTGCCTTGGCTGTTAACACCGAGGGCAGGGGTTTAGTCTCATACTTTCGGTAAGTGCCTACCTTACCTGGCACTTCACCTTTTCCGAACGAGCTTCATGTATTCCTAATCTCACCACCTTTCCCACTTCGACATGCTTTCCTGAAGTACCCGACGTTCCCTATAGCCGTGGGCTCGGCTGACCTAATGCAACAGCCTCAGGAAGACGGTTCTCATTCTGAAATCGTAGCCTCTGTCGTCCTGAGGTATCCCACTATACCTGTACATGGTACTCCTACGAGTTGGTTGTCACAGTCACAACTTGTCACCATGACCTCCACCCACGATGATAGCTGCGATGATACTTCCAGCTCCCTCGGAGACAGTTCCTACGATTTCATAGACGAGAGAAGCAATGCTAGTACCGACTATGAAGATCAGGATGTTATGACCGAGTCTACTACATCTAGTGATGAGCACGGTTTCGACCGGATCGATATTCCCCCCCAACAGCCGGTCCCTAATGACCGGGTCGAGCAAACCTCCCAAGGCCAAGCGTCTGTCAGCTCTAGTGTTCATGCAACCATTGCAGAATCCGAGTCTTTCCCCTCCGAACCAGACTCGGAAGACCAAGCCCCATCCGAGCATATAGACCTCAGTCACATGGCTGACCAGCATGAAGCTATTCAGTTCGATGAACCTAGTGTTGTCAACTTGAACTCTTCAAGGTTCTCCGAAGTATCACATACCTTACAGATTGTGGTGAAGCAGGAGCAAATGAATGCCTTCTACAAGGACATACTTGATCATCTGCCCGGCCAATTGGCTGTTAATGTCAAACAAACCATGACTCCATACAGCCTTACGCCTGAAGGTGGGTCATACAAAATACTATACGTTGGACAACCGGAACATCGAGACCCGGTTGTGCAAAAGATCGGCACAGCGTTAGCAGCTTCACTCAAGTGCTCGACGCCTGACACTGAGAAGTTTCGATCTTCCAAATTCAACATTGTTCCGATCTCTGGGTTTGGGGAGGCAGCTTCCCCAGAAGTTGTTCTGATAGATTCTTCTGGCTTGGAGTTGAACGTCGAGGAGTGCTATCACGCCTCGTTTACCCGGATGGACGATGGCAATGACACTCTACACTTAGATATGACCGACGGGACATCGGTCGAATCTATCTGGACTGGGTCTCGCTTCACCGTGTCCAACGATTGGAAACTCCCTGATATTGCGATCTTCTGCGTGCCAGAGAATGAAAGTCGCCAATTGAAGCAGACACGCCAGTTCGCTCGGTCACTGATGAGCCGCCACGCAGTACAGTCCATCGTCATCTCGCAGACCCCGCAATGGGACAGAAACCCTACAGAATACATGACGCTCGATCTTCTGACTCCCCACATTAGCCTCGAGGCCCGAAAGGCAAATTCTGGCGCAGCTCAACTCATTCGACGCTACCCTGTCGACCTCGCAACGTTTTTGAACATCGACGCGGGCCAGCTGAACAGAAACCTTGCTTGTCTTGCTGTTGCTCAAGGATCTCCAAGGCCACGGTCACAACGTCTCGGCCACAAGAACTTAGGGGACAGCAGAGAGTGGTCTTTCTGGGGCTGGCTTGAGTCATTCGTCTCTGATAGTCAGGAGGAAGGCCCCAAGATCTCGAGAAGATATGGATCTATGTCTGGGTTCGCCTTCATTCTGATGACAGTACTTCCGCTGTTGCTAGTAGGAATTGGCCTTTCCGGATTCCTTGGAGCATCGAAGATCTCCAATAGTAGGGTCTTTCCCACAACCGCTGTCTCAAGCACAACTTCGGCGCCAACAATTCCCACAGCATCCTTTTCTTTATCAAGCACAACCACTCTAGTCGCAACTACCGCATCATCAACCCCAGCTCATGTCTCTCCCGTCCGGAGCTTATCTTCTAATACGGACATAGCCTCTTTCTTGCTAGATGCATATATGCTAGCACCAAACAAGTCCGAACAGTTCAAAGTCCAAGTCCTTGGAGACCGTCATATTGTGCTAAGGCCACCATATTGGTTCAGCAAGATGAAGAAGCCGCCTAGACTATTGTTCAAGGTGTTGCATGGCGGGACAGAGCTTGAGCATGAGCTCACAACTCTGTTCGACGGAGTCTACGCCTTGCAAATTCGCCGCGAGGATGCTTATGGCCTGCTCAATGTCTCCATATGGACAGATTCCAAGCCAAAGGTCAACGAAAGCTTTGAAGTAGATTTTGGCTCGTCATGGCTCAAAGTGGCTGGTTGGAAGAGGGCAACTCGTGCTCTGACAGAGTCAGTTCGCGATGATCTCAATTTAGTGCAAAGTAGCCTCAGCATTGTTTACGACCAAACCAAGACGGGGGTTTCCACATTTGTAAAGCAGCAAACAGAGAAGGCAAGGGTACAGAAAGCCGCAGAAAAGGCCATCATCAGATCTCGCTACAAGACCGCAGTCAAGACCAAGGAGCTCATTGTAGCGCAGACGAGAGACCTCGCTCGTGAATTTTCCGAAAACTTCCATGATCGTCGGGCAATCATTTCACAGCAGATCAAGGCGAGTGCAGGAAACTTTACTAAGGATTTGAGCCTCTATACCCGCAACAAGACTTCCATGATTTCCAAGCAAGCACGAGTACTAGCTCGAGCGGCTACTGGAGTGGACGTGAAAGCACTTGCGCAAGAGATCAGAGACTTTAAGAGAAGACATCTACGCGAGACACAGAAGCTGGCGTTGAAAACTTGGTGGAAGGTAGGGGGTGTTCCTAAGCAACGGAGGATGAAGGTCAAGACGAAGGGCAAAGGCGGTTCGCGTAGATGATGAGATGTAAAGAAGGCTGCAATGATGTCTGGAGTCTTCGTCGTTGCTGGCGTTGGTATACTTTCTATCAGGGATATGCCGGAAGATGGAGGGTTTGCAGGTTATTGACTCTGATTGAGACAGGCTTGGGACATGTAGCAAGGGTGCTCCGGTGTTGCTGGAGGCCCAGATCGGATTCGGGGCATATGTCGTGTTGTACGTTTCACTTATGAATCTATATTACCCACGAACATAGGCCAAGTTAGATGTAGCTTTTAGGAACGTGATGCCCAAGGCTCCAAAGCGGCCCAACGAAGGTTTTCCTAGCGCGATCTGCGGTTGCCCTGACGCAAAAAGCTTGGCGCTAATAGCCCATTCAAAATATATGCCTGTACAACAACCTCTAGACTTCCAAATCAATACTCGTCCACCAACACAAATTCCGCTTCAAACACACCCGTACCGAAGTGTAAACCTCAAAATAAGCCCCCATCTACGGAAAAATTACCGCCAGAATGTCAGCGCCCGAAGAAACAAAGCCCGAGACCACCTCAAAGGCACCCGCCGCTAGCAAGACTGAAGAATCTGGGCAGCCAGCTACATATACTGAGATGGCTTCCAATGCGGCTTCAAATGCGGCTTCTACGGCCGGTACAGCTGCTGTGGGTGTCAAGGATAGCGTGTTTAGCATGTTTGGGGGTGGGGCTAGGAAGGAGAAGAAGGATGATGAGGGGGAGGAGGAGGATCGGAGTGGGAGTTCAAAGGCGATGAAGGATAAGGAGGTGGAGAAAGAGAAAGCGGCGGAGCATGAGAATGGGGAGGGCGAGGGGGCCGCGGTTAGTTTCTCGTTTCGCAGCTTGCCCAGGCATATTTGAAGCTCACGTGGGACTAATTTTTATTTGTGTGCTTGTAGGATGACGCACCTGAATCCCCTGAGGTACATTTCGAGCCTGTGGTCCGTTTGACGGAGAAAGTGGAGACGAAGACGAATGAGGAGTTGGAGGAGCAGACATTCAAGATGCGCGCGAAGCTGTTCAAATTTGATCGCGAGAGTAGGGAGTGGAAGGAGCGTGGGACGGGTGACGTGAGGTTGTTGAAGCATAAGGAGAACGGGAAGACGAGGTTGGTGATGAGGAGAGATAAGACGTTGAAGGTTTGTGCGAATCATTATGGTGAGTTGGGGATCACACGAGCATGGGCTGGCTACGTCAAGGTTTCGAGAATACGGTCAAGAGCGTCGCCAGAGTTGTGAGGATAGATAGCTAACACGCATCGTGTGCAGTCGTACCTGATATGAAGCTATCGCCAAATGTGGGCAGCGATCGAAGCTGGGTGTGGAACGCGGCTGCGGATGTCAGCGAGGGAGAACCAGAGCCGCAGACGCTAGCTATTCGGTTTGCTAACAGCGAGAGTACGTGTTCTCCCTGCTACTATGACCCCTTTGCTACTCCGAGGGAGACTACTAACACATACACATCCAGATGCCGGCTTGTTCAAAGACGCTTTCGAGAAAGCCCAGCAAGAAAACGAAGCACTGTTCCCCAAGGAAGCTGTTGGTGGTACTGCTGCCGCTTCAGCTGCGGAGAGCCGTGCCGAGTAAGCTCGAAGGAGAAGTATGAGATAAAGGGAAGGGTTGAATAGAAAGGGAGCATCAAGATCATGGCGAGCGTGCGGATGGAAATTTGTCCAGCGTGACCGACGCTATACCGAGAGCGATTCCCCAGCACTTGTGTTAGCATACTACATATTCTTTACTCCGAAGTCTGTAATAAATGGTGGCAACCAGTTTCCATGCTTTCTGAGTCGAGTCTCCGCAGACGTTACTGCTTTTCTGGCCGCTTGCGGAATATCATGTTCCTAAGCATACTTGTTCTTCTATCTCCTCTTTCTAGTCATGTCTGAGCACGTGACCTATTATTAAGTGATTTCACTACTTTTACAGGGGTATGTTTCCATCAGGCTATCCCTCGCTATCAGATTTCTAAGGCTCTGACAGCAGTGCTTTGTTCCACATTAGGTACGTTTCGCTCCTTAGCAATCAGAGAATCCAATACCATCTGCATAACGATGCTCCTCCAGTTTCAAGAGAAACATCATGATGACGAAGATTATGGAATGAGGCGTTCAGCCATCCGTGCCGTCCTATGCCCCTGACCATGCCTGGACAAGGACGGGAGAATAAATCGGAAAGGGCAAGGCTTCGGCTGCTCCCGGGCTAGTTCGAGGCTTTGCGGCGTCGTCTTCGTACTTAATGTCAGATGAAACTTCACCATTCATGATCTTCACGGGGCGCAGGCAAGCCCAAACCTCGCCTGCTCGCTAAAAGCTGACAAAATTGTTTCATCATTAGCAGATGGTAATGACGATGGATATTACCTGCTTGCTGCGCCATTGTCTCAGGCGCCCGGCTGGGGCTTTGAAGCCCGTTGATGAATGAGCGGTTTGAGATTGTACGGTGTTCCAACATGCAGTTTAGTTGGTATTTAGGAGGAAAGACGTCCATGGAATGCCGTTTGTGCTCCTCTAATGTTTTCTCCGCCCATTCGTTAGATCCTCCCTTTTCCGCTTTGTGTCTGGAATAAGCAGTATTACAGTCATTTCCGTTCATCTGTTGAGTTGACTAGGATATTTTGGCTGAATCCGCTTTTTGTTGGAGACTACGTTCTTTTCGATTACAAATATTGGAGAATTTTTCATACGTTGCATTGACAGTTCGTTCTGCAACAACACAATGGCACTTGGTATGTTGAATGTAGCGCGTTTGTGCGCTATTGCTTGGCTCTCCGCAGCCTGGTCAGCTGCGGCTGCTCCTCACGACAGCTCTGGGCGACTTAGTACGAGAGAATCCACCGGAAAGATGGTGTTCTGTCACTTCATGGTACGAGACTTTCAGCCCTCCTCTCCTCCCAAAAATCATTCAAGCTAATCACACACCTCTCCCTCCAGATTGGCGTTATAGACGACCGAACAAGCTCTTCAGACTACGACCCAGATATGCAGCAAGCAAAAGCCGCAGGTATCGATGCTTTTGCTCTGAATATCGGCGTCGACGCATACACCGATACACAGCTTACATACGCCTACGAATCAGCCGCGAAGAATGGTATGAACGTCTTTATCTCATTCGACTTCAATTGGTTTACTATTGCAAATACCTCCGGTATCGGTGCCATGATCAAGCACTACGGAAGTCTGCCAGCACAATTGAAAGTGGACAACAAGATCTTCGTTTCCTCTTTTCAGGGCGACGGACTGGATCTCAATGCCATTGCGTCGGCTGCTGGGATGTCGAGAAATGGGATTTTCTTTGCACCTAATTTTCAACCGAAGAATCTCGCTGATGCTGATGGGCTGCTCAATTGGATGGCTTGGCCCAATAATGGGAATAACAAAGCTCCAGATGGCAACAAATTGACTGTCAATAATGGCGACACGAGCTATAAGGATGTACTTGGTACAAAGCCCTATATCGCGCGTAAGTCTATCACACAGCGGTCTTACAGGTCCAGAACTAATTGTGTGGCTCTACAGCGGTCTCTCCCTGGTTCTCTACCCACTATGGCCCTGAGGTCTCATACAGTAAGAACTGGGTCTTCCCATCAGACACGCTTTGGTTCGATCGATGGACGGAGATCTTAACTCTCGGCTCCCAGTTCGTCGAAATCATAACCGTATGTGACCCCACTGTTCCCTTCGAAAATTCCAAGACTAACAGAGCCAGTGGAACGACTACGGCGAAAGCCACTACATCGGACCCCTCTCATCTCCCCACATAGACGACGGCAACAGCAAATGGACCAACGACATGTCCGTCTCCCCTCCCCCCTATCATCCCCAAAACCGCAAACCCAAACTAACACCCCCCCCCCCCAGGCCCCACAACGGTTTCCTCCAACTCGCCATCCCCTACATCCGCGCCTTCAAAGCCAACGCCCAAACAGTAACCCCCTACATCCAATCCGACCAACTAATCTACTGGTACCGGCCCCACCTGAAATCCGCCTCCTGCGACTCAACCGATACATGCCAGCAAGCCAGCCCGAATCCCAGTCCAAATTACTTCATCGGCAAACCTAATGGCTACGAAACAATGGCCGACGCCGTCTTCGTCGTCGCGCTTCTAAAATCCGCTGGAACAGTAACAGTCACATCAGGCAGCAACACCCAATCCTTCACCGCGAAAGCTGGAGCCAATTCCTTCCAAGTACCTATGGGGACGGGGAAACAATCTTTCTCTCTAACACGAGGCGGTCAAACGGTTTTGAGCGGCGACAGCCTGAAAGATATTATAAGCGATTGCGTGTGCGGCATCTATAATTTCAACGCTTATGTGGGGACTTTACCGCCTGGACCGCCCGATGCATTACAAGCGGATGGGCTGAAGAGTTTCGCGGACGGTATGAAAGCTACGTGCCAGGCTACGCCCTCTCTTGGTACAGCTTCTGGTGCAGGCACTGCTGGACCCGTTGTTCAGGGGCCTTCTACCGCCGCTGCTGGTAGTGCTCCACCTATCGCCTCACCCACCCCCGTGACCCCCCTCACATCAACACCAAGCGTCATCCCCCAACAACCTACCAACGCCCAACCAACCACCTCCTCCACCACAAGCGCTACACCTATCCCCGAACCCTCAACTCCCACAAGCGCCAGTACAACCACCACTGCTCCCGTCGCCGGCGGTGGTGGTGTAAGCAAAACCATCACGGCTCTAAGCCAACTATCTCCTACGAACTGTATGCATGCCGGCTACGTATGGGCTGGGCCTCCGGGTTCGGATCCGGCGGCGCGTTGTGATGGGGGATGAGATGTCCTGATTAGGGTGCAATTTGCAAGTGGGTCGGCGATTGGAGAGGTGTGAGATGTTTAGGGTTTTGGAGATGGATGCGATGTGGCGTTGCTGGGTTTGTTGGATGCAGCTGCGATGGCCAGTATGGGGAGCGCTACACGTGCTCACTTCTACGAGGGAGTTGAGGGTCGAGAAATCGTTGTTCATTTACTTCTATAGCCCCGCAAGGAGAAATCCGTTTACAGACGCTATCGTTACAATGTCCTACACGATATGTTGCCGTGGTGGAAGAGAAAGCTTATCTTTGTATTACGCGGAACATGATCAATGAGCCAATAAGCGATTGGCAAAGAATGAAAAGGAAGGTGCAGGCAACGAGGATGAAGGTAGCAGGATTGAAGATGAGGATGATCAGGCACGTTCATGACGAATGTTTTACTATGTTCATGTACTTACCTTTCATGCCATCTCGATAGTGCATATCTGACCCGCGAATCTTCACAATGTGTTGAATTCATAAACCTTGGCTCAACTATGCATAACACTCTAGTGGGCCCGTAACACTTCCATATAATGCATGACTGCTGTTGAACGCATATGTTTTCCTTGATATTTACGCTCGTAGAAGGTAGCAGAATCTCTTCGGTAAGGTAGGCGTGGCGAAGAGATATTTGTGGTGGTGCGACAAAGGAAGTTGGATATTATCACATGGCAAAGTGACACTAGGTCTTAGTACCAAAATTTGTGGTTTTTCCAGACTCATACCTCTCTTCTGAAACTTTCGAGCTTTCAGTATTTCGACTTGGTGAGATCATTGGTTTCTTTAAGGAACAAATCAGCTTACAAGCTTCCCATGCTCGCTGCCAAAACTTTGAAGATACCTAAACCATGCCAAGGCCAGGTATTACAGCCCAGACGTACTCAAGCGCACTATCAACCTTTCTGCGACCCTTGCTGCCGCGTGTGGTCCTTCCGAGTTTCACATGGCCCATACGAAAGCCTGGCGCCCTCGCATCAGAGATGCCGAAGACCTCAAGGCCGACTTCTCGTTTTGTCGGCCGTTGCTGGGGCTGGGTTCATCGAAGGCTCCTCGAATTTTCCTATTACTTTTATTGCCCATGCGTTGGCGTACCGTTCGACAACCAAATTGTACCGTTGCCTTTTGGCTTGCTGTTGAAGCGGTCTCATGGCACCAGACTTGAGGAGGTCTTAGCTATGCGCGTGGCTAGAGATGCTGGCTTTCCGGTTCCGAAAGTTATATGCTATGGCGAACATCCGGAGACGCCACACGCACCGTTCTCTATTCTCATGACTCGGCTGCCTGGACGACACCTTGGCGAGGTGTTTGGCGATGTGACGAACGAGGAAAGGAAGCAAATTGTGTTGGAAATGAAGTCCTATCTCGATTGCATGCGCAAATGGTCGAATCCTTGGGGCGCTCGCCGTATCTGCTCGATTTCCAACGGACCGATAAGAAGTGTGCGGGTACCTCGACACCTCATCGGCCCCCACGACAGTCTGCAAAAGTTTAATAAGAATTTGATTGGTGCTGTTTGGAACGAGGACTGGGGTGACCGATCAGGATACGAGACAGTTTTGGCATGCGCCAACAAGCTGCACGAAAGTCCACGTCGAGTTGTATTCACGCATGGGGATTTGGCGCATCACAACATCCTTGTTGAGGACGGCCATGTAACGGGTTTCATCGACTGGGAAGCCGCCGGCTGGTATCCGAATCACTGGGAGTTCACTACCGCATGGAGATACCAGAGACATGGCTGCTATTGGTGGCAGTTCATTCATGACCTGGGTGGTAAGAATTTCCTGGAGGAGTTCGAAGGCGAGAAAGCGCTGGGGCGGTTGACGAGCACATCGTACGCATATTGGTAGTTTTCATGGTGCCAGCAAGTATCCCCGTGTGTAGCGGTAGATATGATATCGGTCCTACCATCTGGGAATGGGTTAACCCGCCAGCTTATCGGGACATCATACCTTGGATTAGCAGTTCTGCCTTGTACGAAGCGTAATGTACAAAAGAAGACTCAACATGGTTTAGCAAGTGTCAAGCTAGGACTAGCAAAAGAGTGAATGGCGTGATATTCCATGAGTGTTATGATGTTTCGCCTTTGGAATGAGAAACTCGAGGAGAACCCGCCTTTCTTTCTTACACTTCTTACACAGAAGTGGCAATCAATCAACACTATCAAACTCCAGTTGATGATGTCTACGTCACGCTATAACGCCGGTGCACTTTTTAGTCATCTGCGCTGCCAACAAGGAGTCTCTGCTAATGAACGTCAATGGTCTCACATCTTCACCAAAGCGATGAGCAAGGTGAGCATACTCTGGGAGAATGCCGTTTGCAAAGCAGTATGTTCACTGGATGAACGAGCCCAGGCGGCACACTCTACCAGATTGAAACGACAGAAACGGGCCGCGTCGCCAACCATCGCCACGTCGATGACGTCTTCCAGGATCACGGAGAGCTGAGGGCCATTGGCTATGTGCCATCCTGGATATTAAAGCATGTGGACGGCATTATGCGATGTCTTGACAATGGACTCGACTACCTCAAGGAGTAGACGTCTTTGAAGTGGGTGTTGACCTTGGCGGTACAGTTGATGGAGGAGAACATCATTGAGACGCGGAAAATCAAGCAACTCAAGCAAGAGATGGTGAATTGGGCTGCGAGAGAGCGTTCTCCGTCGGATTCTGAAGGTGATGAAGAGTTTGGAGAGGCAGCGGAAAGCAGAATTAAGGCCAAGCAAGGATAGTATTTGGGTGCATAGCTGGGGACGCTGCTGCAGGCGAAGCTCAAGAGGAGCATCTAGGATGGAAGGATGAATACCTTACACAATAGAAAACGACCATATCATCCAAACTTTTCCCATCTGCTTTGATTCGAGGCAGCTTTAGGTAGAAAAGGTTAGTCGCCTCAAGTGAGAATGATTTAGGAGCTCTAACTGTATCTCGAAAATCTTTCAGAAGAGCCTTAGCAGACCTAATCCAAGGTATGCTTTGAGTGCTTTCCGTGAGCTTTCGAGCAAGACGAATGGTAACTATAGCCGGTGAAAGGTAGTTACTAGCACACAGCAATTGGAGATGATATTGCAGCCCTGATAGCTAGCATTGATGTATCTAAGTGGGTGGGAGCTGCCTGCTAAAATATGGTGGCTAAGTCGGCTAAGGCGCTACTATAGATCGCTACTGCTATTTCCTAGTGATAAGCACTACTGCTACTAATTCCTTCCCAACAGCTATCCCCCTTTTTTAGAAACCTTAGTCCCCTAAGGTCTCCTTCTCCTAGAGCTTGCTAAGAAGATCCTATTTAATCTCTTATCTAACCTTATTGCGAAAGTCTTATATCAACTTCTCCTCCTATTCCTTAGCAACCTTATTAAACGACCTATCCTTTAGCTCCTTCTTATATACCTCCGCTTAGGCTTATACTCTCTCCTTAGTACCTTCCTTTAGCTGTTAGATAGTATCTTCCTTAATATAGGAGCGGTATTTCTTAATAAACTTATTAATTAGTTATAATTCCGTTTTTTCAGCTAGCTTAGTAACGTTACTTTAATAAACCTTCCGTATAATCTTTACTTCTAGCTTAGTAATATAGTCGGGAGTATAATCCTTATACTTATAGGGGTATCTACTACTTATAGATATAAGAACCTTTAGTAGCTTAGTTAAGCGACCTTAACTTCTATATATCTCTTCTTTAATACTTCTATATATCTCTTCTTCGATAGTACTACTAGCGTATTAGTACTTACTAGTCGATACTTCGCTAATAGTGCCTGCTTAAGGAGTCTTATCTACTTAGGGAGTCTTATCTAATTTAAGGGGGTCCGATAATAATATTAGTACTAGGAATTCCGTTAAGACTTATAAATCGCTATATACTTTCTAAGCCTTATTTATATAATTACTAGTTAAGATTGCTAGAGGTATTAACTCCCGACGTATAGCTTCCGCAGTTTAGGCTAGATACTAAGTATAACTATTTATAGTATCTTTATATTCCTACTATAAGATAGTTAGTATTTTCCCCGTAGGTAAGATTCGAAGTAGCTTACTAATAATTAAATTCGTCTTTATTACTACCCTAAATCCCTTAGTTTCCTCTAGTATAGTATTTGCTTTTGCTAGCAGTCGACCTATATTATTAGAGATAGATTTTAGGTAGTCCTAATATAATTATCTTACGACTTAGCCTTCGGTCGTTATTACGTCTGAATATCGTAGATACCTAGTATTAGTTAGGAGACTTAGGAATAGATATCCTACTAATACTAAATAGTAGTAATCTAGTTCCCCTAAAACGCTAGTCCTAAAGACCTTATCTATAAAAAGGGGTTTATATATCTTAATCCCCTCCGCTAGTATCTGCTAAAAGTCCTTAGTATTAGGTCCTATTACTATAGTACTAGAGTAGATAAGGGCCGTTTTTATTCCTTATTTTACTATAATAGGTAAGGTATATATATTACTACTAGATTAGCTGGTGATAGTAAGACTTAGGGTAAAGTTAAGATAGTTTCCTCTATCTATAGTAAAGCTTAGCTTGCGGGAGTTTACTTTAATATAGCCCTGCTATAGTATTATAGGTATAGGTAAGCTAGCTAGTAGAGAATTTAATTTATTAGTAAGACTCTCTAGCTTAGCCCGTTTACTAGGTAGTAGGTAAGGTAAATATTTATATTTCTCCTTCGTTATAGGTAGTTTTAGTAGGCCTTATACTTCCTATAATATATTTTTAGTACGTTTCTTCCCGCTGAGTAAACCTGCTTGCTATTTAGTATTTATAGTGTGGTAATTAGTAGATAATAAAGACTAAGGCGGGTGGTAGATTAGTATTACGGTAGTACTTAGTATAGTTAAAAGAGGTAGTAAGGTATAGGAAGGATAATAATTTAATAGTTAAGGTAAAAGTTTATATTATACTAAGGCTTAAAGTAAGGCCTAGGTAAAGGTATAAAGTAAGGTCTATATAAAGGTACGTAATAAGTAATTCTAGCTTAAGTCTAATATAAAGTAATTATTATAATTTAGTTCTATTAGACGTAGGTGAGGTCGTTTAAAGAGTAGGTAAGTTAGTTAATAAGAGTATATTAGTAAGGAGGAAGTATTAAGGATTAAGGAGTAATTAGCGAGTTATAAAGTAGCCGCTTTTCCCCTTAGTAGAAGATTTACTTTATTTACTTCGTTTAACGCCTAGCTTAGTATTAAGCTGGAGAGCTTTAGTTAGCTAGCCAGCTTACCTTACTTACTATATTATTAGATATAGGGCTCTTTGCCTAGCTCTGCTGGGTAGAATTCGTAAGGAGGATTAGGTTATAGGAGTACTACCGCAGGTAGGTATTACCAGCTATACGCTGCCTAAAAAGGCTAGGGTTCGTTCGTAATATAATATAATATTATCGACGTAATATCGTTTTAGTTTTATAGATCCGTATAATTCTCGTACCTATCCGCTATATTAGTGCTTTATCTATTTCGTTAGTAACCGTAGCCCTAACTACTTAGCTTCCAGCTTCCCTCCCCTCTAACCGTCTTTTAAGAGGTTTCGTATAAGTATAAGGTCCCCTACTTTAGGTATACGCTATCTCCTTACCTTCAGCTTGCTCGCTGTATAGGTATATAAGGCTACTTCGATAGCTAGTAGCCGATTTTTATCTCTTAGTACTAAATAGATTTAATACTAATACTCCGGTAGGGGTTCCTCTACCTTATCTAAGTCTAGTAATACGAGTAGCTTAATATCGAAGTAGTAATAAACTAGTTTAAACCTTAGTATAATCTAGGCCGGCGTATATCTATAGATCTTAGTAGTTTTAGTATTTATATTTAATATATTATCCCTTACGAATAAGGACTATAAGTTAGTACTACCTCGCTTAATATACTTCTTACTAATCTAACCTAATATCTCTTATACCGTTCTCTCTAGTAGCCTAGTTAATCTAGGGTGGCTTACTAGTCCTATATAATAGCTAACCCTATAATCTCAAAGTACTAGTTATAAATTATTATTTATAAAGTAGGATCTGTTATCTATATATAGTCTACGCAGCTATCTAAATACTAGGGCGATATACTCTTAGGCTATATTAATAGTTTCTAACGTAGTATACTAGATATAGGCCTTAGCCTAAGTAAACCTACTAAAATAATTAACGAATAGTAACACGTATAATACACCGGTAGTAGTATAGGTAGGAGTAATTAGCCCTAGCTAGTTAGTACCTAGTATAGCTATAGGTGCGAACTATTAGATTATAATTAGTATTAACTTTAGTAGGCGTCGTAGTCTAGCTTAGTATAAGTAATAGTTCTAGCACTACTTATAGATATCTTTAGTCCTACTAGGCTAGTATACCTATCTAATTAGTCGATCTAGGGTTAGTACGGACGTATAATACCTATAATCTTCGTAGGTAGCTTATAAGAATCTCAGTATCTCCTCCTTAATAATATAAATACTAATAGCCCTAGTAGTTTCCTTAGTAAACCTTAGGTACTTACTTTTAGTATAACTTAGTAGTAAGTATCTCTTTACTTAGTACCGTAGTACCTTTCGCCTAGTAGGTAGGACTTTTAATTCCTCTATCCTTACTTCTCCTCCTTTAAAGTAGTCTACTAACTAGTAATATATAGGTAAATATCTATACTTATTAAGATTAGCCTTACTAATAATTTATAAGAGGAAGGTTCGCCTCTAGATTATATTTAATTCTAGTAATAGTATTATTATCCTATCTAGTAGCCTAACTAAGCTGTTAGTAGTTAGTTATATTAGTATTCTGCTAAGACTATCTGCTACTCTAATATATTAGTCTTTTAATAAGCGATAAAATACTCGAAAATCGAACTCTCTAAGTTTATCTAGCTAGGTGGCTATATATCCTTTCTTAGTCTAACCGGTAGTAAAGATAGGCTTAAGGGCTTCGTAATCTATATATATTATAACTAG
Source organism: Stereocaulon alpinum (assembly GCA_018257865.1). Lineage (NCBI taxonomy): Eukaryota > Fungi > Ascomycota > Lecanoromycetes > Lecanorales > Stereocaulaceae > Stereocaulon > Stereocaulon alpinum. The sequence continues at coordinate 58,929 of JAEUBA010000019.1, read as the reverse complement.
ATACTTACTTCCTATTACTAGCTAACAAATCTCCGCTAAGTACTTTATAATAGTATAGTACTCCCTTTTAGAGTTATTATATCTAGTCTCTATATCTTATAGCTTATAAGAAAGGAATATATTTATCCGTTTATTTAGCTACTACCTAGGTATTACTTTAGTCCCTAGTAAGGTATTATATAGCTGGAATAAACACCCGCCTAAGGTAGTATTACTAGTATCTATAGCGAGATAGTACTATAAGTTAGGGTCTATTCTAGCTATAGCGTTCGAGCTAATTACTTATTTTACCTTAGTAAATAACTCCTACTAACTTTACCCCTAATCGAACGTATCCTTTTTAATCTACTTCCTCTAAATAGTTAGTTTCTTTTACTTGCTTACCCTTACTAATTTAGTAAAGTTTTAGTTATAGTCTTCTATTTTATTATCGTAAGCTTGCTTTAGTTTTATATCGTCTGCTACTTATATAAGGTATACTTTCTTTATTTCTATTATATACTATACCCAGCTAGGTATAAAGATCTAAAGAAAAGGTATTAGCTATAGGAATATATTAAGCTCTATATAATTTTATAGGACTAGCTAGTTTAGAATTTTATCCCTATACTTTAATAATAGCGTTAAGCCCGCTATACTGCTTTAGAATCTAAGAACCTTAATACTATTAGTAAAAAGGTAAGTCTTAGCTCCTAATAAGTAGACTAGGCCGAAGACGTATTAGGGAAAGTATTTAGTATAAAGAAAGTTAAATAAGGTATTATAGTTAATTACTAAGGCGCTATAATCGTCTATAAAGATTAAAAAGGTATATATCTAGTAGTCTCCTATTAATGTTAGTAGCCTAGCTATCCCTTTATTATTCGGTAGGAGTAGTCTAAAGATAAGGTTAGAGAATTAGGTATAGGTATATAGGGCACCTTTAAGGCCTTAGCCTATATAAATATATACCTACTATCTATTTAGCGCTAGAAACCTAATCTTATTCTAATCCTCTTCCTTAGTAGGGATTACCTAGTAGCTATTACTAGTATCTAAGCTAAAATAGACTTAATACTTTAGCTTAATTAGTATATCTAGTACCTCCTCCAGATAGTATATAGGGTACGCTAACTTAACCGTATAATAATTTATAGGGATAAAGTTATAGACTACTCTTATAATTAGTAAGCCCTTCTTTTTAGGAGGGAATTTAGTTCTCGCTCCCTAAAGACTACTATAATATATAATAATTCCTATATCTTCGAGCTTTAGGAAAATTTTATTAGCGAACTCTCTTTCCTCCGCAGTATATTAAGGGAGGGATCCTTTTATAGGCTTCGTATTTAGTTTAAGGTTAATTAAGTACTTAATAAGGTCTATAGGTTATATATCGCGTATATTTATTATAAAGTAATCCTACTAGGTATATACTAGCCTCTTTACTTAACTAATCCTCTTATTTATATCTACTAGAATACTAATAGTAATACTACTATACTTAAACTATTCCTTAATAATAGATTCGCTATTAGTACTTAAATCCTATTCCCTAAGCTAGCGTTAGGTAGGAAAACCGTCTCCCCGTCCTAAAGAATACTTTATTACTTTAGTTAATATTTAATTATTAATAAGTTTAGTTAATACTGGTATACTTAGAGTTCTAACTAGTAGCGATACTAAGGATAAGGTATATTAATTAAAATCTTTAGTAATATTAAGTTTTTTAAATAATATAAGAGCTAATACTATAATATTTTCGTAGTAACGCCTAGGGTCCTAAGTTCCCTAATATTACCCTAGTTATAATATTAGGATTAGTAGTTTTCCAGCTTATTAAGTAGGATTTAGTACGCCTTATTTATAGTATCCCCTCTATTCTTATCCTTATTAAGTTCGACTATTAGGAGGTTTATATATATTAGGATAATTTCCGCTGGTACCTACCTAAGTACTGAATTATTCCCCCGTATTATAACCTTCCCTATACTATAGTTAGGGTTTAATCCTACTCGCCGGATCTAAGGTACTCCTAGCAGGAGATTATATACTTAGTTATTAATAACCTACGCTTTTACTACTGCTTAGATTCCTTAGATATTTACTAGTAGGTAGACGTAGTTAGTAAGAGTATAGATAGTATCTATTACTAAACTAACCTAAAGGTATCTATCTATATAGACTTATAGTAGGGGGGTTATTAATTATAGCTTAGTATAACTAACTAGCTCTACTAGTAAGCTACTATTAATTAGTATTCGTAGGAGCTTAACCGTTCTAATCTATACTATAATTATAAATAGCTAGGATTATCCGTCGTTATCAAATATATATACTATAATAGTAGGGGGTTCCCTTTATACTAAAGTAGTAATTACTATATTCGATCTACTTAGGTTAGCTTAATTCTTTACTTTAGGTATCCTCTTAATCTAATATCTAGGTATACTTTATTATATACTTAGAGTAAGCTTTTACCTAGCGATATCTAACTTATCGAGGAACTGCCTAACCTCTATAGTAAGGGGTAGCTTTAGAATATCTTTAATAGAAAATCTTACTCCTCTAAGTAAACCCCTAATAGGGTCTAGTATCTTTAGTACCTTTACTAGGACTAGCTCCTAAACCTTTCTAGTCTTACTAACTCTAGTAGATAGTAGGTATACTATATAAGGCTAGTTTATCGGCTGCTTATAATTTAGATTAGGTTCGCGTTTTAGTTAGGTCTCCTAGAAGGTAGATAGGGAGTCTACTTCCTCGAATCCTAGCTCTTCTTCTAAGAGATTTATCTTATTTGTATTATCCTATAGTTAATTCTCCTTTTCTTCTAGATCTACTATATATTCTAATCCCGCTTTTAATGTCTTTAGGATAGCTTTCTACTTATTTTACTTCTTAATACCTGCTACTTGTTATAGTAGCTTTCCCTGCTTTGCTACTACTTTAGTTATCCTTTATACTACTATTACTTAAGTTACGAAGTTGCTATCTAATAGTAGTAAATAAGCTACTGGTACTAGGTAATAGTTCTAAGCGTCGGAGCTTCCCTCACCGTTATTAGAATTTTGGCTACTAGGGTACCAGCCTTTATACTAGTAGAGTTAACTATCGATATTACTTAAGTAGGGTATAGCTGAGTTGGTAGTAATTAATAGTTATAGAGTCTGTAATAATAGCTAGTTATAGAATAACGCGTAGTATCCGTATTTCTTATATATAAAGTACTAGATATTTAATATATCCTTTTTAGACTATAGCTGATATAAACCTTACTGGGATAGGTAGGAACTAGTATTATTACTAATAGCTAGATTTATTACTTATAACCCTTATAGTAATACTAGGAACGCCTAATTTATATTAATAAGCACTTACCGTAGCAAGTTATTATTAGTTTATACTAAATATCTATAGGGTAAGACGACTCCCGTTATATCTCTACTAAATAGATCGAATAGATTCGGCTTACCTACCTTACTATATACAGCCTTAATAAGTCTTTCTACTATACTAAATAAATAGTCTAGACCCTTATTATATTTAAAGTTAACCTACTTACACTTAATCTAGTTATTTATTCCTTAGATAGTAGCTATTCCTACGTTAATCTTATTATTAGATATCTTTCGTAATAGTTTAGCTACCTTCTTTAGGAAATCTACTATAGTCTTACTATTATCTTACTTTAATTATACTATCTTTATCCTTAGTTTAAACTTCTTCGCTTAGATATCCTTTTTAGTTACTTAAAAGCTATTTAGGAAAGCTTGCTTTAGCTTATCCTAATCTTACTTAGTATCTTTATTAAGATCTAAGTACTAGTTATAGGTATCCGCTTCGAGATTCTATTAAAATAGAAGGCGGAATACCTTTTCTTTACTAGCTAGGTCGTTAAGATCCTTACTTCTAATATCCCTCTTATATATCTACTCTATATCTTTAATATATTCTAAGGGGTCCTCTTTCCTATCTCTTAATCTATAAAATACCCGAATCTTCGTAGGTGCTATATTCCTTAGTTTACTAGGGGTAGGTAACTTAATACGTAAAGCTAGTAGAGATATATTAGGTATTAATATAGTCCTTTCCTTAGTTACTTTCGTAAGGATAGGTAGAGGTCGGTTAATAAGTTCTTTAGTAGGGGAGGGGCTTAATAAGGAGGCTTTAAGAGAGCTTATATAGAATCCGTTACTTTAAGCTCTTATTCTAAAAGGGTGGGATTCCTTCTCTAGTAACTTCGAATATACCCTACTAGCTTATATACTCTATTAGAAGGCTAGTAGTACTAGTAAACGAGTATTAAATAGAGTTAACGGTATATACTTAATAAAGTAATAGGTAGGATATTTACTATCTCTTTAGTAGTTACTTTAGTAAGATAATACTGCTCTATCCTTTAAGCTTTCCTTAGTACTCCGTTAAGTCCTTCTAATAATTCCCTTGCAAAAAGTAATCCCTCAGGTTATCAAAATTAATATAAGACGATCCCAGCTAAGCCCCTAACTAAAAGGTAGTTACTAGTATACAGTAATTGGAGATGATATTGTAGCCCTAATAGCTAGCATTAATGTATCTAAGTGGGTGGGAGCTGCCTGCTAAAATATGGTGGCCAAGTCGGCCAAGGCGCTACTATGGATCGCTACTGCTATTTCCTAGTGACAAGCACTACTGCTGCCAATTCCTTCCCAACACCGGAATAAAGAGATCTGTGCGATTGCCTTATCATGGTCAGACTAGCCTAGAACAGCCGCTGGAAGCGCGCCCCGCTTCCGCCCGTCAAGTACAAAGTCAAGACAATATAAACAATTCAAAGCAACTCAAACCTTTACAGTACCCTCACTCGCGCTCTGCACTACGTCGCAACCATGCCAGACGTGAGTTTTTTATATCCCCTTCACCTACAGCTAGGCATACGGCATACGCAAGCTAACATACATCTTCGAAAAGGTCAAGCGGCAGATCAAGATAATCACTGAGCAGAGGGTCACGTAAGTCTCATTTGAGCTTCACTTGTCGCAATGTTCGCTGACCAAGTCTGATCTTGTTTAGGGGCAACCCAGCTGATGAGATGCCCCTGCGCTCTTGGAATATCGAGATCCACCTCATAAGCGCGACTGGCGAAGATGTTCCTGCCGACTGCTTTGAGAAAGCAGTATACAAGTTGCACGAGACGTTCGAGGATCGCGCAGTCCAGAGTACGTATACAAACCCCAACTGAGGTCGTGGGAAGACACAATTTGACCGTGATATCTTATACAGCCTTCAAGCGGCCACCTTTCCGTATTCAGGAACAAGGATGGGGAGAATTCGATATGCAGATACACCTTACAGCCGTTGACAAAGGCGGCGAGCATATCATTCCGCATGACCTCAATTTTCAGAGCGAGCATTACGAGACCAAGCATCCAGTGGTAGGTTCTCTGAGCCTTCGTCGGCATTGAAAGTACATACCTGATATACCATCAGACGTTCAAGAACCCAAAGCCAGGTCTTCTCGAAAAGCTAAGGGCATCGGGCCCCGTCACCGCAGAAGCGAATGGTGTCAGAGCTCGGGATGAGTCGGCAAAGAAAAAGAAGCGACCAGACAAAGGGGTTCGTTGCGCCTGAAGCTCCACTGCCGGCATGCACAATTCTAACGTGAGTTGGTGCTACAGATCGACATGGAGAAGCTTGCGGACAACCTGCAGAAGATGGGCGAGGACGACCTACTACACGTCGTGCAGATGATTCATGACAACAAGAGCGCCGACTCATGGACAAAGAACGATGTCGAGCGCAAGTCTTCTATTTTTATCTGTACTGAGCAATGAGGCTGACACACACCTACAGAAGGTGAATTCCAGGTCGATCTATACACTTTGCCCGACAGCCTGATCCGCTCGCTCTGGGACTACACCATCGAACACCTCCCTCGGGCATAGAAATGGACCGTTTAGATGACTCGGACATTCTTGTGTTCATGAAGCGATGAGGCGTTCCGGTGCATCGTTACGAAGCTGCCTGAACATTTGGGCTTGCAATTGTATAACAGCGGAGGAGGGAGGGATGTGTCAATCATGCGATGAGCGGCGGGGATCTTGAAAAGGGATCTTTATGGATGCACCATGGATTGCATATAGCTGCATCACGGCCATCTTACCTTAGGACATCAAACAAAAGCTGCAATGGAAATGATATTCGATCAGTGCTTACCGGCAGAAAGAGGACAGATATAGCCTCGCTCATGCAAGGCTGCAGCGTATGAGCTGGGTGACAGGTGATATATCTCCTCTGAGGAACGCCAATGACAAACCAATTCCGCACTCCCCCGGAATGGTCCGGAGAGTGGGCCCCGGAGCCGCTCCAAAAGTTCCCCAACCGGGTACCTACTTTACTGATTGTGCTTCCCAGGCCCGCTTAGATGAGACGCCCGCGTTGAAATGCATGAGCCCTTCTTGGTCCGTGACGTGGGGCACAAGAAATTACTGCACATGGCCGTCTTTTGCTAACTTACAAGGGGCGGCATCAATGATCTACCAGGAGACTAATTAGGGGTTCGCGTCAGCGCTAGCAACAGCACACATGTCGATCACCAGATACCCCAATGGGTAAGGTACAGATACACACGGATGCGAGCGTCAGGCATAAGCGGGCTGCAGGTATGCATTGCGTTACGGGAGATACTGTTCGACATCTCGAGGACCCCTGCATCCGCCTTCCTTATGTCAAACCTGCCGCGATGTGAGTAATGACATCTACCACTTCCTGGGTCTTAGTGAGGTTTGGGCTGTGGCCAGTGGCTAGCTCGACTGTATGCACCTCCTGCCCTTCCGCCCGCATGCGTTCTACCATAGACTTCTGGTAGTCCAATGGCGTCGTCATGTCCTGAATCGTGTAGATGTACGTTACAGGAATCTCCCTCCACGCACAGTGCTCCACTGCCTGGTACATTGACTTGCCGTTCCAGCGCACTAGCGACGATACGTACGTTTCGACCCCAGCGTCGTCAACGCCGGGGCCGACAAGCACGTTTTTCGGGTCACGGGGTACACAGCTGTCGTCGTTGGCGAAGTCAAAGAGTAGCGGCAGGAGGTCTTCATGGCCGAACTCTTGGACCATGCTAAACATAGAGCTACCCTCAGGTAGGGCGAACGCACACATGTAGATAAGGTGGGCTACACCACCCGACAGATTTTCCGCGTGATGCCTGCGATTTTCCACGCCTAGACCGTAGAGCGCGTTAGTACCGACTTGGCCACCGTAGGAGTGCATGATAGCGATGACGGTACGGCCGGCGTCAACAAGGCTCTCCACGTACCCACGAACCAGCGCCGTGTCAGCGCCTAAGTCCGCATTAGGGGGACGCGTCTCATTTACAGAGAGAAGGCGAGGAACGTGGACTTCGTAGCCGGCGGACCGCAGGGAGTTCGCGAACTTGCTGTAAGTCCTCGGTATATGCCAGGCGCCGTGGATGAGCACGAGAGTGGGCTTGGTAGTGACCATCGTTGCAATCATAGATGCGATTTCAAACATGAGAGTGCATAAAGTGTGGTTGTCTCCACTTCGACGGTCAATTTATTTACGGACGTTATGATGGACGTCTGACAAGGGTAGAATCTGACACCGAGGCTCCGGAACTCCATGATGACAGTGCATGACTTCCTACCTTACCCTCCCTCAGCCCATCAATTCGACGCTCAATGATGACAGCTGTATAGACGCAGCTTGATCAATTACCAGTGAAACTCAATCGCGCAGCAGTAGAAAAACAGACTTGTAGAATTGGAGCAAAGCATAGCCAAGAAAACGATTGGGAAGGCTGTGAAGAGCCGCACTTCGCCGCAAGGATGCACCCTGCAAGTCCTTTGTTGACGTTTGAGCCTTCCCGTCCTGCATTGCACATGTCAAATTCTAAGAATCGTTCCCCACCCATTGCAGAAGGAACTCTACACTCACTATTCCAGTTTTCGAATTCTGATGTTCTCAATGCCCTGAGAACGTTCGTGACACGTCTTTACTGGTCGAGACGCGCCTAGCGACACGATCCCTGTCGCAGATCATCCGAGTGTTTACTTTATGACGACCTAGCTTTGGATGTATGCATTGCAGCAATTGCGGTACCAGGAGCTCATTTGCGATATTGCACAACGACTTGAGAATATGGCGCTAGACCCTCGTGGCTTTCCTGGCGTTGCTACTGAGGTGAGGCAGCTTAAGTCTTCTGCTTCAACACCTTCGCTGCGCTCAAGAGAATCGGAAATTGTTCCAATGGGTAGAGCTACGCCGGACAACGGGGGAGGAAATGTCAGGGTAGTGGTTCGAGTCCGAGGGTTCTTGCCTCGAGGTGTGTCCTGCATGTCTCGTAAGTGCCGCCTAGGCTAACATTACTACAGAAATCGAGCGGGGCGCAGAGTGTCTTGTAGCGATGAATCCAGATACACAAGCTACAAAGCTCCTTATACCCAATGCTACGGACGCTGCCAATGCGCGCACGCAGAGTCGAAAGATCATGGAAGAGAAGAAGTTCACGTTTGACAACTCCTTTTGGTCCCACAATACAGAGGATGAACACTACGCCCATCAAGAAGACATATACAATGCGCTTGGAGAAGAATTCTTGGACCACAACTTCGAGGGCTACCATACATGCATTTTCGCCTACGGTCAGACAGGCTCAGGAAAATCGTACACGATGATGGGTACACCTACAGAACCAGGACTCATACCACGAACCTGCGAAGATCTCTTCCAGCGCATAGAAGCCAGCATCTCCCCACACATCTCCTACACCGTCCGTGTCTCCTACTTCGAAGTCTACAACGAACACGTCCGCGACCTCCTGGCACCACCCAGCCACTCTTCAGAAAAGTATCCCAACTACCTCAAGATCCGCGAATCGCCTATAGAAGGGCCTTATATCAAAGATCTCACAGACCTTCCTGTTAAGAATTACGCTGAGCTTCTCCGCTACATGCGCCTTGGCGACAATAATCGTACCACCGCCTCCACGAAGATGAATGACACATCATCTCGTTCCCACGCTGTTTTCACCATCATACTCAAGCAAATACATCACGATCTCTCCACAGATAGCACCACAGAGCGCCTCGCTCGGATACGGCTCGTCGACCTAGCAGGCAGCGAGCGAGCAAAAGCAACGGAAGCCACCGGTGCTCGTCTTCGAGAAGGTAGCAACATCAATAAATCTCTCACAACCCTAGGTCGCGTCATCGCTGCTCTTGCAGACCCTCGCCATGGCCGAGTTCACAATGGAGGGAAAACACGAAGCAAGGACGTAGTACCGTACCGTGACTCGATCCTGACCTGGCTTCTCAAGGACAGCCTAGGAGGCAACAGCAAGACAGCCATGATTGCTTGCATAGCACCCTCCGACTACGACGAAACGCTCTCAACGCTGCGCTATGCAGACCAAGCCAAACACATCCGCACTCGTGCAATTGTCAATCAAGACTCCGTCTCAGCTGCCGAGCGAGACGCCCAAATCGCAGATATGCAGAATACTATCCGCGAACTGCAAGTCCAGGTCTCTCTAGCTAATCAAGCAGCAAATGAGAAAACCTCACGAGGTGTGCAAGCCATGGCCGCCGCAGATAAGAGTGCCGGAGCTCGAGACGAGAAGCTAGAAGAGTATCAAATGAAAGTAGAACGCATGCAACGCATGATGGAAGAAGAGCGCTTGGTCGGCGAAAGCAAAATCAGACAACTAATCGAGCAAAATGAAGCCCTGCGACTCCATCTCAAACTCGCAGTCGAGAGTCTTCGGAATCCAATCGCGGTCGTCTCCACACCGCCCCCAACAGAAAATACCGTCCAAGACGATCTCAAGAAGCAGACATTCGAGCACCAAGAAGCGGATAAGGAAAACACGCCTGAATTGGAGGATAGGGAAGAAGAGGGGTATGAGCGCCATGAGCAGAATGATGCTAGGATGGAATCGGAGGCGCAGGAAATGCAGGCGCATATGGAGGAGTTGTTGAAGGATTTGGGATTGTTTAGACGGAAGGTGGCTGATGATCATGATCGGTTTGGAGCTGGGATTGGGAGGAAGAGGTTTGCGTTGGGGGAGGTGAGGGTTAATTGAGGCGTGCACTTGCCGGACGTTACGGGAGAGCGAAAGGGTTGTTCGAGCATGTTGGGTATTGATGTCGGCTCGGAGTCGATACAGCGCGTAGGATATCTGGTGCGTGTTTTTTGTTGACTGTACATAGTTAGCATAGCGGGTTAGCAGGGCGTCCGGGTGTATGTAGTCAGTAAAAAGCATCAATGAACCATTTCAACGTCCGTCTGAGTGTGCATCGTCTACCTTCATTTTCCTAGTCGCTTGTTCTACCATCACCTCTTCGGTCTCAACTGCGCTATCAGCCTATCAATCTCCACTATACTCCCTCCACTCGCCCGTCCCCTCAAATCCTCCAACCCCTCCACATCCTTCGCCTTCGCAAGCTCTTCCCCAGCTCGAGCGATCATACCGCACTTGACCCACATCTCACTTCGTTCTCTAGCCGTCAATCCTGTACACTTCGCCACAAAAACCCCACCTGCAAGCTTCGTGTTGCCCGCGCCCAGCACCTCGTTGAAATAAGGCTCCCAGCCAATACTACTCTTCTTACTTTTACTTGCAATTTCTTCGAGCTCAGTCCAATCGCGCTTCGCTACTAGAGCACGCAGCCGTATCCATGCGAAGGTTTTCTCTGAGACGCGGAAGTCTGAGGCGACTTTGTTTGCGCGCTTGCCATGGGTTGTGAGGATGAGGCGGTGGAGTGTGGCGTTTAGGGAAAGGCCCGTATAGACCTTTTCGCCGGCGTGGAGGTCCGAGTCGAGGGATGTTTGGAGGCGGATGAGGGCTTGGGCTTCTTGGTAGGATTTATGGTAGAGTGAGGACGTAGGGTCTTTGGTATTGTCTTTTAGTGCATTGCTTGCAAGTTTTAACTTGTCGACTTTTGTTTGCGGCGCCGTTTGGGCTAGGGCTTCGGAGAAGAGGAGGTTAGCACCGTCGAGGAGGCGGTCGTCTTGGTAGTAGAGGTCTTTGGGGAGGGATTGGTCCTGGTCACGGGCTGAAGTTTCAACGAGGGCCGTTGCGAGCGGGCGGTGCGTTAAAAGGCGGAAGAAGGAGGCGAGGGGGAGGGTCTTCTTGAGGTGGAAGAGGACGAAGTAGACGAGGTCTGTGTCCCCGGATGCTATTGCTTTGTCGAGGGCCAGTTCATCTTCGGACATCGAAAGGAGAAGGGGTACTTGTTTGCCGGCGCGGGATTCGTGATTGAGGAGTTGGGTGGCGAGGTGGCTGCGGCCTTCATCGTAGGCGGCGCGAGCGATGACTTCGAAGGATATGCCACGCTTGTTGGCCAGTTTGTTGACTACGGTGTTGCAGATTGTGTCTTCGGGTGCAGTGGAATTGCGCACTTTTTGGGAGGCCCAGTGCACGTAGATTTTGTTCGTTGGGAGGCGGAGGTAGTCTGATACTCGGATGGCGAGGAGGTATTCTCGACGGTTTATGAGACGCTGTATGAGCTTCTCCGAAGTAAGGCGCTCGTATTGCTCTAATGACAGGGGGAGCCCTATCCGATAATCACGCACTGCGTTGAGCACACGCAATTTCTCGCACATGTCGACAAAGTCGTCGCTACTGTAGAGATCCAGCACCGACTTGCCGAATGATGCTGCTTTCAACAGCTGTTTTTGCCAATAGGTACTATATTCTTGGCCAGCTGCCTGCACACATGCAGCGACAGCGTCAGGTAAACTTGGTCGTATTAGCTGAATATTCTCATCTGCTTTGGGAGACTTCTTCTCCAGCTGATCGACAGCATCCAAGAGTACGGATGCAGGGGAAGTTGAGCCCAGCTTGAATACATCTTCGGTAGTGTCTGTGCGAGAGTCAGTGCTGCCTAAATACAAGTCTAGCTGTCAAACGTACCTGGAACTTTCTGCAAGAATTCGCATACATCGTTAGTCATAAGTCGTACGCCGTCCGTGTCTGCCAAAAGGTGGACCCATCCGTCATAATAATACCTGGAGCACAGCCGTCAGATTCCAAGTCTGGCTCGCCTTTCACTGGAAAGCTCACTTCAAGACCGCTCCATTAGGCCCTATCATGTGAACTTCGTCTTCCCAAGCAAGTAGCACAGAGTCATTGCCGCACCATTGGACATCTTTTGGCAGTGTCTTTGCCTTTGAATCGTACTCCCCAATTTTATTTTGGAAATCGCTAGTGATGACCCACACGTGACTGTCTTCCGTATAGAGGGTTACGTAAAGTCCATTTGGCGATACACTGACATGCTTGAACGGTCCATTGGGTAAGACTCGGTCTTCAGCCTCAGAGGAGTCCACCACATATATTGTTTGCCCAATTGCAAGAAGGACTTCCACAGATCTCGAGAGGGTGTGGGCAGGTGGTATGACAGTCCACGAATGTACTGGACCTTCTGGTGGTAGAGCAAGGAGTCTTGGTCGGGGCTCATTGTAATGAGACACAGCAATAAGATGGTTATTCGAAAGTATTGCAACAAAGCCACTCGACCAGAATCGACAGGAACCCACTCCATGCTCCTCAGCGCCCTAGTGCTTCTCTTATCAGTCACAATTGCCGATATCCATTCCATGTACTGACATACATTGCCGAGTGAGAACTGCGTGAAGTCTCCTTGTAGATCGTAGTAGCATCTGACTGTGCCGTCCTCTGTCACCACCAGAAGCTTCTCTTCCTCGGACCATCCTAATCCACGTATCGAGCCTTTATCCCACTAGACACATCAGCTGTGGACGGAGTAACGAGAATCAAGTATCTAAGCAAATGCCACCCACGTTGATACGCCGTATCAGCTTCCCGGCGCAGCTGTAGATGTCAATACTGGATTTGGCGGTTTGAGATCCTCGGTACGTGTGGAGTTTGGCCTCATCTCTATACAATGCTTGAGGAACATTAGCCGATAGCTTTCGGTCAGTGCGCCAGGGTAGTACCAATGGCTCCCGAGCATGGTGCTCCTGCTATGACATAATTTTCAAGCTCCAGGTCTTGATCAAATACTGCATCATAGAGCTTGATCTTGCGGTAGAATCGATCCCCAACCCTTTCCCAACCTGCAGTAGGTTTCGACATTAGACTGAAAGCGAAACATAGGCAGCCTGAGCATACTAGGAAGTCTGAGACGGAGGAAGAGGTTATTGATTGCAACAGAACACACGCATTGAAGACGATGATGTTGAAGTATGTCTTGGATATACGACTGTCCTATTCGGATATTATCTATTTCTAACTCCGGGCACTAATATCTTGGCAGATCTTCCTCAAATCTTGGGTCATATCTGATCGAAGCACTCCTGAAGTGAAGAACCATAACGAAATGAATATATTGTGAAGTGGCCTCAAACCTTGGGTCATATCTGATCGAACACTCCTGAAGTGAAGAACAATAACGAAATGAATATGTTGTGAATTGGTCTCAGATTGTGTGGAGACATGAGCCCGTAAAGTACAAGTCTGTTCGCATGGTGCTTCCTGCACAAACAACCATGGACACCTCCGCACTGGTAGACAAGATACAAGAACTCACGGACTTGGAACTGGCCGTCTTGTTGTGCTTAGTGACAAGCCAACACTGTATCATACAAACAGAGGAAGAGGGCTTGGGTCCGCTAGAGCAAGAGCTCCGATTAGTCCGACAGACTACAACTGTTTCCTATAACACGTTACTAAGAGGCTTCTCAGGTTGCCTCCAATATCTTCGGATTGTCACATGCTGTGGTCCACTGCAACAACTCTTCGACGTTGGAAGACTTCAGTGCTGGGATTCTTGTTGAAGGCCTCATGCCAGGTATAGACGATGAAGACTCAGGAAGAATCATCGATTCAAAACATGTAGGTCTTATGTTCTTCAAACCGTTATTTGGCCTTTCACTTGCAGCTTCTTCACCTGCAATTTAGAAAGAGAAACGTGTCTTCCTCCAACTAGTGCCACCCTCGTTTTTTGGTGCTTTAAATTCATGTGTTGTGATACCCTAAACTTGTGTCATACAATAGCGTTATACCAAGCCCATGTTTCCATGCAAAGCAGGCGCCGGCATTCCAACGTATGCATGTCTTTCCTTATGCTTCGATGAAAGTTTGGAGAGATATGTGCTCAAGTCGACGGAATTATGGGATCTATGTCCTGTTCAAATGGCGTCTGAATACTTGTAGCCTTGCAAGGAACCATCACGTGCTAGGCAAAAGCCTTCTTGCGGGCGATGCCCCTATCTTTTTGCTGTCACATGAGATTCTACAACGGACTCCGTTATGAGACATTCGTAAAGGAGATACTGATCTTTGATCGTGGAAGGACTCCTTACGAAGAAGCCGGTCGAATAGTCCTGTCAAGTATGAAAGCGGACGAGAGGGTCAAGGCATTGCGAATATGGTCATTGTTTCAGGTCTACCTATGGCATGTGAGCAGATTCAGATCCAAGCTCTTGAAGTAAGCTGCCTCATGGCTTTGTCTCCGGCCGACGTTTTCTAATGTTCTTGAGCTCCTGCGGACTAGACGAATCTTCACCCATACTGCTGTCCATGCAGCACCGAAAATGTTTCTTCTCGTGTTTCTCGATGGCGTCAGGGCGCCGCGCTTGGTGCACCATCTTGTAAGGAAGTAGTATACGCTGTCGCCGTTCCTGGCTGACCTCTTTCAGATCGATCACGTATTCATCTCCCACTATCATGACCAAGAGGATGGCTTCGCGAATCTGGAAGAATTGCCCGAAGGGACCGAAGATGATCGGGCCTCACTGTCTTCGGTCGTACACCGGTCCGGGATGTCCAGTTCTTTGTTTGCCAATCAGCCTGCGTTCTTCTCACAGGAGGTATGTAGTCCTGGCCTCGTGGCCTGCACCAGAGACTAATTGTCCTTGCTAGGAGGTTCGGACTCTGACAGATCTAACTCAAACGGTCTCGGTCAGCGCTGAGGTCAAGGCATATCTGCAGAACATAGTCACCTTCCTGCGCATGCATCGAGCTGTTGGTGGTGGTATATCTCCTCGCGCAACTCAGCACTTCGACCTCCTTGTCAAATGTCTTGCACCTCTTCATGGCTTGGATTTCGTTACCCCTTCTCTGGTCTCTCTCGCCACTCGAAAGATATACCCTCACCGAATAAAGATGATCAGTGCCGAGAACGAGAGGAGCATGCAGTATGGCAGTGATTTGGCGGCTGTATCGTCGATCCTAGATGGACTCAGGCCGGAAGATGTGATCGACGAGGTACTGCAACAGGTGGAGGCTCCTTTGTGAAATTCCACTTTGGACAAATCCATTCAAAGGCTCGGATCATAGGCATAATGTACATGTTGGGCCTCGCTGCCTGCCTAGCCTATCCACTCTGCCGCTCGCCGGTCAGTCCATTGTTACATATCAGGGTTACTCGCCCGTCCAGCCTGTTAACGCGCAAGCTCGCAGGGCAGCCCAATCTCAGCTACGGGGCCCCTCGTATACCTCATTTGCTAATTCCTCAGCTGCTGGCTACTCAATCGTCAAGCCTTGGTGTTATTTAAGTGCCTGACTTGCTCATCATCCGCCTTGCTCGTCAACCGAATCTTGCCTCTCCCAGCTTCTCACCTTCCGAATCAGCCGAACTTACAGCTTGCTGGCAAGGTGGGCGTCCCCTCTTGGCGCTTTGATCTCTCCAATATGCCAGACTCTTAGCTTATTCGTCATCACGCTTTCCCGAGAGCTGGCCCTCAGGGAATACGTGCCTGGCAAGATACATCTTAATCTAGCATGCGAATAGAAGAAGGTGGTAGCCATGGCGTACCAAGGAACAAGATTTTGCATCCCCGACAGGCAAGCTTTTGGCTGGATCGAGCTGTTGACCAAACAGATAAACGTATAACACCTTTTGTTGAACCAGCTGCGAGGAACATGAAATCATGAGATATTAAATATATATCAATACAAAAAGCACAGCCCATCTACCAACAGCCTCCGTAAGCTTGCAGATGCCGGAGCCATGAACCTTCCCTGGAAGCGTGAGCCAGATAAGAAGAAGATCATGAAGGATAAGGACAAAGATGAGAAGGCGACGAAGAAGAAAGGGAAGGGGAAAGACAGGACAAACGAGCATGATGACGACGTGAAGGACTATAGAAGCAAGGCTGAGGATGGCGCTGGCAACGAGGACGACAAGCGTAAAGGCAAAGGCCGAAAGCGCAAGCGTGGAGATGTTACTCCAGGTCCTCCACCAAAGAAGGGTCCAGGGTCGGGCGGAGATGGTGGTTCGGGGGGCTCTGGTGGCGGATTGGTGGCACCCACGGCTGTCATGGTCAGTGTTGCGAAGTGAAAGAGGAGTCGAATGTAGCAGTTGTTACTCGTGTCTATTCGCAATTGTCGACTTTACCACTTACGAATCCATTAAAACACTACAGAATACGCTCAGGTTGGATCCAGAATGGCTAGTATTTCGCAGGATCTCCTGTAGGATGATGAGAACCTACAACTTCCAACTGTCCTCGTGGGGTTTTCAATTGCCCTTTGTCAGCCTTGTGTTTTCCCCTGCCTCTGGGCAATATCTTCCCACAACTCATATAGGGAGCTGTTGTGCCGGCTGATCACCAAGACTGAGACCTTTTTAGTGTGATATATATATTAATGTTTCCAGCTTATTGCTGTCTATTGACAAGCTGATGACGCTGGCTTGGCTACACACTTCTTCACTAGTTCTTACCTGCCCCTCAGCCATCCGCGTTCAGCACTACCTAGTAGATACCTTGACTTCTATCGCCTCGACACTTTTTTTAGGGACGCAGCTTCGACCACAAGTGCATAGCAGCTTCAACGTCTTCCTCTTCAATCTTTCTTCAAGCACGCAGCTTCCACATACTAGAGGTCTCCAACATTGTCCTAAGAAGGTTAGAATATCTGAACAGACGGATCTCAAGACTTACTCGCTCTCATGGCGGCTCAACAGCAGCACGGACAAACTTTGGCGGACATTGCTCCTCCCAAGGAGAACATCAACATACCAGAAGCTCCAAACCCCCCAGTCCCGCTCAACGAAAAGCTGCTGGACCATTGGAGGTGTGCTTATGAGAGTAAGCTCTTCTGGTCCTGGTTCCCTGACCATAGCGAACACCCGGTAATATCGACGAACTCTTAGTGATTCACGCCGTCAATGCAATCAAGGAATGCTTTGGCAAGAAGAGCGACGATGCTTGGATGTACTACGAAGTCCATGTGGCTGGAAAATCTGGCCTCTACAACCCCTATATGTGTAGCAAAAGCGAGACAAAGTTCGTGCGCGCCCAACACCATGTATTTCTAGATGTCTTACAACAAATGCTGATGCTCATACAGCTTCAAGACTACCATCGCTGGTCTATACTCTCTAAGACTGGCGAACATTATCCTTGAAGCCAAAGCATTGCCGAAAGGGAATAGGGTTAAGAAAGCCCTTGCAAATTGGAACGCGTACCTTGCTTCTCGTGGTATTGGAAACTTTTTTAAGGTCGGTAAAGGTTTGCCAGCCGATGAGGCTCATGGTTCTGCTACGGCGGGTGCACCCATCGATCGGACAGGGGCCGATAATGGGGAAGCTGAACAAGACGAAGACATAGCGCGAGAGACAGGTCCCGATCTACTTAGCGATGATATCGAGATCCAGGATGACGGGAATGGAGCTCGGGATACAGCTCCGAATGTGACCGCCGACGATTGGTGGACCCAAGGGAATTGGGATTACGAGATCTGGGATTAAGACGATAGGGACCACGGCGGCGAGGATGAGAACGAAGAAGATCAAGATTACAAATACCAGTATCAGGAGTCTTGCGTGTGGGACCAGGATACTCAAGAAGCCTCTTCGGCAGTCACTCTGTGAGATAACAGCAACGGGATATGGTCGTCGTTCTCGCAATCCTGGGAAGGGCTCCCATGCATGCAGTCTTCTCGAACTCCATCTTTCTAAGTCTTCAAGTACACAGATCTTGCGAGTCTTTTCAGCCTGCATTAATAGAACGACATGCATGAAGCATAGGTTTCATATGGAAGCAGACATTCAATCTCAACGCTGTTGTTTTCTGTGAGTACTCTGGGAAAAAACACACTGCGCTTCACCAATGTAATCAGGTTATTGATTGGACTCGGATTCTTCGTACGCTCATTTATAGCATACCAAGTCTATATCCGTATGTGTGCAGCCTTCAAGTGACTGTTTGCGATGTGCCGGTGTATGTTATAGTTCAGTTTCAGTCCCTAGAATGCTCGGCTCGCTCGGGTCCTAGCCGCCCGGAGCTACACAGCCATTACCACTCATTTCTCATATCCCTTCCCCATGTAACCGCAAAAGTCTTTTATTTTGTTGAATCTCGCTCCTCTCTCAATCAGGCAAGAAGTCATAATCCATCAAATCAGTCGACACTTTCCTCTCACCCGCCGCTGAAAGCGGCGTCCACTTTGGCTCTTTCCCTCCCTGTTGTCCACCATTAGATTCCTCTTCTGCCACTGCTACTGCTTCTGCTTCCTCTGTAGCACCGTCCTCAACCCCTTCCCCCTGATCATCCTTTCCTTCTTTCTCACCCTCCTTCTTGATATCAGCAGCCTCAGCGACCGTTCCATCCTCTTCAGCGTAAGCATCGGCATCGGCATCGCTTTTCGCCTTCATTCCATCTACGAATCCCGCTTCCTTCTCTGCCCCAATTCCCTTCGCTGCGTCGCTGTTGTCGGCGTCTCCATCATCTGTTGAATTTTCCTCAGAGACCTTATGCTCCTCCTTCTCATTCCCCAACTCCACATCTCCCTCACCAAGCCCACTACCCTTCCCTTCCCCCTCCGCTCCCCCCCCTTTCTCCTCCTCCCCCTCCCCCTCCTCCCTTCCCCTCCACAACCCCTCCCAAGCCTCAACCTCCTCCGGCGTAGCAACAACCAACCCCATCTCCTTCGCGACCTTCTCATCCATCAACAAGCCCGGATGTCCTCCACCACTCCCCCCAGTATCCAGAAACGCCGCGTCACCGCCTTCACCTTCTCCATCATTTAATTCATACCCCTGGAACCCCGGCTTAAACGGTTTCTTTGGTTGTGGCGTGGGTAGCGCGGCTAATTGGGCGGTCTGCCAGCCAGGTAAGAGGTCCGCTTCCTGGAGTTCTTCTTCGTCTTCATTCCCGGTACCGCCTACCCCTAGCAGGCCATCGTGACCAACCACCTCCCCTTCTTCGCCCTCCGTTTCCACCCCAGCACCAAAATGTTGTCCCCTCCCCATCCCCCATCCCTTCCCCGTCGGCTCATCTATATACCCACTCGTCCCCTTCCCCTTTTCCTTCTCCACACCCATACCCTCACTCTTCTCTCCACCCCAAGGCCTAAACCCCGTCCCAATACCCGCGAAATGAGTCCAATATGTATAACTCATTATCAAAACGACGATAGTCAGGAGAGAGAGGGTTTTGAGGAGGGATCGTAAAGGAAGGAGGAAGGGGTTGAAGGCGTGGGAATGCATCGCGATCTTGTATGTGGTAGTGAGCAGTAAGAGGAGAAAGAAAGGACGGATGGGGGTGAGGTGGAGTCAGTATTTGTTGGTGAGTATATGAGGAGGGATGATGCAAGGGGTGTGAGATGCTCGGTGACAGGAATGTCAAAAGTCCAGGCCTGAGACGCGGACGATGAAAGAGGGGAGAGAAGAATCGCGAAATCCATGCTCGGTGATTGATGGTCAAACGACTCAATAGCTGTTAGCTATCATGTTGTTGATCTCGGTAGACGAAGAACAGGAGTCTTAAGGCGACTCAGCCACTCACCCTGTGTCTTTCAAGAAGAAAAGAAGGAACATAAAGATTCAGAATGATCACGGATACTTGGTAGATGTAGCAAGGTATGGTGGTATGGACAATATTAGTCTTTGTGATTCCTAGTTAGGAATTGAATTCTTGTCCTCTAATCTGCTACATGACCAGAAGCCGTCCCTCTCATATTACCCCCTCTGTACGACGGCCGACGCAGAGACCAGCTCTACGCACTAGTGCAATGAGCTTTTTTCTTTCCCCAACCTCAATGAGCTGGCCAGGCCAGGCCAAGTAGCGCGTGGGTCAGAATATTGATACAGACTCCGAGATAGAGAGTCGCAGTATGTGACAGTTGTAAGTTCGAACAGGCACCCGAGTATAGACAAAATATACCGGTGATTGGGGCGACCCGATGTCATATCTATGCTGAAAAAGGCCGTGACTAATGCCGCTGAAGCGTAATCGTAAAATGAAAGAAGGATCCGAAAGCCGAAGACCCATCACCTCAATGGTGCTTTGACATCTTGGACACCTCTTTTGAGCACATCATCCAATTTCCATCGCGGTGGCTGGTAGGTTATTTCGCCTTGAACTCCATTCTTTTCTGCCCGCTTCCACTCCTTCTCCATCTCTAGAGTGACCCCTTCTGGAAGTGGCTCCGCGCCACCAGCAATGCCAGAAGAGAACTTGAGTTGTAGCACATTGCCGATCTCGTCACAAGCCTCGAGCAGCCTGTCCAGATCATCTTTTGTGTGTGAAGCTGAGACACAGAATCTAGCTCGGGAGGAGACAAGTGGCGTGGCCGGATAGCCTACAACCACAACGGAGATCTTTCGTTTCAGCATCTCGTGAGAGAAAGCTGGCATTTTGGCAGGGTTGTAAAGCAGTACCGGAATGATTGGTGAGTCATCATGGCCATAGACGATGAATCCGAGACGCTTCAATCCAAGTCGGAGATAGCGCGAGTTGAAGGCAAGTCGCTGAAGACGTTCTTCGCCCTGTCCTGGGACAAACTCACCAGCGATGATCCTCAACGAAGCCGAAATCTGGGCAAGCAGAGCAGGCGCCGGAGATTCTCCATAGAGGGAGCCGGCGTTACTGACCCTAAGCTTGTCGATGATCGCTTTGTCGCCAGCAATATAACCTCCATTGGCGCCGAAAGACTTGGTAAGAGTGCCCATCAAGATATCCACGTCTGCCGGGTTGATGCCGAAGTAGTCGCAAACGCCTTTACCCTTGGGACCAAGCGCCCCAATAGAATGAGCCTCATCGACGAAAAGATTGAATTTGTACTTTTTCTTGAGTGCAACTATGCCGGGCAGGTTGCACATTGTGCCCTCCATAGAATATAGGCCTTCAACGACGACAAGGATCCTCTTCCACGGACGGTGCGTTCGGGGCTGACCTTGAGAGATGACCTCCCTCAACAGTCTCTCAAGATCCTTCACATCATTGTGCTTGAACATCTCAATCATTGCTCCAGAAAGACGAGCACCGAAGCGGATCGAGGCATGATTAAGTTCATCGGAGATGACTAAACACCCTTTGCCAATCAGAGCAGGAAACGCCGTTGCGTTTGTCCCAAAGCCCATTGAGAAGACCATTGCCGACTGCTTGCCAACAAATCGTGCAATCAATTCTTCCACATCGACATGTAAGTCTGTGGTGCCAACATCACCTCGCGTGCTGCCAACTGTCAAGCCATATTTTTTGATAATTTCCTCGACGTAATCCGCACAAGGACCTTGGGATTGAGCGAAACCTAGATAATTGTAAGAGCTCATGTTCAACGTCTCAGTTGTCGTGCCCGTAAGTTTGAAATGTAGGTTGTGATCGTCGGATTTGCGGTCTATTAGTGTGATATAACGGCCAGGCACCCCGGTCACTGGTCGTGCGAAACAGTCATTGATTCGCATCTTTAAGCGTCTGACGTAGAAGTTATCGAAGTCGCTATTCAACGCAGCGTAGCCATCATGCGCCTGTAAATGCCGGTAATCATGCTTCCGGAATCTTTTGCCAAAGTAATCGCGAACATGTCCGAACACTATTAATATTAAGTAGCTTAAGTACGTGGTGAGAAGGTACCAGTATGGAGGCTCATCCATGACTGGCTCTGGAAAGGCTCCTCCCTGATGGCGGCTAGTGTATCTATGTGTGGGGTGGCCCAATGGTCCGAATTGGGCGTGCGCCTTTGCTATTCTGCGCGCTTCTGCCGGAGAAGGCGGCTGGAATAATGTGGTGGGTGGCTCGTCCATGTTTGCGCTGTCTGCCCTTGCTGTAGACAGGGAGATAGTTGGTAACGACAAGGATGGAGAGCTGATCTGTGATGAGGGCGTATTGAGAAGGAATTGTTGCTGAGCGGAAGCAGCGGCAAGAAGGGCAGCTGTTGCGGTCTGCGTCTCGCTCTTTGATTTGGGTGAGGTAGAGAAGAAGTTGGCAAACTTCTTTACCCTCGGTGAGGACGCTCTGCGAGGCATCTCGTACTTCTCATTGTAAGTTGTTGTAGTGGGACTGGGTTGGTAGGTGCTCGCAAAAGGATTCAGAGGTTTGCGCGACATTGTCGAACCAATGGCGTGACAGGATGTAGCATGCAATTGCGATCAGATATGGTAGGCAATTGGAGACTGAACAGTATCTAGATTAAGATGGCGGAGGTGTTCAATGTTTAGAGGGATGTGTACAGTAGCCTGCCAAGGCTGGTCGTCGTCCTTGCGGAGGCGGTGCAACGGGGCGGAGCTAAAAGGTTTCCGATCTATCAAAGTACAGGACAGGTGCATCTGAAACGTGGAGCAGAGGCGACAGCGGGGTCCTTATGAATTTCTAATGCGATGGTACACTGCACGTCATATGAAGTTGTCCCGTCTTGGAAATCGGAGGCAAGTCACGGAAAAGAATTTTCTGGTGCCCGAAATGCCGAACGATGCGACTGTTGATGACAATGCACGCTTTGTTGCTGTTCGAGGTATAGTATTATTCACTTCGGAAGTAATAGGCTCCGTTACTGGGTGTTGCAACGCTGTTGATGGGCTTGAGGTCATGCACCTCTTCCGAGGCCTTCCGCTTTGGGTGTGGGTGGAATGTGTATATCCTCGGTGGCGCTCTCTCTCCGCCGACTCGAACCGGACATGCGCTTTGTAAGCAACAATGTACAGCTGGAATATGCGAATGAGAAGTGGAAAGGCAAATCAGGTAAAGAGCGTGCAGGCGGTCAGCTTATTAAAGACAGTCGCGTGGAGGGAGATTAGTAGTAGAGGTGAAATTAGAATTTAGGGAGGGAAGACAGGAGCCATGGGGTCAACGAAATCTTCGAAATACTTTGCGGCTGCCAAATTGCACGTCTTGGCGCCCAGGATAGGCTTGGCGAGGAGACTGAGGGTCTGAGGTGCCCGCTCGGAGGCCTATCCGAAGCGGAGATCAAGAACGTCATTCCAATAATGAAAGTCTCAACAAGGGATTAAGTTATCTTCTGACATGTTCGGGCTCAGTCATACAGTAGGATTGTCATCTCGCTTAATAAGCTTCATTTGCTCTTGGACGTCAGCATGGACAACGTTGCCCCTAAACGCCTTTGGGAACATACGGATCCCAACTCGACTAAAACGTATGCATTCAAAAGGCATGTAGAATCTAAGTTTCATTTCGAATTCAAGGACTACGAGGAGCTACGGCAATGGTCTATTGCAAATATTAATGACTTCTGGGAGGAAGTATGGCATTTCACTGGCATCAATGCCTCCAAAGCTTTCACCAAGGTAAATCCAGAAAGCCTTGTCGAACATTCACTCTTGTTGAAATCCGCAGGCTGTGGACGACAATGCCTCTATGTTTCCCCGCCCTCGCTTCTTCCCGCATGCGAGGCTCAATTTTGCCGAGAATCTCCTTTATCCAAGTTGCAACCCAGACGAGAACTCATACGCAGTGATCGAGGCTAATGAGGAAACACGAGGTCATGTAACATGGAAGGAGCTTCGAGAAAGGGTACGGCAATGCTCTGCAGCCATGAGGAAGCTAGGCGTTGGTGAAGGAGATCGAGTTGCCGGCTATGTGGCTAACCATTGCAACGCCTTGGTGGCTATGCTGGCCACGACTGCCACAGGTGCTTTGTGGACTGCGATATCTCCGGATACTGGGGCACACGCGGTGTTGGATCGGATCAAGCAGATCGAGCCGGTGATGTTGTTCGCTGACAATGCCGTGGCGTACAATGGCAAAGTTCACGAAGTCCAGGAGAAGTTGAAAGTTATCACAAGAGAGATCCCACAATTGAAAGCCTGCGTGGTCTTCGAGACCGTTCCAGACCATAGAATTGACCTGAAAGCCATCTCTGTCGCTCAAGGAAAGGCCTGTAGCCATATGGAATTCATTCAATCCGTGTCGGATGAGAAGCTTGACTTCGCCCAATTGCAGTCAGATCATCCGGTCTATATCCTCTATTCCTCAGGAACTACAGGCAAGCCGAAATGCATCGTACACGGAGCGATTGGTACCCTAATCCAGCATAAGAAAGAACATGCCATACAGTGCGACATCCGCCCTGGAGACCGCCTCTTTTATTTCACCACCTGCACATGGATGATGTGGCACTGGCTTGTGTCCGGCCTGGCCACGGGAGCTACAATTGTTCTCTACGACGGGTCACCTTTCAGGCCACTAGATGCTGAGGGTAAAGGGGAGCTTGCCATGCCTCGACTCATCGAAGAGCTTCGCATCACTCATTTTGGTACAAGCGCCAAGTATCTCTCGATACTCGAACAGAAAGAAGTTATGGCCAATAAATTGTTTAAATTGAAGGTTTTGAGAGCTATCTACAGCACTGGAAGCCCTCTGGCGCCCTCGACGTTCGAGTACGTGTACCGTGCCTTTGGTCCAGACATCAACCTTGGAAGTATTACGGGCGGTACAGACATTATCTCTCTTTTCGGAGCACCCTCTCAAATCTCTCCAGTCTTTGCAGGTGAGATTCAAGTCCGTGGCCTCGGCATGGCTGTGGAGGCATGGGATTTTCAAGGCAAGAACGTTACAGACAGTGATGAACCAGGAGATCTCGTCTGTGTGAAGCCATTCCCTTGCCAGCCAGTCATGTTCTACGGAGCAGAAGGTGAAAACTTATATAAGAAAAGTTACTTCGAAGTTTTCCCAGGCGTTTGGCACCATGGCGATTTCGTCCGGCTTAACCCAAAGACTGGTGGTCTGGTTATGCTTGGACGCAGCGATGGCGTGCTCAAACCATCAGGCGTAAGGTTTGGTAGCTCAGAAATATATAATGTAGTTCTAGAGCACTTCTCGGAGATCGAGGATGCACTTTGCATTGGCAGACGGAGAGAGAATGACACTGATGAGATTGTTGTCCTGTTTGTGAAGATCGCTCAAGGCGCAAATTTCTCTGACGAGCTTGTAAAGAGACTTAAGGAGGTCATACGGAAAGAGCTCAGTGCAAGACATGTTCCGGGTATCATCAATGAGTGTCCTGATATACCGGTCACCATCAATGGCAAGAAGTGGGTCATGTATTTCCCAGGCTTAATTGTCGTAAGCTGACAATGTATTCAGGGTCGAAGTGGCTGTCAAGCAGATTCTGTGTGGCACTAATGTAAAGACGTCTGCGTCGGTGGCGAATGCTGACTGCCTTGACTGGTACCGGCAATGGAACAATGAGCATTAAGAGTGATATGACAAGCAAGTACAGGCCATTCGCAGTGTTGGTTCCATTCAAGCAGCACATGGCTGATGACTGCCTGCAAAAGACTTTTAAATTGATAATTCGTTAGAAGGGGGGTCTGAGACCCTATGACTTGGAAAGATTGTGATCAAAGTCTCGAATTTGTGGCCGCGAGTAAAACATGACATTCGCCGCAAAGGCAAGCTCCGCGGGTATTATTGCAAAAGCCCGTATACTAAAGCCAGAGAGATAGGAAGGAAGTGGAAAGGACGTTCTCCAGTGTGACACCATCTTCTCCTGGAGTCAATGATGTCGCTTGATAAATGCTGAGATTGAACCGAAAGCATCTGTTGAAAGTGGCCTGCGTGCCAAGGATTACTAAGCCTTGGTATACTAACAAAGCCTTAGCAACTTAGTATGCTAAGTCAGCACTACTATATATAGATCGCGTATATAGTACTTAGTATCTAACAAGCAAGTGTTTTACCCTATACTTTGATAGCATCAGCGAAGCTAGAGATAGCCTTGTCTACCTGTAGCCACTACGAAACGCTTCTCGTATCAGTCAAGTCCCGTGACGTGCTATCTAGAGAAAAATCATTGAAAACAATTACTGCTAGCTTACCCTAATACTCGGTAGAAACGGGCTATTATCAATGCGTTTCCGATGTTATTGTGCTTACCTTATACTACGGTGTCAGTCACGGCGTTACAAGGCGTGAGGCGCTTGTTGCCGTTGCCATTTGTGCCGTCAGGTTCCGAACCTTCCTCATCAAGTCGCATACCTAACCGATCATCTTTCGATAATGTCAGAATATCATCTAAATTGTCCTTATATCACGTGGGCGTATAGGCTGCAATAATGAAACGTCTACCTTAGCATGCAATCCGCCGGCCGCAAGCAACGGTCTGGCGCGAAGAATCCCGAATTCTAATCCATTCCCTACGCCTGGCTATGCAGCGTGAAACCTCAATGCCGCAACGACAATCCTTCCAACCCTTCCTTTGGGTACGTGGAGCACGAGATGCACCATGATCAAAACCATACAAGCTATCAACATACATGATGCCTACTTCGTACGCCGCCATTGAGGAGGGCAGGCATCATCGGCGGCAACCTACCATTCCGTTTGCTCGCACAACGAGACAGAAGCCTAGAAGGTACCACTTTTCCCCAATCACCTCAATGATCGTACTGATGAGTGACATAGATGGCCGCTTGCTCTAAGATTCGTCAAGGGTGCTATACACGGTGCTATCATCTTGCCTGTGACGCTACATGGCCTGTTTGCTGCGTTGATTGTGTTTCTCCATCTCCACCGAGGAGGCAGTCTCGGCCTCCCAGCGAGCATTGTACGCACCCAATTGTTGTTCGCTCAATTCAACATATGACTGAAAAAACCAACAACCAGATCCCCAGCCTCTCAATCGTCGTGGGTCTCATGCTGGTAAACACCCCCCGTTCACTCCACCGCCTTGGAACCCATATCTAACAACTCTACCACTAGGTCTTCCGCAACCAAACATCTTACAACCGCTTCTGGGACGGCCGCAACTACCTCACAGTAATCATAACCTCCGTCCGCAACCTCACACGCTCCTTCCTCGCCTGTTCCCCGCCCTCCCATCCTCAAGCCATCGGCACGAAAGACACCAATCCCTCTCCCCCTTCTTCCCCCACCACCAAACCCATCGACATCGTAAGAGCAGACACCGAACGCACTATCCGCATCTTGATAGCAATCCTCTACGCCACAAAGAACCACCTCCGCGCCGACTGGGGTGCCAAAATAATACCCGGCACCTCCGTTTCCCCCAATACAGGCACTTCAACGCTCATCCCCGAATACGCAGAGCTCCTTCCCAAAGATCTCACAAGGCTAGATGATGGAGGCGTCGGCCTACCCTTGCAGCTTACGTTCCTTGTGGAACAGTATATCAAGCGCTGTTTTGTTAAGGGCGTATTCCATGGACCGCAGACGATCCAGATGCAGGTGCAATTGAACGCGCTTACTGATGCTTATGGAAGGATGGAGACGATTAGACTTACTTCTATTCCTATAGCGCATCTGTACGTTGCCCTCTTGCCCAACCCAGCAGTCTCAAGGTTGAGGTCATACTAACCCCAACAACCCCCCCAACAGAATCCACCAGAAACAAGTCCTCGGCCTCTTCGGCTGCGTCCTCCCCTTCGCCCTCGTAGACGACATGTTCTGGTGGGCCGTGCCCATAGTAATCCTCGTAATGTTCACCCTCTACGGCATCGAAGGCATCGGAAGCCAACTTGAAGACCCCTTTGGGTTTGATAGGAATGCTATTCGGATGGATACTATTGTGGAGGATGTTAGGAGTGAGATTATGGTGCTGCTGGATGAGTGGAGGAGGGCGGGGGAGAGTGAGCCGGTGGGGGAGATGCTTATTAAGGAGCGGAGGGGGCCGGTGAGGCCGAGGATTAGGGTTGGGTCTAGCGATGAGGGGGGAGGGTAGGTGGGGAGGGTGGAGGTGTGTAAGATGGAGTGGGATCTCTAGAGGTTGTGTCTGCCTAGGAAGATTTTGCGACTTTGTAGAAATTGGCTTGATCCATTGGATATAGACATAGCCATGAAGGCGGCGACGCCCATATCTACCACCTTTTTCCATCCTCTCGCACCATCCGATACCATTGAATACCTGTGTCTCTATCCACAACAACATCCACATCATCCTCTCCCATCTCAACACAGATCTCCAAACCCTTCGAAATTCTCGCCTGAAAGATGTTGAGCATACTTTGCAGCTTGACCAGCTCTACATCCGCTATCAAGGCAAATCCCTATACATCCAATCCCACATCCCACTAAACGGCGGGCTCGACCTTCCCATCAACTCCGCCAATTTGGTAAGTAGGCCCAGCTCGCTATAGGCACGCTTATGCTTGGGGTCGAATTCCATTTGTTTTGAGAGACCTGCGTGGGTATTGGTTTAGTATTTGGTTCTTGAAGTGCAGATGGGCGTAGGAGCTTACTCGCGTAGGCGATCCCCCATCGTCGTTTTTGGGATGGCCAGAGGACGGATGGGGGAGAGGCGGAATAGCGTGGCTTCGCTTTTGGTTTCTGGAATTGGTTAATCTTTGAGTCCGAACGAGGAGTATTGGATTGGGTAGCTTACTGCTTTGTGTTTGACTATCTTAGAGAATTCCGAAGCGGTGGGCACGTTCTTGCCTTTCTTGATTGGTGACTTGTTAATCGGTGAGTCGTTCTTCACGGGTAAGCGGTTGGCGGTTTTTCGTTCCATCTATTGGCGTTAAGGTTCAGTATGCATACAGCTTTAGACGCCAATACCACAAGAACTTACCACTCGAGTCGGAGTTCTCGGAACTTTCTTCGTGGCCACTGGGTATTCGTCAAAGCTCAAGTCCTCCACTGAGTCCTCCTCAAAGTTCGAGTCCTCCTCAGTAATGCTGTCGACTGGCGTCTCCACCGCCTTGCTGCTTTTTGGGAGATTGGCGGCTTTACAATCCTCTTCTGTTTGCTGTTTGATGTGTTCGTGTATGAGCTGGAGGGGCTCTTTTCCTGCCAGCTGCATTGTCTCCTGTTGTATCGCATGTTTTCGCTCTTCGAAGGTCATGGGAGGGTACGAGCTCGGGTAGTGGAAACCGGTGCTCAGCACCCATGTCGGGTTTGAACAACGAAATAGCTGGTCTGCAGGCACGAAGTATGGCGTGTACGCGTCCTCGGCTGTTCTGAGCTGCCATGGTTCAGGCTTGATGGTTACCATGTTGTTTTGCCCCACATTGTATCGCGCCATGTTGTCTTGTCGATGAGGCTTGTCTTGCTTGGTTGTCATGAGGGTGGAGATGTGGTACCTCCAGATTGTTTGTCTGTTGTGTAGACACCATCGCTGCATCGCGTGCCAGTGATGACCCAACCAAGCCGTCAAAGAAGCCAGGCCTGCCATGAGACATCTCCACAGCACATGTCTACCATGTTGAAAGCACCAGGGGATCATTATCAAGTTGAGTATTGCATTTCCAAACCAAAACCACTGACCATGTTCTCCCCACCTTTTAGATCGAGGGTCACACCGCAGCTATAGAGCAACTCCTTAACGCGGCCTTCCCAAAGTAGACCTAGGCTACCACGCTGATCTAGACGAGCTTTGAGACACCCTGCCATGTCATCTGAATCATTGCTGCTCGCTATGCAATTGTCAAGCATCGGTAGGCCCATCTTCCGGCGTGCCCAATCTAGATCCTGCGGTTCTGGCTTCGACACACGGCGCCACAGCTCAGTCCCGACCTGCATTTCGCTTTCGTATGAATACACATTAAAGTCAAAACGTGAACTTAGCGCTAGTAGTGGCGATGCTAGAACAGAATAAGTGCTACTTAGATTACCCATGAGCGGATTCAGAGTCAGGGTCATTGTATAAGGAAAGCCAGTATGGGATGGTAGAGTGGTGAAACGCAGGCCTGTTGAGACACCGCCAGACTTGTTAAGCAAGCCATAGTAGATCTCACCACCAGCAGAAAACCGCCCGTGTGGTTGTGCGGGAGCTGGAGCTACAGCAACTGCTGCTGCTTCATTTGCTGTAGAAATAGTGGAATCAGGCGACGACTCGAAAGGAGGGTGAGCAGGAGGAGGATCAGGTCCAAAGTTATACAGCCCCCGAACACCTAAGAGGGCGCTGTCGGTACTATATATGTACTCAGTGTTATGCTTTGCGGCATCATGCTGAAGGTGGGCAAGAACTGTGCCGCCATTGGGCAGTCGTGAGTCGCTGACGCAGGATACCTTGAGCTGAGTCTTCGGTGTCAAGCGGCGAAGGTAAAGTGCTTCGAGAGTGGAGCGTGGAAGGAAGAGTCGGCCATAGAGCAAAGCTTCTGTACAATTTTCTCAGTGAGCAGCTGGACAGTATAAATACCCTCTGAAAAATGGGACGGACCTCTTCTGTCTATTCTTTTTCCTTGGTGCCATATCTCCCACCACCAAGGCTCGTCAGGTTGGCGTAGATCTTGCAATTTTCGATACCCTGGGACGAGACGGTGGAGATCGATGGCACTACTATTCGACGCGAGGGTGCTGAGAGGCAAAGATGAGTATAGGTAGGAAAGCGATCCATCCACGAGGCCGATGCTGCCCAATGTATATGAAGTTGCAAAGTTGGGAGACGAGAGTGAGGAGACGTGGAAGCGGAGGCCATTGGGCGTTTGAAAGTCAAGTAGATCTGAAATCATTTAGCGAAGCACACACAATTGGCGTGGAGCATTCATTACTTCTTGAAGTGGCCGTCAATGTGCCGTATGAGTTATCCCGGTCCCAGTGGGATGCTTCGTAGAAGGCATTCTGGACATATTCCATGAATCCAAGCATTGTGGGCCCAGCTACTAAGGTTCTCGCACGGCCATTACGGCGTTGCCAACACGGGCGATACTGTCATGACTGTTCTCTCAACACGTGTAGTCGTGGAACGGAGCAAGCACACCTACTCCGGAGGATAAAGTCTTGGCGGTCGACCATAGGTAGGGCTTGAACCTTAGCGTCCAAAGCTAACATGTTAGCGCAGACCCAAGCTCAAACAGGTTTAGATCGCTTCGCGGACTATCGAATTCTTTGCTGTGAGCGATTCTACGTACAGGCGACTGCCCAGCCACAAGAATTTCTTCCGTCTCGTAGAGCAAGTAGTTGATTTCTCGCGCCTTAAGCTCATGCTCGTTCTTAGGCCCATCAGGGAGCCCATCGAATTCTTCTGGCTTCATCGATTGATCAGGTGTTATCCAATCGTTCTTGCCATTATCACAGTACGGCCAGTGCTTCTTGTCAGTATCCCGTTCACCAGGCCATGACTGTGCAGCACAGTATGGGCATGTATTCGACGCATCCCTAAATGCTCGATGAAATGTTTAGAGCTCCACATCATCCGCCGCAACAGGATCCCTACACACCCGATAGTATGCCCCCAGCGTCCGCCCACCGTCTACAGCATTCCGTCGTCTGTATGGGGCTTGTCTGCGCGTTGGGGGATCGGCTGCACGATCCTCTGCAGTCCTCTCCTGGCGAGCGTGTAGGCGTAGGGTACGGGCAGTATATCCAAGCACTTCTGGGGTGGGTAGGCTTTGGGGTGGGGTACAGGCTTGTTTTTTTGGATGATCCCGTGTACATAGCGCTGCTGCCGAGATGTGGACGAGAATTCGCAGCTCCTTGCGTCTACTGTACCCCACCCCGAAGCCTACACACCCCAGAAGTGGGATTGTTGAATGGTAGCTGAAAAACTGCGGAGACAGGCCTCGCGCCGCTAAAAATCTCGCTAAGGAGGGATATCTGCACTAATGAAGACGACTTCCGCCTCAGTGGCCAGTCATGCTTGGCACCCACTCAGCCTTATCAAAAAGTTCCAAACCCGCAACCCACCACACACCCTTTACATACACCCAACCACATACCCACAATGCCTCGATCCAAGCGCGCAAAAGTCGTCCACCTATCCAAGACCCAAAAAAAGGGCAAAGAACTAACCCTCCGCCTCTACGCCAACATCCAAGAATGCATCCCCAAGTACCCCTTCATCTACGTCTTCAGCGTACACAATATGCGGAATACATACTTAAAAGACGTCCGCACGCAGTTATCAGATAGCAGGTACTTCGTTTCCCCTCCCCCTCCCCACCAAACCACCAGAATCAGGCACAATCCTCTAACATCCCCCCAGAATCTTCTTCGGCAAAACCAAAGCCATGGCCCACGCCCTAGGCCACACACCCTCCACCTCCTCCTCCCCAAACCTCCACAACCTAACACCCCACCTCCACGGCTCCGTCGGTCTCCTCTTCACGCCCCGCCCCCCAGATACCATCATCTCCTACTTCGCCTCCTTCAGACCAGCAGATTACGCTCGCGCCGGAACCATCGCGTCACGCACATTCACTCTCCCTTCTGGGATACTGTATAGTAGGGGAGGGGAAATACCGGAAGAGGAAGATGTGCCGGTGGCGCATAGTGTTGAGCCGCTGTTACGGAAATTGGGGGTTCCTACGAAACTTGTTAAGGGGCGGGTTGTGTTAGATGGGGGGATGGATGGGGAGGGGTTCACGGTTTGTAGGGAGGGAGAGGTGTTGGGGAGTGGGCAGAGTACGTTGTTGAAGATGTTTGGGGTTGCGATTGCTGAGTTTCGGGTTGGGGTCGACGCGTATTATGTTAGGGAGACGGGGGAGGTGGTTGTTGTTGGGGAGGGGGAGGGGGAGGGTGAGGGGGTGGTTGGAGTGGATGAGATGGATGTTGGAGATGAGGAGGATGGGAGTGAGGAGATAGAAGCGTGAGGTGGATTTGCTGCGATTCGAAAGGGAGGGTTTTGCACAGGCATAGCGATGGCGTTGGGATATAGAGGACTATGATGTGATGAAGCAAATGATATTGCCATATCGCTACGGAAAAGCTGGAACATGAGGCCGCTTTTGTTTGTCCTTTCCCTTAGTGGGGAGGAATAGCTAGTAATACAGGCTGGCGAAGATCTGTGACACATTCTCTGGGTCAGTAAGCAAGACGTCCGGATGAGCCAGACGATCTTACCCGACCTTACCTAAAGCGCCGAATGCTCACCGCGCAAGAATTACATACCTACCAAGCAAACATGACGAGCAAGACGAAACATATTAGAAGATCACCTGCCCTGCAAATAACCACCTTGGTGAGTTTTCAGTCGGCGAAGAACCGGAACCCTGCTGCAATACCTTAATGGCGTCCTTTGAATGCCGTTGCGGAGCGAGTGTGGCGCGTTGTAGGTGTGCTGTGCTGGTGGAATTTGGAACCGCTGCTGCGTTATAAAAAGACCAGCTTACCCGGCTTACCCATGGTGTGATGTCGAGACTGATGAAATGAAGATGGCGCGCCTTACCCTGATGCAGGGAAGAAGGAAATGCTGAGATGCTGAAATCGAGGGACCCACCCAACAAACCCAGATGCAGTCGGAAGACTAATACCTTCGTTTGCGAGGATCGTCAAACCCCTCTCCATCATGCGGTCTCTTTCTGCTGTCGTCACGGTGTCCATATCCTCTGTCTCGATCACGGTCGCCGTAGCCTCTGTCGCCGAATCCACCGTCCCTGGATCTTACCGGTTCACGGTTGCTTCCAGTGGTACCTCCTGCACGGCTATCACCTCCATAGCCGCCTCCTCCGCCTCGGTAGGATGATCTGTCGTCATAGTCATTGCGTCTTGGATCACCACCATACCCACCACGACCACCAGGCCCGTCCGAAGGAGGACCACCGTTCATACCGCCGTTCATAGGAGGGCCACCGTACCCACCACCGAACCCTCCTCTTCCTCCGGGACCAGAAGGTGCATTTGGGGGTGGTGCTGGGCCATTACCGAAGCCATTTGGTGGGCCGCCACCATACCCACCTCTTCCACCAAAGCCACCGCCACCTTGGTATCCAATACCTCCTCTTCCTCCTCGGAAATCAGGTCGATCACCACCACGGAATCCTCCTCTAAAGCCTCCGCCACGCGGACCTCCGCCAAAGCCGCCTCGGAAACCGCCACCAAACCCACCGGGTCCAGCTGGAGCAGCAAAACCTCCTCCGATACCCATTGGACGAGGGGGCACAGCCTTGGTATATCCGCGACCACCCAGACCTCCACCAAGACGACGAGGTCTCCAGCCTTTGACCGTGCGGCCACGCTCAACGTCGACAAGTACCCGACGATCTTTGATACGTATACCATCCGTTTCCTTGTAGGCAGCTAAATGAATCGCAAGAGCCCCAGTGTCAGTCAAACACACAACCCTTTACCGGAGAGACTGGGTTAGTGGGGGGAGGCAGCAATACCCTTCATATCTTTCTCGCGCTCATAAACCACAAAAGCATATCCCCGATGATTTTTCTTTTTCTTCCTAGGCTTCGCATCCTCTTTCGACTCTGCAGTATCCGTAACGATTCGTATCTAAGGGTCATATTGTTAGCAAAGCGCTGCTGTAAGTACTTGGTACAAGGGCGACACACCCTCTCAATAGGACCAAATCGCCCAAACTCCCTCTCCAAATCCTTCTCCGTAGTATCAAAACTCAACCTAGCAACAAAAAGCGTCTTAAACGCATCCCCCCTAATATTCGGATCCTCTTCCCTCTCTGCCAAAACACCCACCACATTAGCACTCCAACCCCCCAAGGAAAGGAAACAGCGGAGAGCGACATCGCATACTCTGCGATAAACCTTCAAGAACCAACTTCTCCTGCCGTTCCCTCTTCTCCAACTTCACCCTATCCTTCCTCTGCAACCAGCTCTCCGTCGGCTCGTAGGGAACCGTCTCTTTGTAGTCTTCGAGCGCGTCGAGGTATTGTGCGACGCCGGCGATGTTGCTAGTTTTGCGCTCTTCGGGGGCGTGGTCGGGGGGCTGGAGGTAGCGGAGGGCTGGGCGGGCGGCGAACAGGGCGAGGAGGTTGGGGGGGAGTTTGTGTGTCATTTTTGGGGGTGGAAATGGAGGTGAGGGAGGGTAGGATGAGGGGAAAGAAGTGAGGGATGGGAGTGGTGGTGTTGGAGGTAAGCAAGGAGGTGAAGTTCGCGTTGGAGCTCAGAAAGCTTTTAGAGACGCTAAACTGCTTTTGGATTCGCTACTCTTGACGCCTCGAATCTGCGTCGACAGGTATATTCAAACATCATAGCTCTCTTTTGAAGCCGACGAGCATGCTCTTCCACCGGCGGTAACCACAAGCATGCCTGTACAGGCTATCAGAACCACGTCGACAGCCAGAGTATGTATTCGGCACCACTTTCGAGTCTGATGCATCTACAAAGAATTAACAAATGAACAGAATGGCGTCGGCGCTTTCATCCTCCAATGCAAGCGCCTCGACTTCCACT
This sequence comes from Stereocaulon alpinum, assembly GCA_018257865.1. Taxonomy (NCBI): domain Eukaryota; kingdom Fungi; phylum Ascomycota; class Lecanoromycetes; order Lecanorales; family Stereocaulaceae; genus Stereocaulon; species Stereocaulon alpinum. Next base: position 23,710 of record JAEUBA010000019.1, on the reverse strand, counting down.
ACTGTGATCACTGGGGTAGCTCTAAGGGCATGAAGTACGTTCTCACTCTACTCTCTTCTCCTACCTCCTTCTCCACTCCAAATCCTCCCATTAATCTCACATCCACATCTCTTACTCGATCAATCTACACCTCAACGCCCTACAACTCCAACCCTCCACATCTCCCTGACTAAACCTACACACAGTACATTCCTCCGCTCCCCCCTCCTCCCCCGCTTCGCCGCCACCCACCCCCAGATCCAAATCCACATCTCCCCCCGCCCCAACACCCACCCCATAATCCGCGGCCTCTACATCAATGGCCGCGAAAAAGTAATCTGCGTGCGGAACCTCGAAAAAGAACAGATACTACAAAAGTGCGAATTATTAAGAGATGCTACGGGGGAAAAAGTGAGACGGCCGAAGGGCGGGAGGCTCGTGGGGAGTTTGAATGAGAGTGTTAGGGGGGTTTGGGATCCGTTTCATGGGGGGAATAAGGAGATTTTTGGGGGGAGGGTTGTTGGTGCTGGGCGGTAGATGTGGGGATGTGTGGATTGTGGAGTTGGAGATGTATATAGAGTCATCTATCGATGTTTTTTATGAGCTCTGCTCCAAAGCTTTCCTATATGTGACGAGTGGAAGCGATCATTGTCTCGCGTTGATGATATCAACAACTATCCTCTCAGTCAGCACATTTAACTTCTCAAAGTACCAGCAACGAAATCCAAGGGCGTCACTCACAAGCAGGTTTCAGACTCGCGCCTCCAACCAAAAACCCATCAATATCCTCTTGCTTCGCCAACTCCTTACAATTCTTGTCACTCACACTTCCCCCATAAATGATCCGCGTCTTCTCTGCCGCCTCCTTCGAGATCGTGTCTCCAAGCCATTTTCGTATCGCTGCATGTACTTCTTGCGCTTGTTCTGTGGTTGCAACTTTTCCTGTGCCGATGGCCCAGACAGGTTCATAGGCGATGACGATTTTAGACCAGTCTTTTGTTTTTGAGGCGATGGCGGAGAGCTGCCTTGTCACTACGTCGATCGTTTGGTTGGCTTCTCGTTGCTGCGTATTGATTAGCAAGGGGATGTCTGCTTAACTTGGGCTTGGATGCTTACTTCGAGAGTCTCGCCGCAGCAGAGGATAACGCCTAAGCCGCCATCGAGTGCAGCCTTCGTCTTGCTTGCAATGAACTACAGCCAGTCCTTACAGTCAGCATCTCCCTACGGCTTCCTCACTACCATTGAAGTCTCCGATCCCTTCCAAACCCTCCGTCTCCCCCTTCAACACTCTTACAGCGCCCTTGGAGGAAGAAAACCACTCACATGATCATCCTCCTTCAAAATCACTCTCCTCTCACTATGTCCACACATCGCCCAAGTAATCTTACTATCAGCCAATTGCTCCGCACTGATCTCGCCCGTAAAAGCTCCATTAGGCTTATCAAACACGTTCTGCGAGCAGACTTCGATTTCGGGCTTCAAGTGTTCGCGAACGAGGAGGAGGAAGAGGGCTGGTGGTGAGAGGACGACTTCTGCTCATGGGCATGACTGGGTCAGCCAGCGTCTCACGGCGAGTTTAGAATGAAGGGAGCGAGGGCAGAGCTGGGTGGGGAGTGGGGAAAATGCGAACCAGTCTTCGGATCTAGAGGGGCGTCGTTGAGGTTATGCACAATATCCGTAATCGACTTGATCGTGCCATTCCTTTCCACCACATCTTCGTCAGCGCGGCCGAATCAATGGGGTGTGCTCAATGCTTCCTCAGCTCCGTAAGCATGAGTACGGACATTTTGAAATTGCCGCCTACGAAGAATTGGCGTGCCATAGTTGCGAGTGGATGATGTGCAAGCTACGTTTTAGAGAAATAGGCGTCCAGGAGTTAGAGAGGGCAAGTAGAATATGGGGAACAGGAACAGGTGAAATGTGGTGAAAGATTGGAGGAATTGCTCCGGAGAATCTTGGTGGGGCTGCCAAGAACGATTGAGCTTGGTGGGGCAATGGACTTCGAGCCAAAGGACTCACGCCATCGACGGAATATGTGACTTGGTGGTTTGAATGGCTATATCTGTATTGGTGCAGCAGAAAAATCAGGACAAGTGGGATATTGTTGTTGAGTGGAACTGTCTCATTGAGAACCGATTCATAGCTATCATATTAAGAGCTATCATATAGTCATAAATGTCATTGCTCATAACCAGGTTACCATCCCAAGCCATATTACTCTGAACAAAGACCCATAGAAAAGTGCAAGTATTCATTTGCTTTTGAGCGACGAGAGACCACCTAGCACGGAACAATATAGCCAGAGCAACGCGCAGGCAGTTAACCAATCCTGACACCGAAAGTGATCAAACGAGTTGTCTCCGATCGAATGTGCAATCAACTTTGACACCAAGACCTTCGAGGAGATACCTAGTGGTAGGCCGCCGACAGTCTCCTCCCCAGAGGTCGGCTCGGCAAGACATCAAAGTCCTCATATGGCTGTTCTCTAGCCAACCTTGCTCTCATAATTTGCTCTCGAGCCTTCTCCCGAATCCTCCGCTCGGATTCTTCTCTAACAATTTGACTGCGAACTCTGTGTTCGATTCTCATCTCGTTTTCCTCCATCGCTAGCTGTTCTCGGACGAGCTCCTCAACTCTGAGATCTTCTTCCCTTTCAAGCTCAAGCTCCAGGTCCTTGTGTCTTTGCAATCCTCGCTCTCGAGCATAGCCCGATCTGTCATCGTAAAGGTCTCCGCCTCGATAGGGCTTGTTCGCAATCTTAGGCTGATAGACTGAAGAGCGGCGTCCAATACCCCTTGAGCCACGGTCCCGACGGTCTTCTAGATAGTCAATAACAGGTGGTTGACGTTGAGGTTGTTCGAGGCCATAGCTCCGTGGGAGTGCGCCACTGCGTCGAGAGCCGCGTTCAGGTATCACAATATAGTCATCATCGGTATATTGAGATCCGGAAGTGATGCTACTACCGCGAGGTCTGGGTGCCTTGCGAGCATGCTCGCGAGTGGCGTATTGAATGGGCTCATGCTCACTATCATAGCAATTATTTGACTTCTGGTGGCGATCATTTCTGCTATCCCTCTTTTCGCCTTTGTAGCCCCGACCATGATCGTCACGCTCGAGGCTATGTGATGGGTGTCGATGCCTCTCTTTAGAAGCCTTCTTGTCTTGCTTATAGTTTGAGCTATATCCGTCGCGTCCGTGACTGCGTGATGTGCGCTGGTAGCTGTCCTGCTGGTACTTCTTGTCCCCGTGGCTGCGGCCTCGATCCTCACGGTCAGAGAAGTCTGAGCCTTGTGGGTAGCTGTCTTTGGGGTAGCCTTTGCTTTTCTTATCCTTCTGGAAGCTCCCGCCATGATCAGCACGATCTGAACTGTTGGCTCTGCGCTGAAAGTTATGATTGTAGTCTTTCCCTTTCCCATCCTTCTTGTCCTTCTTGAAGCTGCCGCCACGATCGTCGCGCTCAACAATGATCGGTTTGCGCTGTGGGCCCTCGTTGGAACTCCTCCTGTCCCCACCGTAGGTGCTCCTGCCACTAGAGATGGTTGTAGGCCGCGTCTCATCCGAGTCGATCGAACAGATTTCAATGTCGGAGGCAGAGGATGAGTCAGAGGAGTTCTGGCGCTGCATGTTCACGGGCGCCTTGCGCTTCTCGTCCGTGAGGTTGAAACCCTTTCCCTGGCCTCCCGGTCTGAACTGCTCGGGACCCTCATCAGAAAAGCCAGGCGACATGCGGTGGGCTTGAGGGGGGCCACGTTGTTGCTCTTGGCCAAGTGGACCTATGGGCTGCTGTGGCACAAATCTGTCGTCAATGATCATAGGCTGATCATTGCTAGGCTGCCATGGCTTATGACCACTTTGACTAGGGAAAAGTATCGGCCCATTACCATGTTGGCGTGGAATCGGTATTCCGTGGCCACCCTGGGGCGTGGATTCGAACCGATACCGGCCGGTAAGATCCACTCGTTCTTTAGGTATGACTGCAGGAGGTGGAGCAACAGGCATGTATGGATCAGGTCTGATGCCAGGGCGAAGCTGCCGCTTTAGGGCTACATACACCTTCGTATCAGGGGTTTGGCCCTTGACCTGGAAACGTTCGAGCTTGATAGCTGCAGGCTGATATTCGTATCTAGGGTCGTTCCTGCTGTTGCGGTCTTCAACCAGCCGCTCTATCTGTTTTCGCTTCAGGCCGTCCAGTTCGGAAGACTTCAATTGCTCCCGACCATCTCCCTTCTTCTTCTGCTGTTTCTTAACGAATTCGTCTAACTCGGATCGTGATAGCCGCCATTCAGACCTTTTGGCAATACCCCAGGTCTGCTCCTGGCCCGAATTCCGAGCCGGTTCCCTTAGGAGCGTATACCCTTCATAGCTGACATGATCCTTGCTGTTACTGTCGGAAGAGCGGCGCGTATCGAGAACAGGGCGAGCTCTCGCCGACTGGGTTTCAAAGCTGACGGGGTGCGTGTCATTGCCATTGTGAAATTGCGGTGCAATGGTATGAACGTTCCCGAACTGTTCCTCTATCATGGGAGCAAAAGGAGGTGGAGGTGGAAAATCGGGACTCGGGGTGAAGCGTTGTTGACCCATGCTCATGTCTATGACTCAGGGCAAAAAGGCGTGAAGGCTGTGTCAGAGTAAGGAAGTTAAAGGCAGTAAGCTTGAAGGAGGTCAGGTGTACTTTTAAGAAGGATGGAGTGAGAGCAGCAAGCATCAAGGTTATAGCAGCCCGATTAATATAAGAAACTTGAACTGAGCAACAGTGGGGTAATGAGGCAACAACGAAAAAGCAGGGATGTTGGAGCAAAGCGAAGGAAGCTGCCGAAAATGAAAGAGGAAGATGCCTGATTTATGCTTGCTATTAAGTGAAAGATGGTGTGGTGGTAGCCTGGATCCTTCAGAAGACTCTCCTAGTCTGCGCCCTGCTAACGAAGAGCATAATATGTAGAGTCAAATCGAATAATGCGTTGTACAGTAAAGGCCACTCCACGCTCAAACAGGGCGAGATGCGAAGGAGGTAACGCGGGTGGGGGATGGCTAGTGGTGGCATGCACGCTGGCTGCATGAAATCTGCGCCCATGACCGCTGTAACCGCTGCAGCCCCAGGCCAGTCGCGGCGAAGAAGGCGAAGCAACTAGCGAACTAGCGAGAACAGCGTGCTGGACTCGGTCAATGACATGGCTTGCTATCATTACTAAAGCTTCTAAAGTCCCCACGAAGACAATGATGAGTTGTTCGTCCATTCCATAGATTCGGCTACTGGTCCCAGCTGCTGCGACTGTGACTTGCATAGTGTTGATATGCTTTAGACCATCGCCGATGAACACACTGCTCGTGCGAGTGTGCATTAGCCAGGCAATCGAGCCATTACTGGTGAAATGGCGAATGTAGCTAGTTCTAATGAAAACTTCGGAAAGGACCCGGCTAGTTGATTATTATCACACAGTACCTTACAGGTCTTGATGAAAAGTAAGAATGCGAGCGTCTTTCTCCCTAGGCGGGCGCTGAGTCCCCCTGCCCCACCACCTATCCCTTAGAGGGGGCTTTCCAACGATGATGATACGTACATCCGAGCAAACTCCGACTGCTTTAAGCCCTATCTCAGCAATGCTTACAGATCTTTTACAGAATTCGGGCACAGCCTTGGCAGGCAAACCAGGCTGTGAAGCCACTATCCGCCCCATTTGCAAGGCTCTCTTCTGATTGCGCCCCGCATGATACTGGATCATGTGCCCCGCCGCGTGTCATCTAAGAATTGAGACGGACAAGCTGGGCGTTGTTCTGGGAGTAGGTACTAGAGGATGCTTCCGTTACGGCATTCATTGGTCGAGAACAGTCTAAAATATTGTTTCACTAGTAGACCGTTGCACTATGGAAATTGGCCGGAATATTCTGACAGTTGGCAGTTGGCAGGAGATGTAATGGCCGTCAGCTGCTGCCATGATGATCAATACTACAGCGTCAGACGCAGAATGGGCGTTGCGCCGGTTGAGATGCACGAAGCTACCTGGCTCCACGTAATGATAAACCATCACCGCTGTGGCAAAAGAGGGTATGACCGCCGTCAAATACGACAATGCCACAAAGGTAGATGATCTTTAGAGCCTCAGACATGTTTGTCATGGACATAGCCCTGTCCCCTGTCTTAGGCCATCAAGTCACACAGAAACCACCTTCGGTATTGGTTGTGGCGGTCTTACCACACACAGTCGCTTTGATTTCGCAAGGCCAAAGAAGTAACAGCGCTCGAACGAGCAAAAGGTCTCCAGAGCCTCAGACTTGTTTGAAAAGAACATCGCCAAATTTCAGCTACAGGGAACCACGTAGTTAAAGAGTCCTTTCCCTGCAACATTGACTACGGAGGCTCAGATACAGAGCACTTACAAGGAAACGTAACCAGAGCCTCACACTATGCAGGGAGATAGTCTCCAGAGCCTTACAGTCGTCTAGAACAGGGCGTAGCCATTTTGGTCGTACCCATGTACACGAGATTAATGAATTCACTTAGCGCAGAGGACGCAATGATAGATCCCCAAATAGCCGTTGTGGGTCGAATCTCCTAATCGAGCTGTGGTGTGACTTACGACACCTTCTCTCTGGATTGAGATATATGGATCGAGTGTTCTAGTCTTTACATGAAAAGTAGGCAACAGCAAGATGTGCAGAGAGTGTGGTCCCATTGTCTAGCATTGCCAAAGACAAGGACCCTGAATTGGAATCAGGCGTAGATATATTTCTGATATGTGGTCATATCTGCAAAATTCAGGGCACCATCACTTCATATCTAAACATATGCGTTGAATAGTCTCAAATAAGGATGCACGAATGTAGTTCTTTGTTGCCTATCGAGACTAGTAAACAATATGGAACTACTACTCCTCAGTCCAGTCAAAAGTAAGGCGACTGCCTAGACTATCACGTCATCGTCCTGCAAGGCAGGGGTCGGACATCAAGAATGGCAGACCACTAATGATAAGACAAGTTGGTGAAGAACAGCACTTGAAGCAAGCACGATCTGACAAAAGAAAATTGCCCCCTTTTTTGTTCTCAACCCGTCAACTTCCACCATGCCATTACGTATTATCCACACGAGGTATGGAGCGTTCGCGATAGTGGTATCATAAAAAAGCAGCCCACATAAACATTGGGAATGGTGTATCTAAGCACTGCCGCTCAAGACGGGGTTGTTTATGCCGAGGGTGGTGTGGCCAGTGGACCCGCCAACGATGCCGTCGGAAACACCACCATTGGGTGCACCTGTAGTGCTCTTCAAGGCGTAGTCATCGGTGGGAGCAAAGGCTTGGTTGACTTGGTTGCTGAAGCCCTGGGTAGTGGTGGTTTGGCTATAGCTACCGGTGCTCTGACCATAACTGGGCTCGGTTCTTTGTTGGACCTTATCAAGTGTAGACGGGCCGGATTCTAGGTTCTGAGGACCCCTGACGCCTCCCGAAGCGGCGCTGTGTGCTTTTCGTTGAACACGGGGGGCATGAGGAAGGTTGGAGGTCTCGGGCGCTAATCCAATACTGAAGACAGGTGACTCCCACTTATCGCCCTTGGCGGCGAGTTGCTTGTATTCAGTAGCCTTAGTGGAGATACCACCCGGTAGTTTAATGTTAGGGAAGATTGAGTCCATTTGAGTCATGGCGACATTGGCCTTCTTGTCTGCGGCGGCTTCTTGAGCTTTCTGCTGCTTCTGAGTAAATGTCTTCTGTGCTGCAGTAACGTAGCGTTGGTAGATGTTTGGTGCATTTTCAGGGTTGTTCTGAGCGGCACGACCAGCACGCTCAGCTTCCTGGTAGATCTCATAGGCTTTGGCATCGGCGAGGTGGACTTGATCTTTGATCAACTTCTCGAGGACCTTGCCGACGGCGGGTCGAAGGACAGCGAACATCAGTGGTCTGATCAAGTTGAAAAGGGTTTTGTGCTTGGATTGCTTCAACTTGATAGTCAGGCTCTTGATGTCGACAGTGACGGTATTGATCTTGAAGAAGTGTTGGCGGTCAGACTTGTCTGCGGTCTCCATGGCGATCTTGAAGCTGAACCCTGAACCACCCATGAAGATGTCCATGACACCAGTGTCCTTGATGGATGGGAAACCTGTCTTCTTGTGGACATAGTAGCTGACGTCTTTCAAATCCATTTGTACACCGGAAACCGAAACCATGACCTTGTTCTTGTTTTTGCTGGTTACGGTTTTGCGCCCCCAGCGGAAGTAGTTGTCACTTGCGAATTCGAATGAGTTAGGTGCGAGGTTGTCGCTCTCAATGACCAAGTTCTCAATGATAGCATCAATCATAGGATCCTGATACTCGATGCGAGGAACAGGCACATAGCGAACACTCTCGAAGATACCCGGAATGATGACATTGCTCAGGTCTTTGACGAGATGTGGCTTGAAGGTGGGCTTGCCATTTTCGTCATTGCCCAGGTCATTGAACATCTTCTGCATAGAGGCGGCAAAGCGCTTGTTCACAGGGTCCTCATCGAATTGCTGTCCAAAGAATTTGAATTCGTCAAGGACGCGATTGGTATGGTCCTTGTAGCGATCTTTAAGGAGGAAGTTGCCTTTATCAGAAAGTTGGTTCCATTCCTCTGTGGCAGCGTCCTGCATGATGAAGCCCTGTTCCTTCAGGCATTTACGGATGTAGGCGTCAACTTGTCTGAACCAGCCCTTGAGCTCAGGGTCACGGTCGGCGTCACGGTACAGCTGGTTGATCGAATCAATTAGGTCATCGGCGGACGTCGAGTTGGCAAAGCGTTCCAAAAGTGTCTTGATCGAGGTCAGCATTCCGCTGTTCTCACGATGAAAACCTATAACGAACCTTCAAATCAGTTTCTGCTGAAGTCAATGCAGTGTCAGTGTGTGCACCTTTCACTGTGCCGGCACTCTGTTGTGCCATATTCTTGGTGTGTCCTCCGTACTCCTCGGCAAGGGAAAGGAGAGTCTCAACGGCTTGCTGGTCTTCAGAAGAGTTAGATGGAACGTCTTCAACGTCGTTGGGAGAACTTACAGTCCGAATGGCTCTGAATCTCGACAATCATCTTCTTCAAGCGAAAGATGGTCTGGTCGCGGCGTTCCCTTGGCACCTTATTCTTCAAGTAGTTCTGGGCTCTATCCCGAGATTCCTTGGCTTTCTCTTTGTGTTCATCAGGGATATTGGCAGAGGCAGTGTTCATGAGGTTGTCCTTGGCGGCCATTGCACCTGCACGGGGATCCATGCCGGAATCAGTACCCTGTTGACGAGAGTCGGCTTCGAGGGCGGCAGCATCGGCAGGATCACGAGAACCTGACGGATGAGCGTTCTGAGTAGCATCTCCGGCTGCGTTCTGCATATCTTTTTGGGACAATGGCTTCTTTTGGTTGAACTGTTCCTTGGCTTGTGCCTTGAGGTTTGCTGGGGAAAGATTGGGGACATCATGCCAAGTGTTATCATCAGCAGGCTCATCGATGTTGTTCAGCGCATCTTCCGATGGATTGATCTTAGTGGCAGTCTTTTGAGCGGCATCTCCAGCAATGTCACGTAGCAGAACGCTGGCGTCGCTTACTACGAAAAAAGTCAACAAAGTGATGTGTAAGCTCAACAAACAAATTACTTACGCAATTTTCGGAATTGTCCGTTCGAAAGCACAAGCGTGCCTAGCGTCCTCAAGCCATCAAGAGCTTGGTTACCGTGTTGCTGAGCGGTGCCCTTGTCAATGGGTGCTCCTGGCAATTTGGCTTGGCCACCTCCAACTTGGCTGGTTTGCCAGATAAAGTCTTGCAGCAAATTGCCTTCGTTCTTTGTTAGAAGCAGGAGCTTTGCTTGCTCAATAACATCGCGGAGGTCGGCAACGAGGTGCTGTCCTTCGGATGATAGCTTGTTTGATGGGTGAGCTAGAGGCTTCGACGCGATGGCCGAGTTCATCGCCACATCGATTTGTTTGTTCTGAAGATTGACACGTTAGCATGATTGAAGTATATTGAGATGCCTTTTGATGACTTACTGATGGAACCTTGCCATTTGCGAAAGCTATTCAAGGTAACGAGTCAGCCAAAGCCTGCGCGGACCAGTTTGGACTAGCAAAGTCTCCGCAACCCCGGGCGCACGAATTGGGGTTGCCAGGGAACGCTGAAGGTGCTGCAATCAAGCCATACCAGAGTAGATGCCATAGAGCTGGAGCTTTTGATTTACATCAGCTTCTTTTTGCTTGACGTTGGTAGGACGGTTGACGGTAGTCATGGTGGCGTATTTGTTGATGTGCGACGACAACAACGGGTATCAAATGGAATTAAGTAGATGATGGGGAATAAAAAGCTACTGGGACCTGAGCCAGTAGGAGCTGAAGTACAAGAAGTTGGGATAGGGGTATTGGGTATCTTATTTGAAGGTGATGTGTGATGCAGAAGGAGGAAGTGCAGGTAGGATGGTAAAATTGAGATGTGGAAGGCAAGGTTCGCGCTGCCTTGGCACAGAAAACAGGATCGGAAAGTCTGGGAAGGAAGCGACGGACCCAAGAAGACAAGGCTTCACGCTTCGTCCTTTTAATGAGCAGGAGCTGCACCAGCGTCTTCGTGTCAAGCGGCAATAGACCATCAATCGTCACCAGCTCCCTCATTGGTTTACTTGGCCCATAATGTAATTTCTCTGGCCCCTGAGTGACGCCAATCTTGTCGCGTTTCAAACCCTCATTTCAGATTTCCGGTTTACGTCATGAGAGTTCTGGCTTGACTCCCGAATAGTACTAGCTTCGACACCGCGTTTGCTTCTCCACAACTGCATCTGGCAACGTGACGTCTGCTCAAGTTATTGGTCTTTAAATTGCCATTGACATCACTCTCGCTACGAGCCCCAACATATCCACAACAGATGCTGTCCACGCAGTTCAACGCCTCCCTGAGCCAATCCCGTGGCTAGCCTATCACATCCATCGTGCCGTAGAGAAGGGTCCGCTAGGCGTTATGGAGTGTTGTTGATCGGGAGATCTGGACTTGAGCTTGAGCTTTTGCCATGTCGTCACGGACCCGACCGGTCGATGCGCTCGACCACTGACTGTTTAAACCCCAATCAAAAACGCCACAGGCGGGGAGGCAACTGCCGTCCAGCGTACTATGATCTACAAGGCTTCGTACATAGGCCCGAGTTGACGTGTATACCCATCAAAGTAGCTATTGTAAGGTACTCGTTTAGTGTCGCGTGTCTTCATGCTCCTTCACGCTACGTTGAAATTGAGAATAGCCGATCACGTGATATATGCGCTTTTCCTGTTCTGGCTAGCTGTTAGCACGCAAGCATGCAACAGGCCTGGATAGTTGTGATGTTCTCGCGATGGAGTGCAATGATTTATGGCGTGAACCGAATGTGATGGCTTTACTGAAAGGTCTTTCCTCTATCGACTCCCACCACCTCCATCCAGCTGAGTCAGAATGACCAATTCATATGGTTAGTACTTGGTGTAAGAGCACGCATGGTACCACTTGCGTGATATGTTATCATTCATTTTCATAAGTCCTGTGCTGTACTCCATTGCTCAAATTCGGAAATAGGCCCCTGCTGAGATCCACATCATGTGTATTGCGGCGTGAGCTGCGTCGACCTTCCTGTATAGAATTTTACTCCGTTGGCCGAACATCTGTTGTGTCAAGCTATTTTCTGCTGGATGTGCACCTTTTTGGACTTCCTTTTCGAAACAATTGGCGTCCGTTGCATTTCGTGACCAAAACCACGGGTTCGTACGCGAAGCAATCAACGCCAACGCCCAAAACTTCCGTTCCCTCTAGGAGCCCACCTGTGCAGTAGCATAGATTGAGCTAGTCTTAAAAGTCCACCATGTGCAGGTTTTTGGTAAAATAGAGCTTCTTCGACTTTCACATCACCAGCCCATAGGTACTAACGGTATATAGGTCTACAAAGGCAAGGATGAGATCCTCCTCTCCAAGCTCATCCTCGAACCCCAACATTCAATCCTCACCCAGTCCTATGATTCCCGTCTCCGCCTAGTAAATATCCCCTACTTCACCCCACCCCCTGATCCGAACCTTCTCCTAAACTGACTCTTTATGCTCCAGGATCACCGCCGCCCCCACAATGGTGATGGCTTCGGTATAGGCTACTACACGTCACCCCTCCTCGGTCCAGCCCCCTGCATCTTCACCTCCACAACCCCCGCATGGAATTGCATAAACCTCTCGCGCCTCGCCTCCAAAACAACCTCATCCCTAATCTTCGCCCACGTCCGCGCCACAACCGAAGGCACCCTCTCAGACTCAAATTGTCACCCCTTCACCCACGGCAGTCTAATGTTCATGCACAACGGCAACATCGCATGCTGGCGTCACGTAAAACGTTCTCTCGCCCTAAGTGTAGGCCAGAAATGGTTTATGGGCGTGCAGGGCAGCACAGATTCTGAATGGGCGTTTGCAGTGTTCCTAGACTGTTTAGAGAAAGCGGGTTATGATCCTGATAATGAGGAGTATGCGAGGGATGGGTTTGGGCATGTGCAGTTGAGGAAGGCGATGCTATGCACTATCCGGAGGATCAATGACTTTGTGGATGCTACGCCTGTAGAGATGAGGGAGGAGAGTATGGATAAGAGGAGTTTACTCAATTTTGCAGTGGCGGATGGGCATAGTCTTGTTTGTACCAAATATGTTAGTAGTAAGACGGACGAGGCGGCGAGTTTGTACTTCAGCTCTGGGACAAGTTGGAAGGAGGGCGTGCAGAAGGGCCAGTATAAGATGGAGCGCCGAGACAAAGGCGCAGACATCGTCCTTGTTGCGTCGGAACCACTGACTTTCGAACGAGGTATGTATACCACCACAACATCCAACATCCAATCCACCGCTCCCCAAACCCCAACCAACCAAATTAACCCCAAACATCACAGACAACTGGGTAACAGTCCCCACAAACTCCACCATAACAATCCACAAACAAACCGTTATGATCCACCCCATCATCGACGAATACTACAACCACAACCCCTCATATACTCGCTCGAGCGGATTCGCTGTTAGTAAGGGGCTGGTTAGTAATGCGCCTGGAGCGACGAGGACGGGTGGGACGCCGGCGATTGAGAAGGAGTTGGAGTTGAGGGAGAGGTTGAGGGGTGTGGAGGAGGGGGGTGGCGGGGTGGAGGTGAGTGAGTGATGGGGTTTGGTTGGGGGAAGTTGGAGTTGAGGCTTGATTTGGGGTCGGGCTGTTGGTTATGATGGTTTGGAATTAGGTTTTGGGTTTTATGAAGAAAGCATGAACAACAGCTGAAATTGTCGTTTAGTCGAGCCGTTCTTTGTAGCTAAGTCTATACGCTGTCTAAAGTAATGCTAAACCTCGAGCGCTAAGTGGTATCATGTCTCTTTCACAGCAATGGCCAACCAGGGCCTCTGCATGCCGCTATCTGCATTGTGGATTCAAGAAATGCCCGGATAATCATCCCAGGAAACGATCCAGATCGAACTGTACACTGACCTCCCATCTCGTACCTCCAGCCCCATATCCACCGCCTAGCCTTCCCTTCACCATACTGGCCACCTTTTCTCGCAACCTGCTTAATGACTCCTCGGTTCCCCGAACTCTCAGCGTCAGGCATGCCATGCAGAGCCCATAATGCACCTGCCAGAATTTCGCGCCTTCGATCGCCGTCACAGACGGATCTGATTCGATATCTCGCATTATACCCGTGACTTTGTCGCCGCTGTCGTAGGACATTAAGAGCATGAAGCCAAGAGTGCGGACGAGTCTGAAGCCGAGGACGCACATGGAAAGGGCGATGGTAAGGGAGAGGGCACGGTCGAGCCAGACGTAGACTTTGATGCTCAGAAGGGGGAGGAGGAGCATTATCAGGGAGCATGATATTGTGAGGAAGTGGGAAGGATTTCCTAAGATAGATGGTAAAGACTCTATGTAGGCGAAGCGCATGGCTTTACCTATACGAGCGTGATTACCTAGGGCAAGGGCGGATATGAGGGTGGAGACGATGGCGAGCAGGGAGGCGGTGTCGACTTCGCCGGCTGTAACTCGCTCGTGCTCGTGGACGTGATGTGCTTCGTGATCACCGAGGCCTTCGAGGAGATGTTGGAGGTTGTGAGAGATGAGGTCCAGGCCCATAAAGAGAAGGAGTACGGACATTGCGAAACCAGCTAAGACTTCCGCGCGCTCGAGACCAAATGGATGCCGTATCGACGACCTCTTCCATACTTCGAAGTTGCCGAGCACGTCAACAACAACGCAGAGCATGGCGCCCAGGGAGTCGAAGAGTATGAGATGGGACAGTGCTGTCAGGGCGAGACAACCTTCGGCACTCCAGAGCACGTAGCCTGCGATGAGCATATGGCAAAATGACCACCAGAAACGGGTCTGTTGGTCCCTGGACATGGATTTCCGGCATTCTACGAGAGTGGGCACAGGGAGGGAGTTGGGTAAGGCGAGGGGAGCTCGGGGCTCAGGTTCGAGGAAGAAGTTGTGGGAGACGCTGCTGTGTTTATACTTGTGGCCTCTCCGTTGGCCAACGCTCTACACATGCTATATCAGTCTTAAGTAGACGATCAATAGAAGCAAGCCCATACCGATTTGGTCACTGATGTCTTTGCAATTGGAAGAGGCTTGAAGTCAAACACTCCCTTCGTGTCTTCCACCACCATCTTACTGCCAACGCTTCCATTGCTATCCACAGACATTGGGCTATACAGAGAGTTTGTGTCCGTAGCACTGAGCGGTAAACTTGTAGTTTGGAAACCTGGCGCAGACGCATGACGGTTGTTCAGGGAGAAGTTCTCGTCCATGGGGGAGAGGCATGTAGAGTCGTAAACCGACTTTGTGGGAGAGTTTTGGAACCTGTCAAGCTCATCATTATCCGGAGGAGGAGTCGGCGTTCGTGGAGGAAGGGGGATCGGCCTTGGGGGGCTTGTTGAAGCCATGGCTCATTCTAGTGGCTGGACTACAAGAGCTATCGCAAGCGCGGCACGCTCTCGTTGTGATGTCGAAAAGGGGCTGCTTGCAGGCTTCGCGGGTTGCCCTACGAGTGAACAAAGAGATTGTCGATTGACGATTCTGTTGATTGTTGATCGGAGATATCGGCGTCTCCTGAGCCGCGGATAGCTTCAAAAGTCAAAATCCATGCTGCCTTCTTCCTGCTGCTCGCTGGACGTTCTGAGCTTGTATATTTGATTATTGACAGAACCCATTCAGTCAACTACATCAGCACCCAGCAGTTCCTCTAATTGTTGTGCACAACGAAGCTAGTGAACGGTGGCTTCTAGCTTTGCGCACAAGCTATTGCGAAATGGAGAATTCGAAATATCAGCAATTGAGAGTCAAACGGTAGCACAATTGGATGGTCTGCGGGCAGGAGAGGCATGGAAAATGGCGAACATGACTTGAGCAACAATGCCAGCGTCGAGACACGCAGTCATGAGGGAGACACCACGAAGCAGACTCGAGAGAAGGGCCATGGCGCCGGCTCAGTCAGTGGCCACAAGAGAAGTCTTTCAGGAAGCATCTCGTCATTCTTGTTTCAACGATCCTCAAGCCAAAGCTTCGATCAAGCTGGCGAAGACTCCTCATCTACAGTGACTGCCGAAACAAACGCCATTTCCAATTCACGAGCTCCAACCAGTGCAATGTCAATGGCTGTCCAGCAATCAAAAGGCGTCAGGAAACGCAAAGGATCATTACGGAAGACAGCTCTTCTCGGAACAGGCAAGCTACGTGCGGAGAATAAAGAACGACAGCGTTCTCAATTGGAACAAACCGTATCGGCGGAAAGAAGTCATATCAATGCCTCCTTCATGGACTCAGCTATCTCATCGACTCCCGCAGGCCCTACCTCTACGTTCGACTTCCCCACTCCTCGTCCGATCTCAAGTGTTCCTCCTCCGGTGCCAATGGTCACGCATCCCATACATGGTGATCCAGCCAAAATCTTTGAGCAGGCCAGTGACAGCCAACCATATCCGACTCTACGTCACACTCGAACATTAGATTCTACGGCCTCGACTACTGATGAAGAAGACTCCGCCACCTCGCCAGACTCCCTATCCCTTCCCGCTCTGTCCCAGAAGTCCTTGGACAGCTACTTCCCGCCACAACCCCAACGCCCGCCTCTTCCGCGTCATGTAACTCCCAGCTCACGCTCTTCCCCTTTGGCCTCGCTACCGCCAACTGTGCCATCTCCACCACCATCAGAGTGGGACTACTCCGAAACTCGCTGGTGGGGGTGGGTTATTCTTATTGTGACGTGGATCGTTTTCGTGGTGGGTATGGGCAGCTGTTTTGAGGTGTGGAGCTGGGCATGGGATGTGGGAGAGACACCTTATGCACCTCCTGAGCTAGAAGACGATCCTACATTGCCGGTCGTGGGTTACTATCCTGCGTTGATCATCTTGACGACAGTGATGGCCTGGGTATGGGTCACTAGTGCGTGGGTTGGCATGAAATACTTCAAGCACGCGAACATCCCTGGAGACGAAGAGTGAAGGATCAGATCATCATTGAAGGTGTGCAAGCGAATGAAAGGCATAGTGCGTGATGCTGGTCCGTCTGCCAGCCCTCAAATGGAACAGAAGGCTACTGCTTTTCATTGCCAAATATTTGACATCCTCATGCATGCCCAACAGACGCAAAGTCAGCTATGCAAAACTCCAATCTTCATCCTACGAGAAATTACACTTGTTGAGAGGTCATCCTTCCATAACCGAATCCGAAAAGGTATTTTGAGATGGGAAGGACTAGGATACTTCATTGCATTGTCTGATGCTCTCAATGATATTCTCAGGTGTTCTTGGTGACGTGTCCTAGTACCTTCAATCATCCCAGGGTATGCAAGGCCTACTCGTGATGCTTTCCGCTTCCGGGAGCTTTATCTGGTCAAGTTGCAAAGACAAGACCTGTGAGGAGTTATGGATTGGCAGCTCCTCTTCACTATCAGACGACCATGATCCGACCCTCCACTCATAAGATTGATCGGATTGCAGCTTTTTGCTAAGCTACCACTTACTACAACATCAGCTTTCCTCCAAGTTCTATCGCCAAGTATCAGCTCCTCTTTCGGGTCAAATGACCGTATGCCAATTACTTTCTGTGAGAAGATATTGAAGCCCTAGCTCCTTGCAGTCCTCCACTACCATCAATTCAGCTCTTCATCCGTATCTGATTGCAGATCGCGTGCTGTCTATGTTTTCATGCAGAGATTGATTGCAGATCGCGTGTTGCTTATGTTGTCACGTAGGATTTCAATCACCGCTCTGCATTCCCTGACTGTAACCCGGGTGCTGTGAAAACGTCCTTCACCAGCTCCGTTCGCACTTCTAGGGAGTTGCAACACTTCTACTTAGCTTTATGTGAAGTGCTCACCATGACCATCTAGCAGCTACGGGTATAAAGTCGTACTCTCTCCCTAGCTTGCTCTATCTTCCTCTTCTTTCCTCATCATTAACATTATCACCGCTTATCTCTTGCTTGAATCGTCCCATCTATAACAGGTATACTTGTTGGACCCTTTCATTTATCTGTACGCAGCCATCTCCATGCCAAATCCATTGCTTAGATATATATCTGCATTACCTCTACTTCACCGAATCTCTGTTCTTGCCCTTCCAGAGCTCTACTCTCCGTCTTCTACAGTTAGCACCCTCAGTGCTTCAGCAAGCAAAAAAAGATGCAAAGACTTCACAGGCTTTCAACGAGACTACGGGCTGCAGACCATCAAGACCGAAGTGAGCAATCAAGAGTTCTTGAGCGCACAGGTACCTACGTTGAGCCCAGGAGTCTGACATCTTATATTCGAAAGATAGCCTTTTCAGTCCCTTTAGTCTTCTGTTCGACGCTGAGGATGTACCTATTGACCAATAGAATCACAGAATCGAATGCCTAGAACTATGGAGTACAACTTATACCAGGTCATTAACTCCTAGATCTCTCGCCCTGGATGGCCAGCATAAATAGAGTTGAGGTAAAGAGCATTTGCCGTCCACCAGGCTGGGTGATACTTTCATCGCCAGCATGCTGCTTCTTTATCTACGTATTCCAGGGGCATGCTATTGCGGCAATTGTACTCCCGTCCTTCCGAAGGTTTGCTTGACAGCGACCGCTCTTTCTCTCCAGCGGTGTGGAGTTCCACAAAGTGAAGAGCCATGAACGACTCGTGTGGTCTTTTCTTCTGGCTAACGAAATGTTGCAACAATTAGAACAAAGTCATGGAGCAAAACGTACTAGATTCCTTTGTGAATTGCAATACCTAAAACCCACAGTTCACCAAAGACCTTGGAAGATGCATCCAAAGGCTTCACGGTGGTCTATGGGACAGATGTGACAGCTTCAAGACTGAGCGGAAATCCTTTTAGAAAAGAAAGACCTTGACTCTCATCGAAAGGTCAAGATTTCCAGGAACCGTTAACAGAACATAGAATGAGTATTGCTTCTCGTCAATACCAACCTCTTCCAGTATCTTTATAACAATCTAGATCCACCATGTTCTGGATATCGTCTTTCGAGCAATCAGAATAGAGGTTTTCTACGGTCTCAATTTTTTCTGATCATGGGGCTCATCGAGGCTCGAGCAAGAAAAATATAGAATCAATCTCCCTCTTCATTCATAACCTCGAGTGAGTCCAAAGAGGCAGAAGATGGATCAGAAGCGGCGAATCCTACCTGGAATGAGAAGCTGCTGGAAATTGCTGTGAAGCAACCGCGTAGCGCCATCACCACAGATATATCACTGTGCTGTTTCCTTCACTTCCCTTTCCCCTCTTTGGCAATAACACATTCTGTGAGTACCCCACCCGTGCCATGATAGCATACTTTACATGACATTGACAGCTCGTGAGTCTCATTTGCTAGCAGTAAGTCTATGATCGCACCGCGTGTCGCCCGTTGCTGACCATCGGTAGTGGATTTACCATGCATGAATTGCCTCGCGGCAAAACGAGATTGTGTTCGTGGTGTGGCACCTCCTTGCCAGAGGTGCAAGGCTGCACATCGTGGGGTGTCGGGGTGCCATGAGGTAAGTTCATCCATTCTGCAACTGCGCGCCGTTTGCTGATGTCAGGAGATCCCCCCCCCCCCCCTAGCAGTCGAGGCAGCGGGGCTGGTTGCTGCACTGTCCAGCGCTGTCGTGCCGCCTGGGGTGGATGGTCGCCTGAAGGGCCTTCGCAAGAGGGTCACTCAATGGCGCAAGGACCATTCTCTGACCCCAGGGACACATGGCGGTTGGATGGCGCAGCGATTGGCGTCGCTGCAGGGGCGGTTGGAGGTGTTGGTAAGTAACATGCTCATCCTTCTGATGCTGCGCTAACTCGCCGTAGGAGGTAAGCCAAGCTTGTTTTTCTGCCACAAGACAAAATGCTCAGATCTCGCGGAGAACATTCTTCAGGAATCGAGTTCCAGAAATCAAGCAAAATTTTCGAGGAAGACCAAGTGATTTTGGCTGACTGGCTGCTCTCATCCGGTTACATCAGTCCCACAAGAAGCTAGGCACACTGACTTGCGCAGGCAGCTTAAACAAGGGAAGAGGGTCCAACGTATCGGAGCCGCTCTGGCTTCCGGTAATACAAGAGATAACCACGAAGAGCAATTGTAATCATGCAGCACAGCGGGTTAAGCTACTCAGTCAAAGCAACGACATGATCGAAGAGAGAGGCAAGATTCTTCCCTTGAGTACAGTTGGCTGAAATTGGTTTCGCAGAGTGTCCTTGGCTTAACTCCAGGCATGGACCTCAAGGGATCGTCTCGTTCTTCTGCTCCATTCATAGAGCGATCCACCGACGCTGACAAGATGTCTTCGAGCTCTAGCTAGTCATCTCTGAGCCATGTGTGACCTGACCCACCACTTCAGTGTCCCAAGGTTCAGGTTTAACGGGCTCTAGCACATGATCAGGAACCGCTTCCATGCATGTCTGCTAATCCTCCTTTCAACACGAGACCTGAAGGAGACCGAACATTGCTCCATGAACAACTGTGACCGCCGAAATCACCACAGAAATGAAAATATGTTTCAAGACTGAGCTCAATAGGAAAGCCACGAGTCTGAAAGCTATCACAAGATTCTGCACGCTGGATCGCTCAGATCACACTCGTCGAAAACTCTTACAACCCTAAAGCGCCAACAGTATCTTTCATAGTCCGATGATAACGCAAAAGCCTGCTGCTGTCAATGGTGTCAAATCAGCTGACAAGCACCCAGGCCAGCCTCGACTCCAGCTACGGAGTACGTTTTTCTGTGAGTCAGGTTCGGCAGAAGAGTTTGCTCAAGGAAACATGGATTGTGATTCAAGTACTGGGAAATTGGCATCCACAGAACACAATTCCAATACTCTATGTATCGAACCATTGTTTTCCACCCTCCCAACTCAAAGCTGTCCTTGGAGAACGCTTTGAAGAATAGCAGACTGCAACTCAAGCATCCAATCGAACTTTCGCATAGAAGTTGAACCTGCCTGTAGAGGCCAAAAATGCCCCGACGACTTAAACTGGCAGAAACATCACCTCCCTTGACACAATGTGACTTAACAGGCCCACTCAACAAGCGGAGAAGGTTCCTTCAGTTGGTTGACAATGATGAGGGTGGAATGTCCGTCGAGGCATCCATTTATCGCTGAGATGATTATCGCTCGAGAAACACGCCAGGATCTACATTCACATACTGACCTGACGCAATGGGCTGTGTGCCAATCGAACATCGGAAGGCCTCACAATTCAATTGTAGTGGCTCTTCCAATTCAACGCTCAAGATCTGGTTTCTAAACCTGCCACTGCAGACAGCTTCAGATGCTAAGACTTACCGCGTTAGCAGCTTGTCGCCTTGGGGTTGATTGCACTAATAAATCCACTTATCCGAGATGGGTGCCGTGGACATGCGAAGCTGAATACGAAATCGGAAACATCATTGTTGACGAGGACGTTGATGGATGAGAAACAGGAACTCGTTGCCATATTAGTCGATTTGGAGGGTACTCTAGATTAAAGAAGCGGGAAAATTCGACTATACTGAGAACTGCGGAATATCAGAGGCAAATCGCACATCTAACAATGCAATCAATTCGCGATAGAGGTGATGGCAACTCTCTACGAATTTAGTAATCCGTTTCGTGGGTGAAGCTGTCCGTCTGCGGGCTCCCAATTGGATAACGGATGAGAATCTATCTCAGATCAACAACTTCGTATCAGTCTACAATTTACGGTATATGGTATGAGTCAGGAGAAGTAACCTTATACCAATGAATAAGGACAACGTACGGATATAAACCACACAGCGACTTTGATGCTGTATTAAGAAGATGTATCACCGTCTACAACTTACGTTAAAGGAGGAACTCACACTGAGGACATCTGAAAGGACTTTGAGATGCATGTTCGTGTCTGTGAAGCTAGCAGAGAGGCTGTTTCGTTTCTTTGATACTGTCCGCGTACCCACGCCATGTCCTAGCACATGAGGTATGACCTAGCATTTGTGTCCCGATCAATTCTCCTGATGAGAGGCATGAAGGTGAAAGATGGCCGATGCGAGATGGAAGGATAGTAGGCTAGAGATATGAGAGAGGGTAGAAAAGAAGCTGTGCATAGATGATGGAGCCCGACGACATTTGTCCGTGCATGTTTCACGCCAATAGGTATGTAACAAAGAATTCAGATATTCGCAAACCTATGTACCTCCCCCACGCCGCCGTCCCCCCTTTACCGATCATCATATATCTCATCCAACGTCTCGAAGTGCAACGTCCCCGTGCCAACCCCACTCTCCATAACCCCCTCCAACCACTTTGCAAACTCATTCCCCACACTCCCATGCACCTTAGCCTTCTTCACCCCCCTCACATGAGAGAACCCCTCCAACGCATCATAGCCCCCGCATCCCCAACTCGCCCTGAAGACTTCCACCTCTAGTTCCTCGGCCCCGCTAAAGACCCTCCTTACATCCTCACTCTTGTAGTAGGGATCGCAGTCTCGGCGAACGCGGATGTGGAAGCGCCGTATCATGCTTACGCAGAGCTTTGATATCACTTTCCTGGTGGGATCCATGGCGAATACCGTGTCTGTGAGGTAGGATGGATGTGCTTGGAATCTGGCGGTAATTCTGATCTCAGCAGAACTCAATTCAAGTCGGGGGACGCTCCAGGGGAAGAAGACTAGGTGCTTGCTTTCACGGCATCCACTCAGGATGCTATAATTTTGGAGGTTCTGAATTGGGAAAGAGACCCTCGAGGATGCACGTACGTATTTTCACCGTAGAGGATGGTGAGACCTTCATGGTAGGTTTTGCGAGAGCTCAGGAGAATGTGTGGTGTCAGGCCTAGGTTCGTAGGTTTTGGAGGTGCCAATTGATTGCACGAGCATGTTACTATAGGCGTGGAGTGCGTTAAGAGGAGACGAAGTATGTGGTTGCGGATTTCGCCGGGTAGTTCGAGGAAGAGGAGGGGCATTGCGGCGGTTGAGTGTGTGGTGGGTGTATAGCCAATTGAGCACTCAATTGTTCAAAGACGCACTGATCGTTCTTTGTGACAGTGGGAGCCCAATTGGCATCAGCGCGGCCTCAATCGTGTAAAGACCGGACGTTCGGATGCCTTCTTTATAGATGCGCCGGATGTTCTAATGGGTAAGCGGGATGGACATGCTTCTCAATCACCTGCCAGAGCTGATGATTTGCCCATGGCAATCCCTGCCTGCAGCGCCTTTAACGATGAAGCTGGCGTGATGGTAGTATGACTGAGATAGCAATTACTCGTTTTGGTAATTTATATAGGGGCTTCTAGCTCAGCAGGGGTAGAAAAAAGTTCCGCTGGGGTAGAAAGTTTATCTAGGGTAGAACTTTTTTTTTTCTACCTTAAATAAGCTTTTTATATATATTAAGTATTAGTTATAGTTATACTTAGCTAAGAACTTATACTTAGCTTATACTATAATTATTTTATTATACCTTATATATAAATTTTTAAGAGGTTTATATATAGCTTCTAGTCTATATATACTCTATCTATAATATATATATACTATAATATAAGATAATTAGTTAATTTCTAACTTATAGCGATCGCTTTTAAATATCTATATATATTAGTTAAATACTTAGGATAAGTATAATATATACTTAATATATATAAATAAACTTACTACCTATATACTCTTTTCTACTTCTTAAATATAAGTTAGAGTATAAGCTAGGTTTTATATAGGTTTAGTATATACTTAGTATAGCTAGTAGGAGATAGTATCCTTAACTAAGGTAAGTAGGTTAATTAATAGTATTATTAATATTATATATACCCTATATATATATAAAGTATATACGTACCTTATATAGGTGTAAAAGCTTATCTAAGGTAGAATAAAAATTTAAAATCTCTACCTTAGCTAAGGTTCGGCCGAATCTAATCTTTCTACCCTAGCGGAACTTTTTTCTACCCTTACTAAGCTATAACCTAGGTAGAGATTTTAAATTTTTATTCTACCCTAGATAAGCTTTTATACCTATATATATCTACAAATTACTTTTATAGATAGGTTTTGGCTGGAGCGGCTGTATCCGCTTAGCGGTACTTATCCACTTAGTGTTAGAATCAACCCTTAGTATTCTACAGCAGCTACAGCTGAAACTTATCTAAACTTATCCAAAACTTATCTAAAAAAAAAAAAAAAAAAAAAAAAAAATTATTTAGAATTTAATAATAATTATATTATAACTAGTAGCGCTAGTAGGGGGGGTATATAGGGCTATAAATAAACTTTCTATACTAAAATTAAGCGAGATTTCTAAAAATAGAATTAGATTTAAA